>JAPYZS010000036.1:0-352409 GCA_030522925.1 Trissolcus japonicus
ACTTTCAAAAAAGGAAATCGGTCCAGTAGTTTCGAAGTTATGGTAGTTCAAAGATAGGCTTTTTTTTCGTATCACCATTCTTTAAGACTGCCGTCGCCGTAGCCGGCAACGGCAACGGCAACGGCAACCGCAACGGCGACGGCGACTGTCGCAAAAAAAAAAAAATTATAAAAGAAATCTGTAGCTCACAGAAAAAAAAGAAATAAACATTCCTTAAAAAAGAAAAATGCGCCAAGTACTAAACTCGTCAAACCTATATTTAATCAAGTAAAAGATCATTGATTGAAGAAAGTACATTGATCTGTTCAAAGATTCAAAAATAACAAAAACAACAAAAACAATAAAAATAACAAAAACAACAAAAACAATAAAAATAACAAAAACAACAAAAACAATAAAAATAAAAAAAACAATAATAATTAGTTTTTGGACATTGTTCTGTTATTGGATTTCCTTACATATGTGCTTCGTATAATTTTTTTATCTTTTTTGTACTTGGAATTTTTTCATTTCATTATATTCTTCGAGTTTTAATTGATTAAATATAGGTTTAGTATACTATAAGTATATACCATACTTTATTTATTATTACTTTAAGTTATTCGGTGAGTTACGCATTCATCGACATTATTTCTCTATGTATTTTAACAGTTAATTTATCTTATGTTTGATGTTATCAATGATGATTCTAAAGTGTTTACAGACGGTATGGAAAAAAAAATCTATAACGATGTTTGGACAAAAGGCCAAAAAATGATTCAACTGGTTGCAAGTATTAAAAAAATCAATCATAATTTATGTAAAATTAAAATGATTGTTTCTTTGCAAGTTAAGTTGACAAACTTCAAATTTCGAAGCAACCATTGCTACTTTTTTCTTTCTGTGTACAAGTTCAGTTTACAGATTTTTTAAACTTTAATACTCACACCAGGATTACTTGTTATAACATTAACGGCCTGTTTGATGATACCACTGATATCAAAAATGGTATTATTTTGTATATACAACGAAGATCGACCTGTTTCCCATATCATGACAACAAGTTTAAACAAACAATTTGAAGATGATTTTTATGTACTACATCTTATTTATTCTATCATTTACATAAGTAGTGTGAATCAGTTGTTCCTACTTCTTGTTTTTCAAGTTGTAATGGTCTGCCATTTTACTGTAATAACGACTATCGCTGGGTAAAAATTAAATTGATACTCAGTATTCTCAAAAATTAAAACAGGCCTGTTTAGACGTTCGCTTACGTTATTTGTCACGCATGTTCATATGAAAAAAAATTAAACTAGTGATAAATTGCTTGCACGTGCGTTTGCTGTGCATTTATAGAACCTTAAGAAAATACGAGCTTTAACAAACTAAAAAGTTATACAACATTTTTTTAATGGTTGAAAATCATTCGTTATTAGGATTTCTTTAAAAAATATAGGAGAAGTTGATGAAATTGGTATGGAGGAAAAATATATAGATCAAATCAAAGTGAAACATGATATACATTACTCAGTTACACACCAACGTAGATGCTATAGGTGAATAATTTTGAACTTGCACAGATTCAATACCCTCGCACAGATTCAAGTCTTGACACATTTTTCTTGTTTCTTGAAGAATGGTCGAAAATGCTCAAGATTTAGTCAGTATTCCACTGATGATTTGTTTTTTCCTAGTAGCTGTTGCAGTGGCAGTGTGCTTACATCAAGTAAGATGAATCGACATTTATACATTATTCGGACTATAAGGGTAGGCATTTCTTTTTCAGATCATATTTTACACAAGTAATTTAAACGAAACATTCATCTACATCGTGAAAATGTTGGACTGCATATTATCGAATTTGTGTCAATGTGCCATCGGGCAATATACTTTGAATCAGTTACAATCTCTATTAGATCATAGGTGATTATTTTACAAAGAATTTAATTATTTTCATGCATTTGATTACAAATATGACTGCTTTTCAGTTACGAATCATTGTGGTACGAAATGTCCACTAATAACAATCAAATGTTTCACATTATGCGAATCCGGTATTTAAAATTTACCAGCATTTCTGCTTGTGGAATATTTGACGCATCTTTCGAAAGCCATGTGAAGGTATTTTCTTCATTCACTTATGTCAAGTCCATGTGAAAATACGTTTATTCATAATGTTCTTTTTAGTTCTTACAAATTTCATTTACGTATTACACGCTACTGACTACGTTAAATTAAATTGGTAAAATATTAGATTAAAACAATAAAATAATGTTTATTGAAATTCTGAAATTGAGTAAACACTGTCAATCATAATTGTATTCATTATAAATAAAATTATAAATTTTATATATTAGGGGGAAAAACTATGTTTTTATTGTAATCAAATCTACTAGCAAATACAATAAATGACTCGCAGTTTACTTTCGTCATACTAAAATGAATGTACCGTTTATTTCGTACCATTATTTCGGAGAAAAGTATTCAACTTTTCAAAGTCTTGACAAATTTTTACGGCAATATTATTATAATTAATAAAGGCGCTATCAATTTATTACTATACTTTTGATATTTTTAATCACAAATTCTCAAAGTACAAATCGTCAACTTTAAAATGATATATATAGTCTTTTCTATTCGAAAATTTTAAAGTTACAAGTTAAAATAACCTCTTCCCAGAAAGGTACCTCATTTTATTTACAATTGCAGAAAATCGCCTAAAAAAGTGTGTCATCACACTTCACAAATTCCATTAGATTACTACTCTTTCCGGGTTCAGGGTGACACAAAGCTCTTGTAAAAATTTTTTGAGTGTGCGCCATTGAAAAATCTTACATCTTGAGAGTTGGCTAAATGGCTGTTTCATTTGGAACCACTCATTCTGATTTGGAATTTTTACGACAAAAAATTGTTTAAAACAATATTTCAAATCCTAGGCAACAAATTTTTGTTGTAAGTTTATAAAATTGAGATGTTTTATTAAGACTTTTTTACTTCAAAATTTTATTTGCATTTTGGTATGTTTAAAACTGATACAATAAACGAAAAAACTGTATTTACACCAGCAACAAGATAATTGCAGTTTTATTACAATGAGAAAACCCAAGTTTGTTTCTAGAAAAAAATACAAAATTAACAATCGTGCAAATTTATCCAGGTTTTCATTGCATACTACCAAACCAAATACAAAATAATTAAATGTAAAAATTTTCAATTTCAAACTGAAGTACAATTCAAAATAAAAAATTGTAATACCAAACGAATTTCATCGCAAATGGTGACATCCGAATATTACCAGCGTTACCTGGTCTCTCGTACATTTTACCTGTTGGACCCTGATTTTCAGCAGATAAGCTGGTTTTCGCACGCTCTATTGTCTGTTCAGTGATGAGCATTTCAAAAATCTTATTCTATTTCTTTCGAGCATCTGGTTGTGTAATTTTTTTCTGCTGTTTTTAATGTTTTGCTTGCACTGAGAAAAGTATTAACGACTGAATCGTGTGTACAACACGAGTGACTCGTTTGTAGGCTGAAGGCCGAAAAAAATGTCGAAACAAACGAGTGACGCGTGTGCACAAACGTCTGTCGCGTTTTGATAAACGACTGTCTTTTGTTCAACATAAACGACTAACGCATGTGCACAAATGGCTGAGTTGTTGGGGTGAAACAGAAAAATTAAACGACTCAGACGTGTATAGAAATGACTGAGTCGTGTATACAAACGACTGAATCGTCTATGAAAACGACTCAGCACGTTTGTGCACATGCGTGAGTCGTTTCTATTTCACAAGAGACAGTCGTTTATTCCCACATCGTCCCACATGTCCCAAGCGACAGTCGTTTATACTTTTCTCAGTGTGTAGTTCTTTTGTAAAAATTAGATAGATAAAGACTCGGCATGGAATTCTAGGATTCCATGCCGAATCCTAGGCTTAGCCGGGAATCCTGTTCAACCCGACCAGGGCCTGGTCAGGATTTTTGGCGTAGCATGCCCGATTGGATTTCTACTTGAGCAGTTCGATCATAAAAATGTCTTTTGCAAGTTTTTAAAAGTTATAAATTTAAAACATCGCACTATCTGAATTATCCTAAATTTGCCCTTAATAGTCAGTTTGGTTTAGAACACGAAGTGAACACCAGTGAAGATTAATTTTGCTGATTCTGTTCGCCAAAGAATATATAAATTTCATCATACTTAACATCGCGTATTCTGACGTTGAAAACTTGTGGATAGTTAAAGCTCGACTTGCAGGAAATTAGTTTCGCCATGTTCAAGCACACATCGCGATTAAATTCCAAAATCGGCCTATTTCATCGGTGTCAAAGATAAAAATAATTGTTGATTGATTACGTTTAACCGGTTCTATCGCGCCTCGACCAGTAAGTTACCCTAGTTGCCAATTGAGTGAAGAAGTAAAAGTGTAAATATGTTCGACGGCATCCGAAAGTTTGTGGTTGTCTGCAAAGAAAATCGCTGAAGATCTCGAGACCAGTAACTCATCAGTGTTGAGAGTGTTGAAAGAAGAAAAGTTACGGCCTTATAAAATCGGCAGCAACCAAAAATTGATGCCTGGTGATAATGAGCGTTGCATGGCTTATTGCGAACGAATGATGGATCTTATTAATGAAGATCCAATAATTCGTTAACGAACACTCTTCACTGATGAATCCACCTTTGACATAAATTATTAATCGTCAAAATCTAAGTGGTCTCAAGAGAATCCGCGAGAAATTTTGAAGAATAACACGCAATATGAAATCGCAGTCAACGTATGTTCAGGGATAATTGATGACAAAATAATTGGTCCTTTTTTTATAGAAGACAAAGGTTGACTCAAGACGTTTACCTCGATTTACTGGGTAATAAAGTTCTTCCAGCCATTCAAGAAGCAGTATTCAAATTGGTAATAAATTTAGACCATTTTCTTTATAAATCTTTGGCTGTGAGAAAAAACCAGTTAAGTGCTTTTCGTACCATGGGAGTGGTAATTCAGCTGTTTTTATTCCCTCGAGCTGTCGCCTTCGGGACTAGAATACGCTCTGGAGAAAAAAACAGTTGAAACTCCCGCTCCCTTGAGACGAAAAACAGCGTATTGACCTCCGCATGCGCCCCTCGGTGCATAATATACTGATATTGTACATTTAAGTTAAAAACATATTTTAGGTTGTTTCTTTTATCTATTTCTATAAGACGAACTCAAAGAAGTGTTTCTATGGGGACCAACAACTATAATTCAAATGTTTTAATATTATTCAGAACTCTAATTTTGTTTGAAAAAATATTGAAAGTTTTAATTTTTAATGCTTTCAACTGGTAGTTAACTGGTTTTTCCTTACAACCACGAAAATATTGTATATCTTATTTTACGAATGAAAAAAAAATTGTTCATGAATCTAACAAGTGAATGTGAATTTTTGTTTCAGTATGAGATTTGGTTTATGCAGGATGGAGCACCTGCTCATAATGCTAGAAGAGTCATAGCATTTATGAACGAAACTTTTGGCAGAAGGTAGATTGGCACAAACAGCCTACGAATGAAATGGCCAGCGCGATCACCGGATTTGAATCCTATGGATTGTTTTTACTGCGGTTATTTGAAAAACGTAATTAAAATGTACAGTTCTTAAGTTTTGTTAAGATTTAAAAAAGTCAATTATGTTAATATTTGTTTGTAATATTTTGTTTTGTAATGATTGTTATTATCTTAATTTTTAAATTATAAATAAAAAACCATGAGAATTAAAGTGTTTAGATATACGAATGCGAAGTTTTTATCACATAAAACATTTTTCCAATTTTTAAAAAAATTAGAACAGAAAATTTGTTGCCTAGAACTTGAAGAATTGTTTTATAAAATTTTGTTAATTGAAAGTCTATCGTGACTTCTGTACGAAAAGTCGTAAAGTTATGGTGATTGTTGCAAGTATGAATAAACTATACTCCATCAAGAATTGCAAATTTTTTACTTTTTCAATTAAAAATTGATATAAACTATCAATTGACATGAACATTTACATTTTTTAGTATTTAAATAAAGTTGCGGATTCAACTTAATATTATTACAACAGGGTAATACATAAATTTAAACAATTACAGGATTATTTATACTAACGGCGTTGATTACGATAGCGATACCGCCAATATCAAAAATGGTGATGTATTGTATTTATAATGAAAATAGACCTGTTCCCCATATAACAACAACAAGCTTGAACACACAATTCGCAGAAGAATTTCTTCTCTTACATCTTATTTATTCTATATGTTGCATATGTGCTGTGAATCAATTAATGATTCTTTTCATTTTTCAAGTCGTATTGCTGCATTATTTCAGCTTAGTTATGATTATTGCTGGGTAAAAATTTGATTATCTATTTAACAATTTTTTGACATACTGGATAATTTCTAGTGATTAACGCGCACTTGTCGCATACTTGAACTAATCAAGACCGAAGAATAACACTTGAAGTAGAATCAATTATAAATAAAATTTGATAAACAATTTATGATCATGTCTTTTATTAGGTATACATTACAACATATTGGAGAAATTGATCGATTTAAGAATGGGAACGATATGGATCACAATAAAGCTGAACAGGATATGCGCTGTTCCATAAAATATCAAATTGATTGCTATAAGTGAATTATATTAACGAAAAATAAAAATAATTTCTTTACACAACGTTGTTGACATATTTTTCACAATTGTTTAAGAATGTTCGAAACTACTCAAGATGTGGTCAAAATTCCATTGATGTTCTGTTTTTTCCAAAATGCGATTGCACTGGCTGCAAGTTTGCATCAAGTAAGATAATCAAGAGAGCATAATGTTGGATTATAACTATTAAACGAAAATATTTAATTGTTTAATTTTTAGATAACTGTTAATGCACATAATTTGAATGAAACGGTTGCTATTCTCATACGAATAATTGACTTAATATTTTCGAATTTTTGTTACTGTGCTTTAGGACAATATTGTGTAAACAAGTTCGAATTATTATTAGATGAAAGGTAAACATTTTACATGAAATACTGAAACATTTAATTATTTCATTTATTAATGTATTTCGTTTGATTTCAGTTACGAATGCCTATGGTACAAAATGTCTAAATATAATAATCAAATATTCCATATAATGCGATGCCGGTTTATGAAACCTTGTAACATCAGTGCTTGCGGATTATTTGATGCGTCTTTGGAAAGTCATGTGAAGGTATTTTTCTTTACTATCCAGTCTATCCAAATAGAAATACAATAATAATTTTCTTTATAGTTTTTACAAATGTCATTCACATATTTTACGTTAATGACAAGGTTTCATTAAATTATAACATAATTAGTGCATTTATTGTTACTAAAATATAAATGGGCGAGTAAAGATAGAAACAATTATAAGTATATTTATTATAAGTTACATATTCATTAAACTTTATTTCTTTAATTCTAAACAAATTTTTTATAAAAGTGTAATGATTAATTAAATAATTATAGGTAAGTATGAATCTTTTTTGTTAATATATTTTAATTCTTTGTTATAACCAGAGTATAAAAAAGAAAAAAGTGTTATCAATATGAATACTTCTTCACACACTCAATAGGTTATGCTCGTAATAAACTTTACTGTATATTATTTTTCAATTTAATTTTTTTTTAATTTCTTCAAAGCATCTAACAGTATCTGCACTTCAGTGTTAACATTGTAAACCAAATCTTCAATCTGGTGCTTACTGTCAATGATACTGATACTTTGCGTGTATGGCTCGTACCTGACCCCAAAATTTCTTGGAATTGTTAGTGAATATTTTCTGTAATAAAAATTGTCAATGTTACACAATATAATTCTTATGCGGTTCATTAAAATTATGTTTTACGTCTTATTATTCTACAATGTTTTTTGATAATCGAATGAATAATTCTATGGCTGTGATGAATAACCAGTTAAGTGTTTTTCTGAACATTTAAGTTAAAAACATATTTTACATTGTTTTTTATCTACTTCTATAAGACGAACGCAAAAAAGTGTTGATATGGGGATCAAAAAACTATAATTCACAAGTTTCAACATTATTTAAAATTCTAATTTTGTTTAAAAAAATGTTTAAAGTTTTATTTTTTAATGTTTTCATCTGGTAGTTAACTGGTTTTTCTTCATAGCCGCAGAATTACTTAACTGTTGTAAACAGATTGGCATGAAAACATGGTGATGAAATACTATATCACGTAGATACAGTGAAAGAAAAAATTGATAACAATTTCTAGATAGCTTGTGAACTTCCCATGAGAAAAATGTTCATAAAAGAACGGAAATTAACGGGCGTGAAAAATTATTTGTAATTATCATGATTGATGAGACTTTATAATTATAGCAACTGATAAAAAATCAACATTGTTCCAATGTTTGAATAAATCAAATTGCATTATGTATTTACATTATTGATATACTAAATTGAATCGAGTGTTTACATTCAATAATTATATTATTATCATTTGTTTCTACAATAGTTCTTTTAGAAAGGTACTTACATCATTTTTTCTTTTGCATCTTCGAAATCTTCCGCGACAAAGTAAACTTTCTGGTACTCGGTAATAATGTATTTCTCAACTGCAGCTTTCGATGGATCGAAAGGACGCAATTCAGGTTTACCACTTAAACTAAACTCCAGTTCACCGTAAGATGAAAGGAGTCCAGCTCCGTAGGCCCGAAGTTCTCCGTTTTGTCGACATAGTCCGAATTCAACGGTAAACCAAAAGCACTATAAAAGTTATAATAGTTTTATTTAATATAGTTGATAGATTTAAATCAATCATTGTTTCGTTTTTACAACACTTACAGTTGCCAGTTTTTCAATATATTCATCAGGAGCTCCAAGAGATGCTAACCCGATAGCTTGTGCGAATTGTGCAAACGACAAATCGGCAAATAAGGGAGCATGTCCCAATAATTCGTGACAAACGTCAGGTTCTGGGGTGTAAAGTGGTTTACTACTGTGCCTGATATATTGAGTACTATGAAAAACTCGGAATGCCAATCCGGCTAAGAAATCCCGCGATGATAACAGTCCAGCAACTGGTCTCAACGTGAAACCAGTACAATCTAAAAAGAATTTTTAGTAGATCGAACATCTTATTTATATAATGCAATAAAGTAAGTAACAAACGTTTTATTTAAATTAGGAAAGAGCGCACGCTACATAGTTTAATAGCATTTTTCAGTTTTTAACTACACATTCTTAGCTATTAAAAAAATATCAAACTGTCAAAAAATAAAAGTTGGACACACGAACTTGGCCAAATGTTCAACCCGCGGCCAACTTCCACCTTTCATCAACTTTTTCATTATGGATGGACTGGATTATCTAGTCCATCCATAATGGTCCATCCATCCGCGCGCCCGTATATATTTTAATCCTGTCAAATTGAACTGTCAAAAATTAACGATGACGCACGAAGTCATCCAACGGTCGACCCGCGGCCAATTCAAATGCTGCCATCAACTTATTAACGGGGGACTAGATTTCAAGAGCGCGCTACGCGCGCCCGTTGAATAGTTTCTTGTATAAATCTGTCAAATATCTGGTCAATAAAACAAAACAAACCCGCCTGTCAATGAAAAGTAAACGATGACGCGTGAATTGGCTGTACATCCAACTTCATGATAGTATCAACTTTATATATATATATGGATGGAGATAGATGGACTAGATTTCAAGGGCGCGCTACATGCGCCCGTTCATTATTTTCTTTCGTAAAACTGTCAAACATCTAATCAATCAAGCAAAACAAACACGCCTGTCAATGAAACATAAACGATGACGCGTGAATTGACTGCATATCCAACTTCATGATAGCATCAACTTTATATGGATGGATAGATGGATGGATGGATAGATTACCTTTTAAAAAGTTGGAGACATCCTCCAATTGAGGTATGTTGTTTTCATTGTAACCGCAGTTTTCGATGAGCAATCGAAATACGTGATTATGTTCTTTGCAAGCGTACTTCGGATACAAAGCAGTCAGTTTGTTGAATATCACACCCCAAGTTTTGATTTCCTCTGGAGTATAGTCGACCTTGGGAATGGGTTGACCGCTGAACAGAAATAAAGATTATTTTAAAGATCATTAGATAATCATCAAAAAGTAAAGAAGACATATATAAACTTATAAAGTTACAATTTATAATTATAAGCGATGTCAGCGAAATATTTCCGTCTTGCCCGATAAACCGGGTCAGTAAATCCGGGGTGATCTGCATCCAATTCTGATCCATATGTCAAAATTTGGTTTGCGAATTTATCGAGATCTCGAATTCTTCTTGGAAACCATGGTGTACTTCCGTCATTGTTTTTATGATTTCTGAAATAAATCAATGTAGGCCGTATTTATTGAAAATTATTTTTGTTCGATCATATTTAATTATTACAAGAAAATTAGCCAACCTTGAGACAATAGAGAGGTAACTGCACTGTTGTCGGAGATCTTCGATAGCTGATTCGATTTTTTCACCTATATCACAGTCTACCATGAATTCATATTTTCCAACTTCACGCAACGAGCTCCGAGACTCGATATGCTTGAGATTCACTTCATGTTTCTATACAATTTATAATCAGGTTTTAACAAATAGGTTATTCTTCAAGCGCGCGCAAAGCGCCTAGTGTGTCAAAATTTGAATGTTACTTGTAATACATACAGAAAAAAATTGAAGATATTTTCCTAGAGCTCCGACTTCATCTTCTTCTTTAGGTGAAAAAATGAGGCGAACGCTCCGAGTAGAATCTTTACCTTCTTTGATATAATTACCACCAGATATCAATTTGGGCTACAAAATAAAAAATTACTTATAATCATAAAGTAAATTTACAAAACAAAAAAATTTAAGCTAGAAAAAACAACCAATTGCTTGGGTCAATCTGTTTTGACTAGGGATCTCTCAATCTGAGAAAATATTAATCTGAATTTCAGTACAGAAAAAAATTTGAATGCCGAAAATTTGATCGTCTAATACGGAAACCTTAAAAGTCTAATTCTAAGCGCAAGTTAATTCATTAATTGCGTTACCAAAACTTTAAACTGTTTTTTAAAACTTCAACAGTTCTTTTATAATAAAATGTGCTACAAAATCAAGCGATACAATCAATAAGCGATATAATGAATGTATATGAGACAAGATTATTTTACTTACATCGATCTGTAATGATTCCAGAATCATTTTAGTGCAAATTTATTTATTTATTTATTTGTGAAAACAGATATGAAAAGATCAATGAATCTTAAAATTAATCAATTCTGTACACTTCAATGATCGACCTCAAGTATAAATGAAAACAATAAATCAAATGACTGTTATATATGTGTCGGTACTATCAATGACAAGTTACCTTTCTCTCACTCGTTCCCACTCCCCAAACCTAAAGTGCTACTATGAGTTATTATTATTAAATTTTATATTATTGCTAACGTGATTTGATCAATTTGCGTTTCCATTTGATCGATTTTAGAACAACTATATAATATGGTTTTTCAAAAATTAACAACAAATATACACCTACACAATTCGACTGTATGAATTATGGAAAGTTCAGTTTTTTACTATGTCTTACATCACCAGGAAATAATCTTATCACATATTGTAATATGTATAAAATGTCTATTATGTTTGTTGCAAGCTGATGTAAGACCGAACAAACATTAAAAAGATTTTTCGTCCCAGAAACGTAATTGAATCTGATGCAAGTTTCAAAAAAATTACAAGCAAAAATATACTTTTACAAAAAAAACATGGAAATTTTGAAAAGAAATATCATTTGCATCAGTTATATTTGTAATTTGAAATTAATAAGTCATATCAAACTGATGTAATTTATTTGTGAAAAACGATGACATGTATTGGTCCATCTTGATAAACAGATCAATTTTCCAACTTCTACTTACATTAATTTCAGAGAATAATATTACACAACTTTAGATATAATATTGCATAAAATTAATCATGTTTGTTATTTTCAAGTTAATGAATATGATTGATATTAAATTGTTCTTTGATTGAATATAACGATGCAAAGTTTAATGAATTTTCTTGAAATAATTGAAGAAACAAATTACTGAATAATACAGTATAAAGTGTAGACGGCGTTGCCATATTTTTGATCAAAATTACTGATTTTTTTGTAAACAATATGTAATACAAATTAGTGATTTAAAAATCACAAATTTTTCTACAACTTTGAAAAAAATTCTAATTTTTAATCAATTATTGTCATTTGTTTTAAATTTAAAAAAAATTATTTTTATTCAAAATCTCGATAGTAACTACTGTATTTTTAATTTGTACATTGTATAATTAACAGTTAACCGAATTTCAATTAATCAACTTAAATCGTTATATAAACTGTTTTCTTGTTTAAATAAACTTTATTTTCGCAAGTGAAATTAATAAAGTTAATACATGAACACATAAATAGATTAATCAATGAATAAATAAACAAATTTACTAACCAATAAATAAATTCAGGAATTACTAAATCAATGCATTCAATTTCACAAGTATATATACTTGATAACCCTGAGATCCGATTATTTAAGATGGATCACGTATTTTGTAACAGATAATTTCATTTTTCGAAAGAAACCATAATTAAAGCAAAAGTTATGCAACCGAAAATGGCAAATGAAAATTGCAAGGTGTACTTGCAACAGCCCTTCAATTTTCTTCAATTATCATTCTGTAATTTTGAATACTCAAATTATTTTTCAATTCTGATGGAAATTTGTTGTGATTACAAAAAAATGATAACCTTGAATTAACTCACAGTATCTGGTGGTGACTCGCTCAATTTATATGATTTTTCAATTGTATCTCCACTTCCATTTGGAATTTTTTTCGCGATTCCCATCATTTTTGATCAATTTTATCAACGCTCAGAGTTCTACTGTAGCGAAAGTGCACTTCAGTCTTCAATTACCAAACGATGTAATTATATTGATTCAAATGTAGAATGCATTCATTTTAATAACTTAAAATGTAAAGTGGAGTGGGAAAGTGATTGATATAACATAACGTAAGATAAGTTACTCGCCTATAAGACAAGGGTTTACCGATGAAAACATATCAAACGTGAGTGGAAGGGGGGTTATCTGTTTAACAATGTATCATTTATTCTTTAAAATGAATTTTGGGGAAGAATGACGAAATGACAAAAAATGAACTAAGATACTAAAAAAATAACAATGTTATTTTCAATTCCTATTTAATTATTTGTCTATTTAACCGTTTGCTGGGTCATCGTCGCAAAACGTACTTGAAACTGGCTAAGCTTTGTATGTGTGCTAAAGTCTCTAATAAAAATCTAATTGGTTGTAACAGGTCACGTGACGTTACAGCAATACTTTCATTGGTACAACCTAAAATCGGGGTTATTTCCGTAGCCGTAATTACCGCAGCGAGCGAAATGCTTGTCCCAGCAAACAGCTAATTAGGCAAACAATTAAATACATTTTGAAACTATTTTTATTTCTTAATTACACAAATGTGAAGAAAATTCTAAAAATCACTTAAACGTTTTTAGATGATTTTCTTTTTTACCGATTCCTGGTATGAGTTTCGTCATCGCCTAACAAACATTTCACGACAGAGTTTCCTTTAGCCGACTGTGTATAGCGATATCAATCGATTTTGTATAACGGCGAAGAAAATAAGTGTCGGCTTGACAAAGATAGCGATGACTGTATCACTGGTTCGCTGCGGACAGGCGCATGTCGATGCTAGCCGAGTCTAGCGGCATTTAAACGCGAGAGCCGGAGTAGTCTTGGAACCGCGCGAGTCGCAGTGCGTAGCACGTTATGATCGCGGGTACAAACGGTCCCGGTCGTGTTAATGCCGCAGGAAAAATGACAAATCGTGACAATATTAAACTTGTGTCTTTTACCTTAGTTTTTGTTGGAATTTTCGTATCTTCTGGTGAGTCAAAAATGGACATTATTTCATCCATTTTCAATGATACTATTTTTTTGTAAAAATTTGTTGAGGAAAAATTATATATAATTATATATTTATTTTTATAATGAATTATGTTACGTTAGTTGATACTAATTAAATAATTAGCCTTTTTACAGTAGTGATGTAAATTTCCTTTGCATTGCAAATGTGACTGATAACAATTTGAATGCACGAAATTCTAAAGGGGATCCGATTCCTCATGCGTCCTACTGAGTAATGTTCAGTCGAATGAAGATTTTAGGAGCTTCCTTGGTTATTCTCACGCTGAATATTTCTCAGCTTCCGACTAATAAATTGCATTCACAAACGCGCCAAAGATATTCCACATGAAATACCTAAACCTTTTTCCACCCAATTTACTAATTCATATTCAAAATTTTCCTCAATATCATGAAAACTCGAGTGAAAACTTCTATGATAAAGTTTGCTCCAGAAAAAAAATTCTTACACAAAAGAAATTTAAACAAAATAAGTAAATAAAATTTTTCATTAACTATAATTAAAATAATATTTTCATTGATGCCAGTCTTAAACCGAATTTCATATAGGTACTTAATAACGATGTTCATATAAACTTTGGCCTGATGAATTTCACAAAATCGCAGCGTGTAGTAACATGAAAACGTTATCCCGTTTAATCAAGAAAACTTGAATGAATGCCGCACTCACTTAAAATTTTGTATTAATACAACGTATCTCATACATCTCACGACTAAATTAACTTAGAGAGTTACACGATAAAAGCTGACAAAGATATCAGTTTGTAATATATAATATTTAAACTTCAAATTTCATTTTACAACTTCAAAATTTCACCATAAATTTGAAATGAAAACTTCAACAATTTAGATTGAACTAATTATCCTTTTTTAACTTTATGATCTTGAAAAACGGAATCCATTTCAGAGAGAGTATAAATCAAGTTTTACTACGTTGCCAAATTGAAGCTCACGTGCAACCATTGGAATTATAATTCCTATCAAAAATCAGTAAATCAAATTGAGTTTCAAGATTTTGAACATGCAAACATGACTAAATTATGTTTGTGCACAAGTGCCGATTTGTTACTGAACTAACAGCAGAGATTGAAATCACTAAATGTAGTCTGATTTTAAATTGGAATTGAATGAAAGTTCTCAACATTCTTCAAAATCCAGCATTTATATTCGAGAGAAACAACATTTTTTTCACAATTGTTTAGCTTCGTATGACAATCATATCGCAGGTGTTGTCAGTGAACGAAAGCTTTTATTGATTAATGTACGTTTAACTATTGCTGGCTAATATCCACTGTACTTGAATCAACGTTTTCGAGGCAACAGCTGCATTTTACATCCCAACACTTATCTACTTGTTCTACAATTTCATTCAACTTTCATTCCCTAACTTTAGTTCCTGATTTTTTTTTTTTTTTTTTTTTTTAAATTCAAATCCATCTACATATTCTGATTCAATTATCGATAAAGTAAAAATGAAAACTTGACTAATAAGGATGACAAGTCTCAAGGCAATCAAATTCGAAAAAAAGTCTTAACAAGGCATTATAAAAATGCATCACAAAAGTTCAATACACACAAAAGACAAAACTTTGGGTTAACTTTTGGTAAAGGAAAAAGAAGTCATTTTTATCGGCATCGAATCTAGTCAAAGTGTGTCTTTACTTCATCGTTGAATAAATATACGGAATTGGATCGTGGATTATACGAATTGTGATTCAACTGCAACATCTGGATGGTTCAGAAGTTGGAATAAGAGAATATGTGTGTCTGAAAAAATGGACTCGGAGTTAGAACAGCGATAAATATTAGCCTACCAAAATTATATATTTTGCTTACGTTTCCTTTAAATTTTATTTAAATTTGTCATTCGTCGAGGCATGAAACTTTCATATACATTTTTTTTACTGTTCGCGCTAAAAAATGAATAAACAAATCGGGCGCATCCCTTAAGGATGTTGATTCCATTTTGATCAAAGTTTCAGCCATAAATAATAATTTACATGAAGCGATGCATCACGCGTGATTATTTACACACCAATAAAAAAAAGTCTTAAATTAATCTGACGATTTTTTTTGTAAACTGCTACTCAGGTTGGAAAACTTTCCGAACGATTTTATACGAAAACTGACTTTTCTCTTGAGGATGTACTTTACGGTTGGAGAGCGGAGCGATGCTCCGTACGACTAAAAATGAAATGAACGAGTTTAGCTTCGCATGTCGACGGAAGATCCGGCTGATGGAAAAGTTCCATTATGTTATCCAGCTGCTATTGTTGCTTAAGAAGATGGATGTTTATCTCACATTATTGGCCACATAGTTGGCGAGCCCCAAAGGAAACTGCCCCATAACCAGTCGCGAGCTAAATGACTCGTGAAAAATTGGGATACACAAATTATAAGCCCCTTCGGACGTTAAACTTTTGTCGACCGTCGATATCATTTTAAGCGGTTACAACCTCTAAATGGTACTACAAACTTTAAACGATCACTCCACCTGCACGCTTCATTATCATACTGATGAAAATGTTGAAAAACAAAATTTTTTTTTAATTGAAATGTTAGTGATTTAACGATGAAAAATTTATAATAGAAGAAACTTTCAATTTAAAGCCGATTTTAAGATGACTCAAGCAGATAATAATTTTCTTATTGATAGCACCAGTTGAACATGAACTCTGGAAAGAAAACAGTGATTAAAGGCAGAGAAAAGTTCCCGATATGCGTTCTCAGGAATCTTGGCGATGCAAAATGAGGATTATAAAAAAATGTGCTAATCGCATCGCCTTAAAGACCATAGTTAAAAGTCAACTGCGAAGAATTTCTCGGGAATTTACTCTTGAGTTTAATTAAACTTTGAAGCAAAATCAATCTTGGGACAAAGATGCGAATGAATTACTTTCTCACACTCTCCCTTTCTCATTTTCCGTCGCGTTTAGATAGTTTTACTTTTGTTATACTTTGCTACTCAATCCTGCGGAACAAGAATTGAAACTAAAAGCTGGAATGAGCATCAATAAAAAAAGTAAACAACATTTTTGATCAGGAAACATGAACTTTTAATTAACTGAGTCCCTAAATCAAGTCTCTGAGTTGAAAGAAAAAAAAGTTTTAGAACAGAAAATTGCACGTCCGAATTGAGATGTTCTTCAATTTGGATATCCGTTTTGCGGATTATTATAATGTTCTTTTAAAGTCGTTGGAATAAATGGGCAATATAGTAATTGAGAATGTTTTTTAATGTACCGTGCTATCGAGGTCAGACCTGTTAATTGCACATTTGGTTGAGACAGAAAGTTGCAGTGCAAAGTGCCTTGATGCGACAAGAAGTCATGAGTGTTAAGTTACCAGAAGTCGTCTTAACTAAGCATTAACTATGCACCCTTTGCCCTGTCCTTTCTTTTTCCATTCCGTTTAAGTTTTGCTTGTTTCGACCCTCTTTATCTTCGTCTACGAATTTCAACCGAACGGCGATATGTCGTGGATGTAAAAAAAATAAATTTAAGTTGGAAAAATATTTCCTTGTCAGAATTACATGCATTTTGAGATTACAATTTCGTAGATATTGGAGTAATCTCAATCTTTTAAATGAAAAAAAGTAAAAAATGGCACCGTCTACTCGAGTTGAAATTATTCGTTGGTATAAAAGTTTAAGAGACACAATTAACATTGTCTGCAGGATGAATTTAAAAATATGAGTTTTTTTATTTTTGAAGAAGAGAAATATCTTTCATTTTTAATTGCAACCCTCTTTTTCGTCGATGAAGTATAAATGATGGATAGACAAGCTATATTTAAGGTTTTGCAAACAGTGACGGGAATACTTCGTTGTCAATTTGATAAACATTAGGGCCGGAAAATATTTTGTAATTTATGGAGAGCCAAATTTATTTTGCATCACAGTCACATCTGTTTGAATTACTCTTTGCGATATTGAGTATAAAATGATGAATATTGATAGTTGAGCCATACTAACACCTAATTGCAATTTGAAGCGCCTGAAATATTTCTTGTTGAAAAATATACATTATCAATGATTGATTTATAATTGAAATTTTATTTCCTCTTATTTTAGTTGGGATTAAATTACCGCGCGGAGCGCATAAATTACTTTCCACTCGCACTGATGAATCATCGAATAGCAAATGTCTATTTTATGTAGCAGGCACCTGAAGCCTTATCAGCTGAGAGTTACTCTCAAAATTCGCGGAGTAAAGTTTTTTATCGTCCTCTTTGATAATAGTTTTAATGAAATTGTTGTTTCAGCAATATCAAAACTTCTGTAATAACACACCGAACGAGGTGCTTAAATGTTTAAGCTTTAGTGTCTGCGTGGTTAGGTTAATTTTTTATACTCCTTGAAAAATCTTATTCACTCTTCTATTGCGGTTCGCAACTTTATACATATTATCATTTCTCTTAGAGCCTTTTTATGCTTCCCTCTATAATTCAAAAAGTTTTTCCTCGGAAAAAGAAAATTTCGCATTCGAGGATGAACTGAAAAACTTGCCGAAAATAAAACTGATGTCAAGCTGTCAATAAAAGTTAAACCTTCTAAAATAAACACCTTTTATACAACAGGATTTATGTAGAAAATGTTTTACTTGTAATTATTTGACCAAATGTTTGTATCTCTTGTCGAGGGCGGATACAAATTTTCGATTTGTCAGAGTCAGATTCGTACACCTCTTTGGAAAATGATCTAGAATGTCAATCATGGGAACGCGCTGGCACGATAAGGCTTGCTGAAAAAGAATTTTCAAATCTCAACATGGCACCTGCCACGTCCTGACAATCGTTGCTAAGGATAAAACCTTCCCCGCATTTTCTTTCCAATAACGCTGAGTTGCAAGTTTTGCCGTTGATGTGAAAGAGGTGGCAACACTCTTTTTAGAACAAGAGGAATGAAAATAATATGAAATTACGTGGTACAAAAAAAAGAACTCGAAGCGAAGATAAAACAAGTGAAGAAAACGGTTCGAAAGAAATCAATTAGATGAAATTTTGGATTGGATTTGATTCGTCGGCAACTTTTGTTTGTGCGAAGTTGAGGAAACTGTGCATTAATGATGTGTGCAATTTGCAAATGAGACCTATTAGATAAATAAAGCATTTCATATTCAAACGACTTGACTGTTTCTCATTAAATGTTACAGCCTCAATTTGGCCTGTTAGCGTAACGCCTGTATATAAGATCCGAAAAGTTCATTTACTTGATACCATATTACACAAATGGAATCAAGCACTATAAAAGATACCCAAAGCTTGCTCATTCACTTGACCAAGAATTTTGTTTCACTTGAAATAGTTACTTAGCATGAAACTTTCAGTTTACTTGCTAAAGAAAGAAAAAAAAATAAAAAGAAACTATATTAACTGTTTTCTTTTTTAAATGTTGTTTTTGCAGGTTGGTGTCAGAATGCACAGATGCCGAATTCGTACAGCGCTAAGTTTCACGCGACAGACGAGATACGACGAGCAGAAGACTCGTGAGTTGAATACAAAATTTAAATTTTACTCATTTTTCTTTTCACTTGTTTGAAAATAATTTTTTTATTAATTTTTCACTCTCTCAAATTTATCTAATCTATTTATCTAAAGCAATAATTTTTTTCTGTTTTTAATTTTTTACGTTGAATGTATTGTGATGAAACAAAATTAGAAAGAACGATGAATTCATAAGTCTGAGAAAAAGACACTTTGTTGTATATTAGTCGAAACGTGCCACCCGAGAGAAATATGATGCTCGATGAAGACGAGACTGTCTTTACGAATTGGCATGAAGCGGATACGGAAGTAGCGCCTGAAGCTAACGGAAATGGGAACAGAGCTTTGTTAACGTTGGCAAATTCTGGTTCATCGTTTCTTCAACAGCAACGCTTCAATTCGAGTGAGTGAAACCCCCCTTTTACACAGCCGTCAATACCCGACGCAAAGACTATATCATTTCGTCAGCGATTATCATAAATTAAAATATATCTGCATCTTGTCGGAGTTGTAATTCAAAACTTTTACAAGGGAGCAATTTTAACAACGCGCAGATCTAAATTATTGACTGCAAATTTTTCTGGTGGTTTAATGATTGACTGTATAATTAAATGTCATAAATCAAATTGTTGGTAATAATTTGAAAGGGGCGCTTGAATGGAACGTACAGCCCAAGTAAACGAGGGTGAAAATTGAAGATTTCGGTCAATAAACGCGTATACGCAGAGGTAATCAAACAGACTGACATTTTGAGGGGAACATCCAATTATAAGTTCCTAATTGTGAGAAAGACTTGAAACGAAAATAAGTTGAAGAACAAATAAAGTGCCTCAAAGAGTCGAAAGCTTTTTGCCCCCGCTTTCAAATTGATGTAATTAATTGACTTTACCTTTTCCATAATTAATTAAATGTTCCAATACTATTCATATATTTTTTAATACAAAAACAGATTAACAATTTGTATTACTATCAAATGAGACATGTGACATTTGAAATGCGTATACCAAAATGTGTAATTTAATTTCTATATAAGTGCTTGTTTTTATATTATATTCTCCAGCGATTCCTTATCAAAAAGGTGTGAGGGGCGGTAAGAAACGACGACGTAAAAGCAAAGTAATGCGCGCTTCCGAGGAAGAATTGAATGAAAGAAAGGAAGCCGACGGTACGCAAATGAGGGAACGAAAAACTAGTTGGGACGAGATGAGGGCTGTTTCAGAAAATAACACGAGAGTACGGCAGTCCGGCAAAAAGTTTCACTCCGACGTGCGCAAAAGGCGACGCCAACGGAAACGCAACAGAAACAGGAGGAAGTTCAGAAAGAACTCCAGTACGCCGCTGTGCTTCCAAAAACTCAGCGATTCCTGGACCGTGTTCTCAAGATCGGACTCGCAGAACAGCGTGGAGTGTAAAAATACGACCGACACCAAGACTATCAACCAGATTAACCTTCTCTCCAAGGGGACGGAACCTGTTAATGACACCGAAGGCGCTGAACCGATCGTTTATGGTAAATTCATATGAAATATCAAAATTCACTTTTTAGATCAAAAAGAAATTATTTATTTTAACTAAAAGATTCAGTTAATTTAGGGATAAAAACTTTTTTTTATTTATATAAGCAACTAAGAATTATTTATTGTACATTTAAAATATGAAAATACAACCGATAATTATTATTAATGAAATGAAAAGTTGAAAGTCACCTTTACTTTTTCGCGTCACAGTTATCTCAGTAGCCCCTAAATGGAGTATTAAAATATTGATGCTTTACGTTTACTTTTTCTAATTGTTAATCATCAATTTTTGATGGCAGGAAGTGCAAGGAAGTCGAGCGATCCGAGAGAGCTTTTTGCAAACTCGGACGAAGAGGGTGAAAGGTCGGACGACAAACACCATCGAAACGCAGAAGACCGTTACGAGGCGGAAAAAATGTTGGGTTACGTACAAAAGGAGATCCTCGAGAGGACATTAAAAGCGTACAACTCGTACATGGCATCAATTCATAATGCGCCGCGACCTGATCAATACAAATCCGCGGTCGAGTTATCTCGAACGGCCCTGAAAACAAGACCAAAACAAACGAGGATACCGGACTACCCGATGGCGCTGCGACAGCGCCAGCAAATCACAGACAGACCTATAACCGATACGACCGACGACGTTATAGGAGACCTCTCGTGTATTAATGGCACCTTTCTTCCAGCGCCATTAACTCGCCATGCACTCATCAAATATGTAAAGTAAGTCGAACCCGAAAGATGAATTATTCAACCCGATGACATTCCGACGTTCTCTGCTTGCGACATGATGGCGATTTTTATTCCTCTCTTTTATCGTTTACCAGAAAGCAAACTTTTGAGATGGAAAGATATGCTAAACCGCCAAAACACCGTTCCCCGTCTTGAATAAATTTCAATTGTTGTTTATTGTTTCCGATACTTCAGTTTACCGACGCGAAGTTGTCCTACTTTGAGGATGAAATTGTATATTCTTTAGATCCCTTGTAAAACATCATCCTCATTTTTGCGTTTGACATTCTACCCGAAATTTAATTAGGTAATTCACTTTTTTTGCTATTTTTTTTTCTTTCTTTCTTGTTTTTAATAAAGGAACGTTTATTTTAATAAAAAAATTCGTTACAAAGGACATGAAATATTTATACTACATCTAAATAACTGAATAAAGCAGTTATATTGAGCGAAACATTTTTCATCCCAGACGGTGAATTAAAAAAGAATGTCGTTCCGTTAATGTATTAAATTTGAATCAATTGTAGAATAAAAAAGTTGGTTCAAAAACTGATCCTGCTTTTCAATATTCGAACCATTGATTTATAGCAATTATATTCATTGATTTCAACCCTTTTGTTTATTGGATTTCAGGTCTTCCTATCCCGGTCATGAATATCTGGAGGCCGATTACGAATGTGCTTCTGGGTATTACATGAGCACCAATAACACTCGGCTGCTTTGTAAAAATCGTCGCTGGGTCGGAGAGGTGCCAAAATGTAGAGTCCGACAGAATCCCAGCGAATTGTGTGCCGAGATGTCTTGCGAACAAGTCTGTAACGAGGTTGATGGACGGGCGCAGTGTTCGTGTTTCGAAGGCTTCCGAACAGACGGGCGTAATTGTATAGGTAAACTCAAAAATATCATTAAAAACCTACCATTTCACTTAAAATTTAAGACGATCAAAATGTTAAGATACTTGCTTTCAATTTTAACGAATTAAATTGTTTTTATTCAACAATCTTGTAAAAATTTTAATTAGAAAGTAAAGAAAGCATTTAAAAATGAAATGAAAAACAAACAATAGGTTTTTTCACTTTCGTGGAATAAAAATAAATAAAAATAAAACAAAGTTGTTGAAAAGAGGTGAAATGAAATACAAACAATACGCTTTTAATAACGTTTATGAATTCGTGATGTTTTTGCCAGATGTAAATGAGTGTGAAAAATCAAATGGTGGTTGTGAGTACAAATGCGTAAACACCCCGGGATCATACCGTTGTGAATGTTCCAAAGGAATGAAACAGGGAGAAGACAGATACTCGTGTGTAGGTAAGCAAAACAAAGAATCGGTCTTTCCATTTGCAATGTTACATCACATTAAACTGAAAAAAATTAGAATAAGGGCTAACAAATGTTGGAATAAAATTAATGGAATGAACAAAAACGTTTGTTCGGAAATAATTTAACAACGTTGTAGTGGACGATTTATTCAAATGAAGTTAAGCAAAAATTATGAGTTTAATTAATTATTTCAAATAGCAATAATCACTTAAATTAATTAGTGCGCGTCTGATGGATACTAAATTGTTGAATTGATTTGCAATTTGATGGTCAAATGGTTTCGTATCAAATGTTGTATAATGAATTCAATTAATTATTTGTTGCGCGTTACAACTAAAAGTGATCGATAGTTTCGTATGAATGGAACGGACGAATTTTATTACGAAAAATTTCAAAGCTGGATTTTTTTTCCCCCAATAAATAGGATTTTACATTCGCGAAACATCTTCAAATAGAAAAAAAATCAGATAAAAAGAAAGATTGAACAATGTGACACGTTTTATTATCATGGATGAATTTTGTAAAACAAAAAAGTAGTTGTAAAAATGAGATGGACAATGAATTTTGTTCAAACAAGACAAAAACATATTTCTAGATTTAAATGAATGTTTGGTGAACAACGGTCGAGGACCATGTCAGGACACCTGTCGAAATCTCATCGGTGGTTATGAATGTTCATGCGATGGTCTTCCTGGTACAGTCCTGTCGGCGGACAATCACACATGCCACGATACAACTCCTTGTAATTACAATAACTCCGGGTGCTCTCACACTTGTCTTTCAACGATGGGTCGCGTTTTCTGTTTGTGTCCAGATGGGTTCGTTTTGCAGGATGATTGGAAAACTTGTCAAGGTAATTGACTTTTTTTTTTTCATTTCGCTTATCAAACTCTGTTGTCGGTTGATGAATGAGTGGATCGCGAGCATCCATTTATTTACGAATCTTTTTAAATAACAATTCTCTGGCCAAAGGACGGGCGGGTACTTTTAATCCAATAAATTTCACTCTGTTAGATGAAAACCGACAGACTTGCATTGTCTGTTACCAATTTGTTTTTCAGATGTCGATGAGTGCGCCGTGACTGATCTGCAAATTGAAGCCTGTCGATATGGTTGTATCAATACTCCCGGGTCCTACAGATGCGTCGATCCCACGAAAGTCAAAAATGAACAGAACTCAGACACCGTGTCGATCTCGTGTCCTCCCGGATTCGAAGCCACTAAACCCGGGCTCTGTGTTGGTGAGTTTGACATACCAATGTTTTCTTAACCATTTTCGTACCTATCATTTTTATCAACATTTATGTACTTCAATGTCTAAAACCATATTCATTTTGAAACCAAAATTTTGCGGCAAAAAATTGAATTATTTTTACACCGGAGGGAGAATAAAAAATTTCCTTGTTATTTATCTCTTTGGAATTTTATCTTTTAAACGTCAACTTGATTGATCCAAATTGAAATGTATTTTTGCAACAATCTGATATCTGTTTACATAACTGCAGAAACGTGATGTTCCGAAAAGCAAAAAATTTAGCTATTATATCAACATCATATCCGTGCGAAATTGGATTTACAACGCCAGATTGAATTAATTATTTTATATTGGACTAAATTTCGGCGGATTTTTTTGTTATCACAGTTCAGAAGCAGAGCATGAAGAAGATATACATCATACCAATAACCAATTCTCCCGAGAGATGAACGTTCTAACAAGATTTCAACCTTAACCTTTCCAAAGCGTTCTTGGAACTAAATTAAATTAACCCGCACATAACATAATTTCTCGTCTTTCGAACTTGCCATATTGATGTCTTCATTGCATTCTGATGTTAATAGAAACATAGATGTTAATTTTCAGTTCAATCTAATGCAACAACAACAAAAAAGAGAAACAAAGTTCGACTTCGCTTGAAAGCAATTCAACAATCGGGATATCTTAAGTGTCAATAAGTGACAGTCGGCAAGTTTCGAAGTGACTGAAAAATTCATCAATCCTTAAATGCACTGCTTACTCAACGTTCATGATGCTGGAACAACGCAATTAGTTAGCAAGTTTATAGGAGTTGTGAAACTAAACCTCGTTCTGGCAGTTGTTGTACTTCTATCTCAAATACTGGCTTTTAAAGTAAAAGTTTACGTTACCTTGATCAAAATTTTTGCCCCCAACGTTGACACTGCAGATTACATGACGAGGCTCTTAAAATATGTGAATACCAAAATTTTATCCAACCTTAGCAGTTTTCTCTAATGAGTGGAGGTAAATCGTCCTGCCCGAACTTGCACCCTTAATTCATCGAGACAAACAACAAGAATTTCATCTTTCTTATGAAAACTATATATAAATATAACTCACTTAGCTGGATGTTCGATTATTTATTGACTCTTCTGCGTATTTTCTGTATGTTTCAACCCAATCGATCGAGCGTTAGTTATTTATCGTTTATTTTTGTTCTGTTTCAACAAAAGCTGCATTATATCGATTTTGTTTCAAATTTCTCATGAATACAAATTTAGTAGCTCTCATCGTCATGATAAAAATTTGCAATTTATGGAGCGGTTCGTAAAAAAAAAGGCAATCTAAATACCTATACCTTCGTGCATGTGGCTTGTTTCAGACATTAACGAATGCGCTCTAGACAACGGAGGCTGTAGCGAAATGTGTGAAAACACAAACGGAAGTTTCTTCTGCGCCTGCGAGGGAGACGAGAGATCTCTCGCCGCTGATGGAAAATCTTGCGTCGGTGAGGGCTGGCGCCAGTTTACGATCATAATTAACTTGATATGCAAAAATTTGAGATATTATTAAACCGTTATTATACACTTTAAAAAATAATGATTTGTTTTAACTAGATTCTACTTGACACACTCCGAAAATCGTTTTGATTTTTCATCAATCGGAAAATAAATTTCCTTATTACGAAATCTGGTCACTTTTTTTTTTTTGCAAATTGCAAAGAAATCTGGTCAGTTATATTGTTAACTTTCACTCTAATTTTCCAGATTAATAAAAATCAATTTTTCGTAACTCATTTTCGGATTGAGACAAGTAGAAAATGGAGTTCAACTAAAGTGATAATAGTTCGCAGAGATGAAACATTTTAATTACAACAACCATATTTCGAATGGAGTTAACATTACTTCTGACTAGTGCAATCCGATCAGTGCCAAGTAGAAAATGCCACTTGTGGAAAATCGTACATTTTTTAGAGTGTAGCCACGTAAAAAACGTTTTTGAAGTTCACTCATGAAAATGTACTCGGATGAAAGCTTCAGAATAATAATTCAATTTCGTTTTCAATCTCCTTCGGTTACGCTGGCAATATGTTATTTTTATAACTCTTAAATATCAAATAAGTTAGAAGGGCGATGAAATTAATGTCTGTTTGTTGATTAACTCGTTTGCACCCGAAACGATATGGCGCGGACGCAACAATGTCTTTTGTAATATTAAAATCCTTTTCATAATTGACAGTATCATGTCTTCATTTCGTGCTCCAACATTATTTTTAGTTTTTGTAAATGAAGATATTTTTTTTTCACTCTAAGCCACTGATATTATTGAACATTTCGTACGCGATAAATGATTAAAAATATCGTTCTAATTTTTTGTTCTCAGATATAGATAGCATCTCTTGTACGTCATTAAATCCGACGGGCAAGGGTGTGTTGGTATGTTCGCAATCTTCCAAATCCGAACTTTGGAGGCCCGCTGGGACCAATCGGCCGGGAGCGAAATGTTTCTTGAAGTGTCCTCCGAGGTACCAGCTACGCGGTGAATACGAACTCACTTGTCAAGCTGATGGTACATGGGACGGACCGAAACACGGCGAATGCGTTAGTGAGTGTCTCATGAATATTTATCGTTAATAAAAAATTGTATCAGATCTTTTGGAATTAGATGATCACAAGGTACCCCATTTGGAGGTCTTAATTAAGCAGCCCGGGTGTTGGATTGTTTCAGAATATAGTAAACCTCGTTTAGACTGCCCAAAGGATGTAATTGCTGAGGTTCCACCTGGTCGGGACGAGGCGTTTGTTACGTTCGATCAACCCTCCACTGATCTTGATTGGTTTCGGTACGTGCGCTCCAAACCATCGTGGGGCATTCGACTTGAAGCCAATTTGAAAACTGGAGTTCATGAGATTACATTCTACGCAAGGCATCCTGTATCCAAGAGGCAAACTACATGTGTATTGCGAATCACTATAAAAGGTTTGCACAATCAAATATTAACGTATCGATTAATTCAACTGGTCTTTGTTAATTATTGCTTCGAATGTTCAGATCCAACTTTAAAAGTGAATCAAAATTGAAATCAGGTGTTTATTTTCGTATTGTATTCAATTTTGGTATTGTTTTAATTGTATAATTGATAATCATAATTGTTATTAGTTCTGGTACAAATTGATGATAATATATCCTCCGGACTGACTGTTTTAGATGACAATTATCGATGAGAATAAATGTAGTATTCTCAATGAATGGTTTGAACGGCACATCTAATTACATTTGAGAATCCGCAAAATGATTATTCAGACATATCAGACTGTATCAACAAGAACATCTAATCGCACTTCTATCATCTCCAACCATTTAGCTTCAATGGATTCAATTAATTAATTTGAGTTTATTGCACCTATCTCTTTAAGCACTATGAGGTTTATTTAATGCGAATTACGTGTGTTTCTAACTTCCATCGAAATTCCCACTGCAGAGTATAGTTGCGCAGACCCACTTCAACACCGATATATCTTAGCATGAAATTGCGCCAAAGCGGCTTAGCTGAAATGATCCAACGAGATATAACTCTTTATCAGAAACAATAATAGAATTAAAATTTGGATCAAACATTTTGGATTCTCAGTCTGGTGGATATAATTTCGTCTTATATATATTCATCGATTTCATATTTCCTCGACCGTTCTTTCACGCCCACATCGTTATTCTCAGATATGTGCAGCTCATCTCAAAAACGACCAAATGCGGTTCTAAATTGATTTCAGATGGCGAGGCACCCAAAGTCGAGGGTTGTCCAAGCGATATTGAAGTTACCGGGGGCAACGGCACGGCAGTTACGTGGACAGAACCTACTTTCACGGACAATGTTAAAGTCATGAGAATTGGCAAAACCGCGGTAAGTTTTGTTTCATTACACACCATTCAGCTGAATTATATACTCTATAAAGCCTACAGAAATTTAGTTGTTGCCGTTCGTTTGTAGAAATAATAATACAATCGAATTTGTTGTTTCTAGTTTTAAATTTTCGGTTTATGAATATTTTAATTGGAGATGAACAAAAAGCAAACATGTCAAGTTACGTTTATTAAATACGATAAATATGAAATTGCACCACTTTTGTTTGATCAATATTTTTTTGTGTCATAATTTTATATGATTATTCAAACTGAGTGGAACGTGGAAAGGAAAATACGAACGAAATTTAATACCCATTCAGATGCAAACGGTTCCTAAAATACAAGTAAATTAAGAAAAGCTGTGAAAACGACCGAAAAATGCGATGAATTAAAATTCCCCTAACGTCAGAAAAATGGATAACGGCGGTGAGTTTTGAGGAACGCCCGGCGATATCACCGAGACTTGGACGTTAAATTAGTTATGCATAATTTTTGCTAAGAAAAAGCGAATTTCCGAGGGAAGCGGAATATAACCAAGGCCTGCTCAGGAGGAACAAGATCCCTATAAAGATGCATGATTTTAAAAGTTTCCGTCAGATAAAACTGCAGCTTAGACTTGGAAAATTTACTAGTGTATGAGCACAATACATTATCTTTTCTTCATGTTTTTTAAACCAGACCAACTAACAGAATCATCATAAAGTTCAAGTCATGTAAATATTTATTTATACCGGTCAATTTTCGAAAGTTAAAAATTTTTATTTAGCCATTATGTGTCAATTATATTATTTAGATTGATATAAATTGATTACGAGTAACAAGCTGACACTCAAATGTGAGGTTTGTGAAAAATTAATTGATTTATTTCAGGAACCCGGTCAGCAATTCGATATAGGAAGTCACAAAATTGAATATGAAGCCAGTGACGAGGCCGGCTGGACAACGAAATGCATCTTCAACGTTCTCGTTGAAAAACAATAAATCGTTCGTATTGCGGTGAGTGTAAAAATATTGCGAGGACAGATGTTTTTTTTCAGCGAGCTAATATAAATGGAAATCGCTTCTCTCGCCGATTCATCATACAGAGTATGGATCGCACTATTATCAGAGTGATTTTCGTCGCGCAAATCTGCGCCACTTTTTGCTAAGTTGTAGAGCGACAAAATAGAGTGAGTACGCGGAAAACATGTAAATGCAAAGTTTTACGTTTTTATAAGAACGAGAACGGGTGCGCTGGTTCGAACAAATACCACGAAATTCTAATGGATCGTAATAAGTGCTTCGAATTGTCATTATAAGTAATTCCATTTAATGAGCCGCGGCGGATGAAATTAAAATCATAAATCAAAGAATGTTGTGAACAATTAGCTGAATTCATAACTGTCGCAATAATACCTACGGCAATACGATCCTCATTGAGAACTTCACTCAATTCAAATTCATTTACTTTTTATAAATTCAAATTTACTCGTTCCAAGTATTTTAAAACTGTTGGGAAAATTATTTCCGTCAGTCGTTCAGTATTTGTTGTTTTGCAAAAAAAAAAAAAATCGTTGAACACTTAATCATATAGTTCCACAATCATATAGAATTGAATTTTTCATTTTCCTTGACAGTTTTTACTTGAAAAGTAAATTTTACTCTGACTGTGATTTGTTAACGAATTCAAAAGGTTCATTACAGAGAGCGGACTATGAAAATTCGTACGTTTCAAAGCATTGATTAAGAAAAGTTTCGCGAAGGGGGATGTAAAGGCAAAAGTTTTGCAACACGTTAATTTTTACGGGGAATTGCATTTGCATATTTAAAAATTGGTGTAATATACAATATCAACGTACTTGAAGCACCTTGGAACGATGTAATCAGTGCTGTATAAATACTTACATGCGCTGACTTTTAAATGAAAATCATGCCAAAGATTTGCAAAGAAAAGAAAGACTTTTAATTTTATTTAGACGAAAAAAATCAGCTAAAAGAATAAAAAAAATCATCAACACGAAAGTATATAACCGACAATATTTTAAGTGAGTTATGATTTGAATTTTAAGTTGGATTTGAATGATACATAATATATTTTTATACTTATTTCAAATAATTATTCATATTTAGATAATGATAGGAAGATTTTAGTTATGAGAAAATAATTGAACAAAATTCTTTGATTCTCGTTTTGAACTAACGTGCAAACGTAACGAGCACAAAATAATGCAATTAAGCACCTAGTGAAATGTCTAACTATTTAACAAATGAAAAAAAAAGAAAAAAAATACAATAAAGACATTTTCAACTGAGTTTCGAATTTCATAGATGAGAGTATCTTTTATATTTTTGACAATATTTAGGTATAATAAATGAAGGGATAAAATAATAATAACTGTATGTGAATAAACGTAAGATAAAATTACTTTAGCCAATTTTTATATAACTATACTGTTTGATCTCATACAGTGTTTCATGAATATCAGAAGAAATTAGACTTTCTTTGTCGCGACTGCCCCGTCAATTTTAATAAACTGTTTATAAACGCACAACTGCTTCAACTTGGTTGACATTTTTTTAATTTGAAACAAGTTTCACATTCCCTAAATTATACTGAAATGAAACTAAGTGAAACATTTGTGAGTTATTAGAAAATATTAATTTTCACCATTGTTAATTTTCAATTATTTATTTCACTTGCAAACAATGTTCATTTATAATTAATGCATTTCCCTTTGAATTTCACATATAACATATAGCACTTCCATTTCTGTTTACTTTTTTTGCAACAAAATTGTAGAAGCTTTATTGAAAATTTCGTTGAAAGTTCCATTCCAATGATATATCATAAAATATATTAATTATTATCAATCAAATTTGATATGAACGAGACAATTATCACTATTAGATTCAATAACTTTAACATTTAATATCGATCAAAGCTTTAAGGCAATAATGTGAATATTGCGTTCGTAGGATCCCAAAGTGAGAAATAAAAAAAAAACGTCAGTCGGTATATCTGTAAAAACATATTCATTATTTATTGATCTAGTCATTACGAGATAACGTTATGCCATTTGCATATCATGTTGCATAAACGTTCAGACAAATTCGACATATGTGAACTTTATATATGAATGTATAAAATTTAACTATTAAATATATAACAAAAAAACTGTATACTTTGTCTTTCATTTATAAGGCACACACATTTTAGCGTACATCCTAGCACTAAGCGAGATTTAAATAATAATTAAGAACTACTTCGCGTTTTCGCTGCGACACATTTTTAATATTGAAGGGGACCGAGTATGAATAACTTTTAACCATGTTGCGTTCTGAGTGTAAAGTTAACTCGAAAAAGTTCGCTAAGTGAAATTTCTAATACCCTTTTGTCGCCATGAGATTAGCTTAAATAACATTACTTTTGTGCAAAAAAATTCAACCGGCTGCATACAAAGATCTAAGAATTTTTTTCTTATTACACAATATGAAAAAAAATCGATATCCAATTGGGAAAGTATCCTATCTTTAAAAACAGCAACTTCTCCTATTATTTGTTCTTTCTCTCTTGAGTCCGAACGGTTGATTTCTGTTCTGATAAGTTCTTTGGTGAAGCTGTTGGTTTCTCGATGCATTTCGTGTAGTCAATTGTTGTTGCTGCTGATAATGCTGCAGTTTCTGTCTTTCTGGATAGTACTGTTGGTTTCGATATGGATCATCTGAAAATACAATTTGAACAAACAATGGTAAGTAAGAAGTAAACAATTTACCACATTAAATAAATTAGACTAAAATTTTTCGGGCAAATTTATATTTATCTCTCTACAGCGTCAAAATTTTGAAAAATATACATCGTCAAGTGACGACTCTTCATCGCAGAACAGAAAAATTATTGCAGATAAAAAAACCCCATCCATTATTTTCGCAATGTACAAAAATGATTGACTCTTGTAAAACGGTCCAATTTTGAAACCAATCGAAACTTTTTCCCCTTATCAGTCAAACCGATCAGCGGCTTTATTTCAAAACTCAATCAGCACTTTAGGTTTCTCGCTTCTCGGCACTTGATCGATCGCGTCCTCGCTTTGCTTTGCCAAATTCGCGACCATTATTTCCGTGGACGTTTGGCCCCTTTGGTCATGCATGACGACCTTGTCAGTTATCAAATTGGGTATCTTGAACCTGGACGATTTGGAACTCGAGCTGATCCGGACCGGCAACCGAGAAGGTTGCCCCTTTGCCAAACCAAAATCTCGACAATTCTTAGCGACCGATCTGGCAGGATGAGTCAAACTAGAGCCGTCATCCTTTCCCGTGTTATCGACCTCTGTTTCGACTTCAGTCTTCAATTCCCGTGCGAGTTGACTAGTCATTGGTACGGAATAGCCAAGAACCTCCAACTCCTCGGTCGACCTTGAACCGGGGCCAACATTCGGTGTCACGAGTTTTGGTAAGATGTCCTTTTCCAAATTCTTCGTTGATGTTGACAATTCCCTTTCCAAAGCAGGTTCCATGAGCTTCGACTGGGTCGACCTAACGTTCGAGTTCGTGAACTTGGACCTGCGGCTCTGGTGATTTTTTATCATCGTTTCTTTGCGCGTTACACCACTGGTCGAGTGACTCTCGTTGATTATTGACTTGGGAGATAGTTTACGTCTGCCGAGGACGCTGTGTTTGGGCGCTTCTTTCGGCGCCTCTTTTGGCACCTCATGCATATTGTTGGTCACAGTTGATTTCTCCGAGGTATCGGGCTTCTCGACGCAATCACCCCGCAGAACAAAGTAACTTAGCGGTTGCAAACGCTTGACACTGTGCTTGGTAAAGACCTCTGTGATTCCGTTTGTTTCCAGGTCTTCAGAAAGATCGGCCTGATCGGGTGAGACTTCTCGTTTAGGCGCCGAGTTGAAGTGGATGGAATTGAGGATCACGTTGCCGGGTGGCTGCTGGTTTTTGTACAGCTTGCGCAATGTCTCTTCCATTAATTTGTACCGGTATGAGGTGTAGTCGGGCAAGCAACCGTCCGCGACTGGGAGCTCGCAGTCGGTCTCCATGAACGAGGAGGATTGTTTCACGACAAGGTCATTGTCTGGATTTTTCGGCGCCAGCTTTGTCTGCTCTGAATCATTGCTTCCTATGTCCATTTCAGATAACAGCGACGGGTTCAAAAACGCAGCACGTAGATTCAACTCGCTCGAACTCGACGTGTAATTAAGCAACACCGGACTTGGATGGAGCATAACAATTGCAGACTTCCTCGGCACCCTCAGTTGCATTCTATATTGTGCGGACAATTTTTTGTAGTTTTCCCTTTCATCCTAAAAATAATTACCGTACCTCAAAGTCAAATGAAGGATATGAAAAGTTTTTGAATTTTAATTTGATTTAATCATATGCAGAATTTGAAAAGTTGGTTTTGCATTTACGTACTAAAAAAGTGTTTATTTTAGATATCAGCGGGGTTGCCAAAAGGATGGCAAAACAGCAAATGACGAAGGTCTCGGTTATGAACGACGATACGTAGGTTATAACTGATCTGATAACTGTCCCGATGTTAAACATAACGTTAATTTTGCACAGGTTGACGTTTGCGTGTTTGTATTCGGTGCTTCATCTTCGAATCAGGATCGTCAAGTTCCATGAGTGGATACAAGTAAAAATTTTACAAAACAATTTGACAGATATAGTCTGTCTGTACTAGGTCAGGGATATGATAAAGGTTGAAGGTTAAATTTTGAACCTGAAGTTGTCCTCGCTTGTCAAAATTATTAATTCACTAATGTACTTTTTAATTTTTGTAGTAAAAAAATACATTTCAGTTTGCAAATTTTAGTAACATTGTTTTGCTTGTTCGGAGCTTTTTAAATTTTGACAAATAAATTTATACAATGCCAAACAGAACGCTCACTTGTTCAGATCTTGTTCGTTTCTGCTCCCGCAAACAATCAATTTTTCCATCAATAAAAAAACTCGAGAAATGTTACCCGTAATTGAACAATTCCCTGTCGCCTTTAGCGATTACAGGTTTGTTCTTTTTCAATGTCTGACGATGAAATTTCAAGATGAAAAAGTTCAAATTGGATGATCAATAAACAAGAGGAAAAAATACAGTACAATAAAAAGAAAATCTGCGGTTGACGCCTGCAAATTGAAGTGTTTTGAAGGTACGAATATCACATTTTTATTATAAGTTTGGATAAGTTATAAAAAAAACTTACATTTTTTTCGACTCACAAATCTTTGTTAGAGCAGAAAAAAGTCAAGATCTGTACTCATAATTTCATTTATATCAGGATGAATAACAGAAATGGTATGCGGAAAAAAATGTAGGTTAATTTTTTAAAAATTGCCGTAATTAGAAATTATGTTTTCATATTACAAAGCATAAGCGCGTTGAATTAGTTTTGTGTGCTTATCTTTTTAATTTGCATGATGACGCTGTTTTTATTATGGAAACAATTAAAAATAATTTCAATAGTTCCTCTCCTATCGTAAATTAATTTAATGACGGCCAACAGTGCGAGCCTGTCAAGCCGAACTCATTCACGACAAAGCTTTGTGAAATTTTAAGAAGTGTGTTTCGTCCATTGTTAAAACGTGACTCTCGGTGCAAAATTTTTGCAACGAAACCTTTTTTTCTTCCTAATTGACGTTTCCTTTACACCGATTTAAAAAAAAAATCTTGATAAAACAAATTTCAATACGTACGCCAACTCTTTGTGTAATTACCATAAATTGACAAAACTAAATAATTGGCATCTCGTCGACAGTGAAACAAAAAACTGACCGCTCGGGGAAATATCTTTTTGTCTCAGATCCAAACTTAACGGCTGTGAATAATTGACGTTGTATCAATATTTCCGCTTACATTGATGAAAATTGTTTCGACCGTTAACATGTTAACTCGAACATGCTGGGTCAAACTTTGAAACAACTCTAATCTCAGCAAAGCTACAGGTAAATGAGAACACACTCTGGTGCCAATATAACAATCTGACTTGAACAAAAGTTAGTGCTAACATAACATAACTTAAGTGTTATACTCGCTTTCGTAATACAAATGCAAAAATTTTAATGATTCGTTTGAACAAAACAATCAAGTTAGCCCGATTAATACAAACCAAAATGGCCCGACCAAAATGTTTCTTTGAGTTACAAAAAATATACAGAGTGTCCCATTTTGATCCGACACTTTGAATAACCCAAAAATAAACGTTGGACAGAAAATGTCAAGAAAAAAAGTTTCTCAGTTTAATGGACGGCTACTTTAGAGGCACTATCAGTTATTTTAAAAAATTAGACTCATATTTTAAACATTTTTTTTTCTTTAAGCTCATTTTTCGAGTTGTTTCAGATGCCGGATTAAAATGAGACACCCTGTATATGAAGTCTTTAGTATAAAGTTGAAATATTTTACTTTATGGATTGTATTCCTTACAATCATATCGTAAATATTTTAAATATTGTATTATATTCCTTCTAATATGCATAGCAATCATTATAATGTTTTTTTTTTGCATTCATAACTAGTTTTTAATATAAAATACAAAGTACAAACAAAATATTGATCGATCAATTGAACAAATACAATAAACAAATAATTTGTTTTCAACAATTTTTTTTTCATGATTTTACTTACAATTTGAAGGTGAATAATTTCTGGACGTTTGGGGTTGTTGCGTGCGATACATCGGGTGCACTTGGTGATAAGCCGCACGAGCTTCTTTACGGTCCTGGTGTCTATAATTATGAGCCACGTACGGTCGTACTGCATATGCACCTGAGAAAATCCTCGTGTATCTCATGTAGCATCCACTCGGAATATTCCACTGCATAAAAACAAACGGCTACGTTACCAAAACTGCGCTCAGATAAGCGAGCCTCACTTACGTATTCATTAAACGCAATATTTTGAAGTTAATATTGCAGAGCACACATGCGCACGTCGGGTGCGCGCACAAAACAGATATGAATTCAATTTGTTATCGCTAATCCCGGCTGTGAATTCATTTTAATATTCGTAAGCCCACGGGATGAACAATTTGATTTAACGTTGGAACCAATGAAGTTAATGCGAACGCATCTAATTCCACTCACTCTGTAGGGCGCTGATGGCACCGGCTGTGGCGGCCTTCCCGGACATATCAGCATACGTCTGTACATGCGTGGCTAAAAAATTCAATTAAAAAGATTTAAATGATTTTTTTTCTCCTGTGTTATTCTTTTTTACAACCAAACAGATCACAATTTGCTCTTTGCGCCAAGATAAAAAGAAATAATGATCCAATCAAAATGTGTATTCGATTAAACAAAATGCGGGACAAAAAGAAGTTAATTCCGAATTGTGTAAAACGTACATAAAAATCGTGCTCTCACAATAGCTTGATAATCGAGTAATAATTTTAACTGAAAGCGCTCAATTAGATTTCAAACTAGGCGAAAGTACATTAACATTGGAATGAGTGAAACGTTTGATACTGTTCCGCGAGCTCTGAAAACCATCAGCGTTTGTTCGATCGGAGAAAAAGCATCCATCACTTAATGCGATAAGCTTAAAAACAGTTCCTACGTATAACAGCATTTGACTTGCTAAAGCAAATAAAATAACATTAAGTTTCAGCAGGACGGTTACGGTCAACGTATAATTATGAAATAATGTTCCAGTTTCAGACGAAATGTTTATTTAGCGCGTTCACAAAAAAATGCTCGCTCGATAAATTTGGTTTACCTCGGAATCCTCCTGACGTTCAGCCGCTGAAAAATGAATCGCAATGGATGAGTCATTTTTTAAAATTAAAAAAATTGTTGATTTAATTAATGCAGCTTGAAGCGATAAAAAAAACATCGTGAGGATATGTCAAGTTTAGCGGTTGCGCATAAATTTACCTTGAACGTTTATAGAGAAATGGCATTCGGCTCGATTTCCGGCAGCGTCGGAAGCGATGTAGCGTACGTTGTGAACGCCAGGATGCAATGCTTGTCCTGGTTCCTGCAAAAGATCAGATTTGAATTTAAATTCCAATTAATTGACAGATATCAACTAAGTTAATTGATTTTCAACAACCCAATTATAAAATTTCTTTCCAAGATTTGTTTAGTAATAAAATTCATCAATCAAAAATAAAATGAGATGAGGATAAACTTTTATATTTTTTTCATTCGAGTCACATTTTTTGCACTCATTTTTGTTTTCATTTTTTTTTTTTTTTTTTATTTTTTGAATGGTTTACAGCGGAAATGGAATGATGACGTGGAAAAGTGGTTGCGTTAAAAATATATGCAATCGTTGCAATTTAATTCAGAGATGAATTGAAATTGAAGAAAATTGTATGGTGAAAATATTGCTGAAGTATCGGGAAAATTGTTCAGATAATCTCACAGTGAGGATTCCATTTCATACGCGTGGCGTCACTTTTGCAACTTTCGTTAAACGCGAAAAAGATTCGGATGTATATTTTTGTCACAGTTACTGTCCCTGTGGTTTTCTCTTCGATATGAATTGCAGAATAAATTTCAACTCTTCCAGTTAGATTCTGATTTTTAAGCGATATTCTTTTTTTATCATCAGATTGAATTTGATGTATATCCGTTTGAATCATTGATGTAAATCATCACACACCGTGAATGTAATTATAACTTATTGTATCTACTGTAGTAAATAATTAAATAGGATGTCCAACTGTGTTGATTCATAAAGCATCGCCCTGTCAAAATTGAGTAATTTGATCATCTTGGCTGCATAACCATAACTGCTGAATATAACAAATCATTATTATGTAATTATTATCAAAATTATGTAATTTTCAATATTTTGCAATAAAACGATGATGATTAAATTTAATTAAAATTGTGAAGCGAAGTAAAAATTTGCTACGTATGATTTTTTTCCTAAATGTGTAATTTCATTTTCATTCAAACAATTTTACACAACGTCTGATCTCTTTCTCAACTTTTTTTCCTCGTTCACGAAAATACACGTTTTCAGCAAAAAGGAAAATTGAAAAATCAAGAAAACTCGCACACAAACCAATGGTACAAGAAAAGGTCACGATTCTGGAATCCATTTTCAAGAGCAGATCTTTTCTGATTTCTTTCTTCTCTTAAGAACTTGATATCAATCGGATTTGGAGTGTAAAAAGCCGATGTATTAGCTAATATCGTGTCTTTATAAATTAGGCTCATTACCGTCCGCAAAATTATATTTTAAATGTTTATCTCAATTATCGTTCATCTAATCTCTTCAATTTGATGAGAAAAAAATTCAATGCACAAAATTTTAATTTAGATTGACATTTTTTTATTTTCTAAATGTTTAAAAAAAAACTATTGATTCATATTTTGAGTTTGACCCTCTAAAGTTATCCGTTGAACAATAATTTTAATATTACTGCTATTTTATTCGATTTGAAAATTTCATTTGACAACTCAAAATAACGTTTGATATTTTTGCCTTCGTGAACATTTTGCATCTCAAATTTTGCGTCAAACTTTTTGATGTGCGCTATGATTTCTCCGTGTCACACGATTTTTTTTCTTCCTCTCTTTTTTTTCCAAACGCATACGTCCAAACGGAATGTCGAAATTTCACTTATTCATCAAACCATCATGACTTTTTCATCCGAGAGATAACACCCGTTGAAAACAACGATTCCGTTATAATCTCTTTGCACTATCAAAGTGAAAAATCGGCTACGTGGTGACTCGAAATTGTACGAGATCACGTGGGTAATCCGGGTGTACAAGTTGATCCGAAATGACACTTATTGCGATGGGGGGCGGTTGGACTCAAATCACAAGAGTGAATATGAAATTTCCTCACGACCCAATCCAAGTACAATATTGTTAAGCCCGACTGATGCTAAGCACAATCCATGCTTATTGACTTTATCAGAACCATAAACCTTCCAACAAGGGCTGCCGAAAAGTCAATAGATACTTCCTGAAATGCAACGTAAGCTAGATCACGAACAATTAATGGAGCCCACTTACACGCCATGATAATCACCCAATTTCATACAGGTTTGCCATTTTAACCTATCATCATAAATTTTATCATTTTATCAAATCTTTTTTGATCTATTTTCTTAATTACAATTAATGCAATCTAGAAAAAAACAATTTCATTTTAATTTCAGTCAAGATGAAACAAGGTTTGAATACAAGATAATTTGTTTTATGTTTTATATTTTAAAATAAATTCAAATGTAGAAGATATCGTGTAAATATAGATTCATGACCGACTCACCCTAGATTTATAGATTGTCTCAACCCTAACGTTGTCGGAGAAAAGTGGTTCCTGCCAGAAAATAAGTCGATCTCTTTCGCCGGGATTCAATCTTACGTCGAAAGATAAAGGACACATCGACACAGTCGGGTTTTCAAGATCTGGAAAACAAAAAAAATGTTATAACAATGAATGGAGGTGAATGTTATGTAATAACTGAGTTCGCATTCTCTGTGCCTGAAAAGATGCGTCCAGGCATTTCATACTTGTTTTAATCCACTGAGGCGTTTTGAATGAAATTCATCGAGGGCGAAACTTTTATGAGCGCTCTAAACAGATGATATTCGGCGTGGAAATACGACAGAACGCATAAACGCAGTGAAAAGTGTACAATACAGAAGAGCCGGAGATACAGAATATTTATGCACGACGCGACGAGGATATACAATTTCTCCGGAGAATTGTGTAGTACATTTTAGTCTCACAAGTGTATTGAGAAGCTCGTAAAAGCAGAACAAGCGTTTTCAAAAACCTGATATGAGAATTCTTATCATTATTCATTTCGGTGTTCGGTCAAATAAAAAAAGGCGATTTGATTCGTTCAAAATTGCTACATGTATGAATAACAAAATAAGTCCGATAATTAATTATTCCTTTTATCCCTGTTAGAAAAATGAAATAAAAAAGTATCCATCCTTTTTAATTAATTTGCCATAGCCATACATTTTTAAAATTGTTTATACAATTTAACTTTAATTAAACTTTGCACTGGAATTATTCTAATTAAAAGCTTTCATATAAATTAGCGCGGTGAAAAGTTATTATTGTTTCTAATCAGTCGCCTCATTAGGTTGCAATCACAATATTGGACATTGTGTAGTGAGCAGGCGGTAAAAGCACACACATTTGACCTTTCAAGCTCGTTTAACAAAAGGCTTAGATTACTTACCGCGAACACGAATTGTAAGTCTGCAAGAACTACTGTAATTGGAATTGGGCGACCAGGCAGTGAAGGTGACCGCGGTGATTCCAGCGGGCAAATCTGCCTGTAAATGTTTCGCCCAAGTTGGCGAAGATTCGACGTTTCTGCAAAATTTGATTTATCACGATTAAATTTAAGTTGTTAATGACAAAATTTAATAATAATAATAATAAATAAGCATTCGATTTATTTTTCAATATTTATTTGTTTCATTAATCACTCAATAATATTTTTATTAAAGGTAAAAAGTTTTTGAGATTAATTTTGTCTAGACGGATTCCGACAAAAGACACTCATGAACCCTTAGATTTTATTGTGTATCGTAGTGTTACGATCAATACACTCGTAACTTTTGTTCCAAGTGGAAGAAGTGTGACGACAAAGTCCTCTAGAGAGTTAAGAGGTCAAGCTTTCGAAAGAGTAAGATACTTGTAAAGAGTCCTGCATTTCGATCTTGTACACCCTTGCACCCTGACTTGACTAAGCGTAAATCCCTCTGGCATCGTGTATTCGGTATAATAATTTACCCAACAATTGACAATAAACTTCATCAAATCCTTATTGTATCAATTTTACCGAAAAAAAACTTTTTTTAAACAAATAAATCAGGCTAATTTTTTTTTTAAGAAATTAAACTCAATCATCCTGCGAAAACTTGAACGGAATTCAAACTTTACACTGATCAAAACTTCAGAATATTCAATCATCGGAACCTGTTCAAATAATAGCAACTTTTACTTTATATATATAAGATACTATTCAAATAATCTTCGGCAGTCTCCGCGAGTTGGCCGATTTTAATAATCACCAGACAATTAAGTTTGAATTTCTTCAGTAAATTTTCATGAACGTTTAAATTGATCCGAAAGATTTGATATAAATTTATCCGGGATACCTCCAATAGTCGACGTTGGTTTTCGGCTGAGGGAAAGAAACTCTGGCTGTGCGTTGACGGGTCGGAAGTTCCGTGTCGATATCGTTCGGGCATCTGATGAATGGTCTTTGAACATCTGCGACAAAAAGCGAATTCAAAGGTGTGCACAAAATATGATTAAAAAAAAGTGGCCGACTAAACAAATGTTTTAACTGAAAAAGTTTTCGGAAAAAAGAAAATTCCAAACGGACAGAAAAATAAACGTCTCAATTTGTCGAGTAGATGAAAAATAACGGCGCCGCTAATAAAAGCTTGTTTGGAATGTGAGAATGATAAAAAGTCGAATGCTCATTTGAACGAAACAACGAGCGAGCAACCGAAAAATATGGGGGGTAAAAAGGAATAAGAATAATGGTGAATTTCGAGCGAAGGGTTAGAGAGGTGAAAAAAGAGTCTCGATGGAAAGTAAAAAGAAACTAGGGTGCGAGTGGTATGCTCGTTAATAAGGCGTGGCGTTAACGTATGGCCTCGTTAGCAAGCGTCTCTGCAACAGAACTTTCCATTATTAAAAGCTGTTTAGAGCTTCCGTTCGACTAATTGAACGAAACCCGTTGATCTTTGTGCTAATCCTACGGGCTCATTACAGCCGAAGAGTCGTTTCGTGACATCCGATCCGATAAAAAGAGTACCGTTTATACACAAAGCAACTCTTTTTCAACTGGACCCTTGAAATTTACACTTGTCAGTAGTTGAAACTTAACAAATTGGTAGCCCCATTTTGTTCTTGTAATTTTACATGGAATAGTGATACACTCCGTCGAAATTCCTTTTGAGTAAAAACCGTGTGCTTTGATGGTAGAAAAAACTCCCTTTTACCAGTAGGAATTGTTAAAATTTGGTAGTTCGTTTCGATTTTTATAAAAAAATCTGCAGATACAATTTTACTTGATGAACCTGATTTTGACATGTATATTACTGTTGAAATTAGTTGGAGTTCGCGTTTTCTTTCATAGAACAGTAAAGTGGATTGAATTAGAAGGTTGCGCACTCGCCCCATTATGTGCTTTTTAAATTTGAGCCAAACATTATCATCAATTACCTTTTTAGCTTGCAACATAAGACAAAAAAAGTGAATGCCCACTTTTGACAGCAAAGCCGGCGAAATTAAATGCGTTACTCTCTCTCTCTATGGCGATTAAACCAAATGTGTTACGGAAATCTTTTCAAGTTTAACGATTTTTATTTTAAGTATAAAACTTAATCCCGAGACATTGCAGCTCGTTAGCTCGACTTAGAGGATATTATATGAAAAATTGTTAAAAAATATAAGAGTCACTAATAAGAAGAGAAGTTAATAAAATTAATGAGCAAATAATAAAATGTCGACCAAGTTGTTTATTTTTTCAATAAACGCGGCAAATCTTTTCGAAAGAAAAGATTTTTGTTATCAGTAGTAGAGCTCAGATTATTGACCGACATGTGGCAGAGTCTAAAACAGTATGCAATCGCGAGCAAATGGAGATTCACTTTTCGCTTAAAATATTCATTCGGTTATAGGTTATCGATTTCGAAAGAGCTAGAAGAATTTAAAAATGTAAAAAGTGAAAGGACATTGCTTTGCTTGTCATGTAAAGTTACCACATTCATTGGTCTTACCTGTATATTCAGGCATGCAGAAAGAATCATTGGAATCCCACTTCCCGTCATTTTTACACAGTATTGTATAGGATCCTTTTAATCTAAATCCTCTTTGACACCTTATATAACATCTAGTGTTCTCAGGATAAGCTAGCACACTTGGAGAGTGTCCAGGACATCTTACCTAAAACATTGATTTAAAAAATCCAAATATATGCCGAGCAATATAATTTTTTTTTTTTTTTTTCAAAAGATGTATAAAATAGTTAAATTATTGTGTCGAATGAACGAAAATTACCTGGATTTGTCATCTGAAATCTGTGATGGACATAAAATTATCATCGATATTAATTATTCTTACGTTCGGTTCGCATGAAAATCTACATGATGTTCATTTATGATTCATGATGTGTATCTATACCGAATCCCGTACACATAGATGTTATGATTTTCGCGGCAATTATCTTTGGGAACTTCATACAGTTATAGTTAGAAATAATTTGCTACTCGATTGCGCGCAGCAACGAAATATTACTAATCACGAAGATATACGTTTCGCCATTCAGCGGCTCGTATGATTCATACACATATTCACAAACTAATTATGGATCTACCGACATACCTCGGCGTGAAGCGGCGGTTTCATGACACATCTCGAGTTTCGCGGGACGCAAGTTCTCTCGTCGGAAGCCAACACTAAATCGTTGCTACAAGCACAATAGTAACTTCCGAGTGTGTTGACGCAATTGCCATTACATCCACCGTTGCGGTTTACACACTCATCAAGATCCTGGCACAGACTATTATTCCTGCGACGAATAATTTTTCATTATTTTGTTCACATTTCTTTTTTGCTTATCATTTTGTTTTCACGACGATGAAACTTTTAGGATGCGGCGTGCAAAAAAATTCCCACGAAATGTCAAACCGCGGTATTCAAAACGTTTCAACGTTTTTATGCGGATTTAAAATGTACCTGGAGTCTACTATGTATCCTACACGACAAGTGCAGAAATATGATCCGATGGTGTTGATGCAGTCTTGAACGCAGCCCCCGTTGTTCCGCTCACACTCGTTGATGTCTTCATATGCAAACAACATTTGATTTTTATCATTCTCGTGAAATCAGATTGCGTTTAAAATGTAACATTTTTTTGTGGTGGAAAAAAAAGTCAACCAAATTTAATAAACGTTGACAGATAAAATGTCATTAATTTTGCATCTCGATTGTTGGTAGAACTAATTCACCTATGCAATCATTTGCCAGTCTTCGAAATCCATCATCACAGCTACAGTAATATGATCCAGGGGTATTGATGCATTGTCCCCTGCAGCTCGTTCCCAAAGCGCACTCGTCGATATCTGTATGGAATATTTTATTTAATTAATATCCACTATGTGCTCGGCTCATTAGAAACAAAAGTGGGTTTCAAATTTAACGAACCCTCGCAAGATCCATTTTTCAAATGAAATCCATTTTCGCATTCACAGCGAAAGCTCCCGGGAGTGTTTATGCATTTGCCGTTACGGCAAACATCGACACGTTCACATTCGTTGATGTCTAAAATCAAACATATTATGGACAATCAAATTGTGCTTTTGGATTCACGAAAGCATTAATAAATTATCACTTTAATGCAATCATGATTATTGTACAAAAGAGCAACGGCGGAATCATTACTCCGGATTATATCCAACGAACGAAAGTGATATACCATTTACCGATTAGCATTTCTTTTTTATTTTAACGCAAAATTATAATAAAAAATCTTGATAATTTATATATGTAGACGTTTTTTGCGAATCGTAGCACGTGTTTCATTTCTAGTTAAATAAACATTTGTTTCAACCGAGGTGCATTGCAAGCGCATTGGTTAATTTTATGCCCCAGTGAATTAGAGAGAGATGTAACAATAGAACCTCTTGATTGGTTTAAATTAATTAGTAAATTAAATTCCATTACAAAAATTAAGCGGGCATACGTACCGGCGCATAGATTATTTTCACTAGCGAATCCAGCTTGGCAGCGGCATGAAACAGAACCTCTGGAATCATCGCACAATTGGTCGCAACCGCCATTGTTTTGAGAGCAAGAGTTTATTGGCGCACAAGTATTGTTTTCGAGTAAATATCCTGAAGGGCAGTCACAATGGAATGATCCATCTTCGTTTACACAAATGTGCGAGCATCCGCCATTGTCGGCCCGGCATTCGTCAATATCTTGACAAATTTTTCCATCGGGTAATAACTCATGGCCGCGCGGACATATGCAGCGATAGCTGCCGTCGACGTTAATGCACTCATTGGAACATCCGCCGTTATTCGGTTCGCATTCATTAACGTCAAAACACGTCTTCAAATCGGATCCCAATTGGTAACCAGAGCCGCATTGACAAGCGAACGAACTCTCAAGATTGACACAGATATCGGAGCAACCCCCATTGTCTAGCCGACATTCATCAATATCCCGACAAGTTTTGCCATCAGCTTCTAAATTCAACCCGACCGGACAGCTGCAATTTACGCCGCCTGGGATATTGAAACATGCATGCGAACAGCCACCGTTATTCATCCCGCACTCGTCGATATCGACGCACGTACGCGAGTCGTTTGACAACGCGTGGCCGATCGGACAGACACACCTGTACGATCCTAAGACGTTCAGACATTCGAACGAACAGTCGGCCAGGCCGCTTTTGCATTCATCCACATCGACGCAAGTCTTTTTGTCGGACGAGATATCGTAGCCGTCAGGACAGGAGCAGAAGTAACCACCTTTGGTGTTGTTGCAGATGTGAGAACAACCCGACTCGCCGTCGAGACACTCGTCGATGTCAAGACAAGTTGCATTGTCGTCGTGCAGTCTGTGACCGTCGTAACAGGTGCACAAGTAGCTGCCCATCACGTTGAGGCAATTGTGGGAACAGTCGTGGGCCATGGTGAAGCACTCGTCGACGTCGATGCACGTCTTATTGTCAGTTGGGTGGAGAATGTACCCAACGGGACAGACGCAATGGTAACTTCCCTCGGTGTTGACGCAACCATGCGAGCAACCAGAATCAACGTTGTTCTCGAGTTCCTCGCACTCGTTGACGTCTTCGCAAGTCAACTCGTCGCTTTTTAATTTGTACCCAACCGGGCAGCGACACTCCGCGCGTTTGGTATTGTTGTTGAAATGACAATGATGGGAACAATTAGCATTGTCGATGTCGCACAAATTTTCGAAATGACATGTCAACTTATCGTCTGACAATTGGTAACCGGCAAAACAATCACAATGGAAACTTCCGTTAGCATTCACGCAAAGTTGAGAGCAATTTCCGTTGTTAAAATAGCATTCGTCGATATCTTCACAAAATGTTGGATCCGTTTTCGAATGTTCGTAGCCTTCGTTGCATTTACACTCGAAACTTCCGTCCGTATTGACGCAACCGTGGGTACAGTTGTGTCGATTATTTTTACATTCGTCAATATCGATGCATTTTTGTTTGTCCAATTTCGATACTTCAAAACCAGCCGAACAATCGCAAACAGCCGTGTTGTTCAGACGATGACAAATCTGTTCGCAGCCGCCATTATTTTCTAGACAAGGATTCTCTAGGACGCAAAGATAATCATCCACCAGAGACATCCCATCAGGACACAAACAATGAGCCGTGCCGTTCTCGTAATTGCAAAAGTGCGAGCATCCTCCGTTGTCGATTAAACAATCGTTAATTTCGATGCACGTTTTTCCGTCATATTCCAAAAGCACGTAATTTTCGGGACAAGCGCATTCGACACCGTCCTCGATATCCGCGCAATAATGCGAACAGCCACCGTTGTCCGTCACACACTCGTTTATGTCCTCGCATGTCCTGTTATCTCCGGACAACCGATAACCTTCTCGACATCGACATTCGGTTGTATCATTAACTTTCAAACAGTAATGAGAACAAAAGTCGCAATACTCCAGTTCGTAACAATCGAGCCCGTTGACGTCAAGGACGTAATGCTCTGGGCATTCGCATTTGAATCCATCCGAGGTATTAACACAAGAATGAGAACATCTGTGGTCATCTCCGCAGGGATCCACGCCGATACAACTTTTATTATCTTTATCGATCCTCATGCTATCTGGGCAGTAACAATCGTAACCGCCGTCCGAATTGCGACACCCGTGTGAGCACTGGTCTAATTTCAGTGCGCACTCGTTTATGTCCCGACAAGTTTTCTTATCTTCCATAAGTTCATAACCGCTCGAGCAAAGGCACTCGTAACCGCCGATCGTATTGAGACAGCCCTCTAAACATTCCGAATCGTCGGCGCACTCGTTGATATCATCGCACGAGCGCTCGTCGCTGCTTAATTGAAAGCCTTTGGGACACTCGCAGATGTACGACCCCTCGACGTTGTTACAACTGTGGGAACATGCATGTGTCCCCGACGTGCACTCGTCGATATCTTGGCACGTTTTATTGTCGATCAAAAGGTATCCCTCGGGGCAGAAACAATGCGGCTCGCCGTCAATTATCTTACAATCATGTGAGCAGCCGTGATTCGAACAATCGACCTGAACCGGCGCACAGAATCTCGAATCGTTTTTCAGTACCATCCCTGACGGACACGAGCAACTGTAACCGCCTATAGTATTCACACAATCGTGGCTGCACTCATCAATATTAGCTGCGCACTCGTCTATATCCTCACAGGTATAGTTGTCAAGTTTAAGGCTAAATCCATTTGGACAGTCGCAAACATACGAGCCGTCTATATTGCGACATTCATGACTGCACTTGTTTATCGATGTGCTGCACTCGTCTATGTCGGAACAAGATCGTGCGTCATCTTCCAATCTATACCCGTCTTTACATTCACACTCAAACGTGTCGTTCACAGCCACACATTTGTACGAGCAATTCAGCTGCGAGCAGCCGTCGATCTCGGCGCACGTTGCATTGTCTTGACTCAGCCGCATATTAACCGGACACGCACAATAAAATGAGCCGTCCGTATTGACACAACCGTGCGAACAATCATGGAGCCCTTCCAAGCACTCGTCCAGATCCTCGCAGGACCCGGCGTCGTTTTTCTTGTACCCCTCCTCGCAAGTGGTGTCATTGCACGTTAACCCGTCTTCCAGCAGAGATATCCCGTCCGGACAAGCGCACTTGTAGCCGCCCGGCACGTTGATGCAATCATGAGAGCAATCGTGGTCATCTTCTCTGCACTCGTCCAGGTCTTGACATGTCTTTCCATCAGCTTCGAGTCGGTAGCCACTCGGACAGATACAGCGAAATGTATCGCCCTCCATCGCACAGTCATGGGAACAATCGCTGTACGCACAAAAGTCCACTTTCCTGCAGTTGAACCCACTCGAGTCGAGCTTCATTCCAAAAGGGCACGCGCACTTGTACGACCCAGCCTCGTTGGTACAAAGATGTGAACACTCATTTGTAAAGTCTCTGCACTCGTCTATGTCTTCGCACGTCCGGCCGTCTTTCAGTAGCCTGTACCCGCTGTGACAAACACATTTGAAGCTTCCAGCAAGATTAACGCATTTGTGCTTGCAACCGTGGTTACCTACACACTCATCGACGTCTGTGCAATTGTAACCGTTCTCTGGCAAGAGCTGATAACCAGACGGACAGATGCACTGAAACGAACCTTCCAGATTGACGCACGAGTGCGAACATTGTCCCTGACTACACTCGTCTATATCGGCACAAGACGTTTTATCATCAAGAAGATGGTATCCTTTAGGACAGACGCACTCTGGTCCTTGGTCTGTGTCACGGCATTCATGGGAACATTGCAATCTTGTGCCGTTGCATGTTTCCCTCGCGGTGGCGGCACTGCAGGTTGACTTATCGTCATTGAGATGAAATCCGTCATAACAATGGCACTCGTAAGATCCCGCTGTGTTGTTGCAAAGCTGTTCGCACGGCGATCCAATTGTACACTCGTCCACGTCCCTGCAGCTTACGCCGTCGTTTTGAATCTCGAATCCGGGTTTACAATCACAATAATAACCGCCGGGTTCGTTGATGCAGTCGTGATCGCAGCCGTGTGATTCTCCCTCGTCGCCTTCTATGCATTCATCGATGTCTGTAAATGAGATAATGGTTAAATCGCACGATCAAAACTCCACAATTTCGATCGTCCAAAATGGGAAACCAAAAATGAAATTGAAAGAAAAAAAAAAACATTAATTGACCCCTGAATAAGAGAATTGCATCGTTTATTAATCCCTTTTTCATAATTGATGAAGGTTCATGTAAAGTCAGAGGTTTTTTCCAATTTATCGCATTATTGATTATCTGCCGAAGTCACGCAAATGGTGTTTTATTCATTGTATTTACAAGTGTACGAACACTCAGCCGAAATCCAGGTTCGAAACTCACGATTCATTCTTCTATTTTCTATTGAGACTAAGTTAAACAATATTGTACAAATTTCATAACTTACCAACACATTTGCCATTTTCATTTAATTTGAAACCCTCCTCGCACTTCCCTTCAAAACCTGGAAGTTCCGTTATACCCTCCACCTCGTCGTAATTATCCTCGTCGTTTTCCGCGTCGTAATCCTCGAGTTGCAAGACTTTCGTTGTTTTCTTTACTTTGGTAACGCATTTGTAAGAGCCCACGGTATTGATACATTCCTCGGATTCTACTTTGCAAACGCTTTTGTCGCTTCTGCATTCGTCCACGTCTAAGCGCAAAAAAAAATAATTCATAGAAATTTGAGTGTGAAAATACGCGTCATTTAAGCGCGAAGGTAAATAAATTAGTCTACCTTCGCATGTTTTATAATCAGACGTCAAATAATATCCGTCCGGACAAAGGCACAACACGCTGCCTGGCGTATTTAAGCATTCATGAGAACAACCCGCGTTTTTTTCAGCACATTCGTCAATGTCTTCACAAGTGTGATTGTCTGGCGCTAATTTGTGACCTGGTATTTCGGTGCAACCGCATTCATAGCCACCATCAAAATTACGGCACTCACCCTGGCAAGGACCGTGTCCATTGTTCAGCAGACATTCGTTAATATCTATAAATTTTGATAACAATAAATTATGTTGATAAAGACCGGAGGACCATTTAGTTCTAATTAATGAGAATTGGTAAAAGTGATTACGCTAACTGTCGGTACTTAATGTTTGACAAAGGCATAGCTTTTTTTTGTTTGAATTAATTGATCTTCATATGAAACGGGGCGTTGACGTTTGTTTCATGTTTCTCGCCATTTTTAATTTCCGGAGGAACAAGGAAGAAATTAAGATTGACATTATTGGAAAAATGAAAAATCGAACGAAACCCTGCGTTTTCTGCAAATTCATTCTTTATAATTATTTGTTCTTTGTGTTGTAATTACAGTTCTTGAAGTTCAATTATTTTCCAGATATATTTTTGTGACAAAGGATTTCCCACAAATTAGCTTGATATTGGAAATAACTAGTTAAAAAATTTAGCCCATAATTCTTTGAGAGCAAAATTTGCTTGGAATCTTCTCGTCGAAGTACTCGCCGGATTCAATTTATGCCAAGCACAGGATTTATAGTTGTTAAACTTTACCTTGACAAGTTCGTCCATCGTTATTCAAGTGAAAACCCGCATGACATTCGCAATGAAAGGATCCGAGATCGTTGCGACAAATATCCGTGCATCTCGATGTACCTTCGGCGCATTCGTCAATATCTACAAAAATTCATTCAACATTTTGTATGAAAAAAAAATGTTCTTCTTATAAGCTGTGATAACGATTATTAGTGTCAGTATATTGTCAATTTCAAAAATTGTGTCGTTTATTTTGTTGACCAAAGAATTTTTTAGCATACATTCAGATCTGTTCGTGATTTTCTGGTACAGCCATTGATTTTTTTCCTCCTCTAAAGTAACTTTTGTCGAAATTCAAATACCGTATGAATTGGACAGTAATCGTATAAGTTTTTTTGTTTGTTATTTTCAGAGCGTGTACGCTAAAAAGTTAGTGAAAATAAACAAAGTCTATAATGTAAATTAAATATTTTGAAAAGAGTGTTTAGGCTCTTTGGTTATTTACAAAAAAAAATGACGAGAAAAATGGTATGTGCTAGTAAGTGAACGTTGTTTATTGAATACTGCGGTGGTAAAAAAAGTTACCATAACAAGAAGAACCCTCGGAGCGATAACCATCGAAACAAGAACATTTGATTCCAGTGGGAATGTCTTCACAGATGTGCTCACATCCGCCCCGGCTTTGAGCACATCGTTGAATGTTGCTTTCCGTAGGTACTGAAACAGAAATTGACGCAAGAATGGTGTACAAATAATTAGAACACTGTCATATCCAATCACACAAGTTATAATACCATTTTCATTTGTTAAAATTGAATAATAATGTATTATGTACCAGTGAAATAGAATGTTCTGTCGTGACAAACATACAACTCAAACGAACTTATTTTCCAAACGTGCCGTGACTATTCAAATTATAAATGTGAGTATAATTTTGAATAAAAATAAAAAAATAATATAAAACACTTTCAATTTTGACATTCTATTGGTGGATTCGTTGGCAGTTCATTTTTATTTTCTGACAATTTCATAAACTGGAAATATTCTGAGTTACTTGTACATCTTCGCGGGAGGTATATGACACGAATATACTAGCACTTTTCTATTAACAAGAAAAGCGCAAAAGAGCCTACGGAACTACAGAGATGTGACAACAAAATTCAAGGACGCAATGGTGAAGAATCCTTATCTTGAGAGCTCTTGCGAAGATTACGAGCTATTTATATCGGCGGCTTCATTACTTTAAAAAAGACGAAGTTGAATAACAGAAAAATTTGTTTTTGCCAGGTAAATTTGTTATTTTATTCTTACAATGAAAGTATTTCCCAACCCCCATGCAATCATCAGAAAAATACCTTTCAATTTTTTGCAAATTCATTAAACAATCACTCTTTTAAAATAAACTTAAGCCTTATTTAACACAAGGTTTAAAATGAATTGGTTCATTTATTTCAGTCTGTTCGAAAATCTTTTCACTTAAACTGTCAAGAATTTATGCGGACTTACGTTGAATGCACCGCGGGATCGAACCAATCCAAGCGCGATCTCTACAATAAAGTCTATCTATTGCACCATCTTCGAAAACGTATCCATCGAAACACTTGTAGATAGCCACGAAATAGCGATTGAACGGTGGCACTATGCTTTTTCTCCTGAAAAGAGACAACAAGTTAGTAGACAAGTTAGAAAAGCAGACGAAAAATTTGAAAACGGGGATGAATTTCGTATCTGAAAGGCATATTTACGTACTTGGAATATTTGGCTGAATATGCATTATCAACCCTGGGTGCTTTAATAAATTCCCTCTCCCGAGTTTTTACGGCACAAGTCAGATCCAACTCGGTTGCCGAAATTCCATTTAAGCTCGTTATATTTGCCGTTTCCGCGCGGGACTTGTCCGGAAACTGATGTTTCTTCCTCTTGGATCTTGGCTTTTTTTTCGAATCGCTGATTTTCTTGCGCGACTGCGAACGTTTCAATCCAAATGCGCCCTCGTGCAACGTGTTGTTCTGCAATTTTTCACCTGCAACAAAATCGACAAACTTGGAAACTTATTCATCCGCGTCATTCAATGACTGAACAAGAAAATCATAATTTTTTTTTATTACTTTAAGCAAACTCCACATGATCATTCTTTTTGTTTGCGTCGCGGTACGCTACATTGATTTTAAGAATTCTCTCTTAGTCGAAACAACTGCGGTGTAAAAAATTAGTCGACTGGGTGTGACCGCTTCCTTATTTGACTAGAGGTAGATGCCGAAGATAAAGTGTCACAAAGGTCTCGGTGGTTAATGGCACGTGTGTCCTATACGATAGTTTCTTAAGATCAAGGTGAAAAGATGATTCAGAGTTCGCATCACGACTCGGCCAGGCTTACAGTGTTTGTTTGGAGTCTACACTACTTCCTTTTACACATCATTGCCGCGGACAATGACTTGTGATATCGCGATTCATCATCGCCAAAGAACAACGACCCCTTACTTTAAAGTAATTATTGGCTCAATTGTTTGAGAATCAGCTTGACACTCTGTTAGATACAAACACAATTTTCTTACTGCAATTATAAAAGGTTCGCAAATTTCAACGACGCTATTTTACGTGCGTTACATCATAAGTACCATTGACGATTAAGTAATTCAAGTATTAATCATTTTCATTCTACTAATTATTGATGTTCCAACATAAATTCAAAACATTAAAAAAAAAACATTTTGATGAATTTGTAAAATTTTAGTTTGCTTAGATGAATAGTAGTTTATTGTGATGACAAAATTGTTATTCATAATAGTTTATTATATAGTTTACTGTACGAAAATTTAGGATCCGTTGATCTGCGAAAGGCATTACCACTCAATTATTCGGAATACTTCATTCAATAAATCGAACACGTACAGTTATTATTACATTTACACACATCTCATAAGCATCAAGCTCTCTCGCCAACCTATATATTCTAGTATTAGCATAATCAATAACCAACGTCAAAAATGTCATTGCAAATAGAAATAAATGTGAAATTAATATCAATCAATAAATAAAGATCAATTTCAGGTCTCTCAATATGTTAACTTTTTCAACTCAAAATCTTACCAGATTATGAAATTTGAATATTTTTGTCTTCTTCCAAAAATGTGAAACTTTGTTACAGGAAAATAAATGGGATTCCAAAGTTTTAAATTAATGACGAAAAACCCCGACTGTGGTTGGCATCGTCAGACGAGATTGAATTTTTATTTTCGTCTCGACGAGTTCTACGACCAATTTGTTAACACTTTTTGGGGCAAAGCCCGATGAATGAAAAGCGCGATTCGCTCAAATTTGCACGCAGCCAACGTGAAACGCAATGACACGGTTCAAGGACACCTTTGTTCAGTCACTACTTTTCACATCGGTTGCGCGACAGATCCAGCGTCTCGCAGTTTTAATTAAACACAAATGAGCAAAAGATGCAGACCCAGCCATGAACAGACAAGAGACAGAGGATGTACGCCGCAACGGGAACCTTTGTGCCATTTACGAAATTTATATCTACATGACAATTGAAAGCGACAAACCGAAGAACAAATAACGTCCTTCTCGCAAATCACAAGGAATTACTATGAATAAGCCGGAATACAACCCGCTTCAAAATTCAAGACACCTGGGATGACTTTGCCAAATCTGTGACACCAAATTAAATTATATTTCAAATCGCAGAGAGAGAGGTGAAACAAATGAAATTACTCGTAAAATTATGTTTCCAAAAGTACATTTGGGAAAGACTATTTAAATTCACAAAAATTTCATATTTCTCGATAGAAAAAAAGTAATCACAGAAAAGAAAAGAGTGATTATTTGATCGAAGATGTAAGAATTCACTTAAAGAGCTTTATCCAATCGCGATTCAAACGCGCTAGCTAAAATGAGATTAATACGGTTATGTAAATGAGACACGATGATAATGTTAACTGTTTGAAACAAGAGGAAAGTTCACAACATGAATTATCATGTAGATGTATTTTGCATCCAGGGTATTAGTCGTCATTTGGTATGTCATAATAATGTTTAATGCACAATAAAAGAGTACAATCAATATACGGACCCGTCGTCACAGATATTGATTTAACGCCAAAACAATAAATAATCGCAGAATAATGATGTCGGAACAAGAGAGCTTTGAAATACGACATCTCAGCGAATTTCTTTCATAAAACAATTGAAAATAAAGAAGTAATCGCAAACCCTTAAGAACCCGTCGATATAGGTCGGAATTGATGTATAATATAATTTTGCAGCGCGCACCTTCTCGATCTGCATTAAGACCCGTCATTCAAAGATCAAACATGCAATGAATTATCGAGCATTGTTTATATATTCCTTTAGCGCAGCCAGGAAAGTGCCAATTTGTCTTATTATTGCACAGACAGATGTAAAATTCGTTTGATTAAAAGAACGATATTAATTTATCTCAACGAAAATCAATTTCGCGATAAAAAATTCCGCGGACCTATAAATTGAGTGATAATTATCGTTGATTTTCCATTAAAAAAAAAATGGACCATGGTAATGGATGTTCCAGAAAACAAAAATAACGACGACGGCAGAAAAGCGTAACATTTTGATAAAAAGTACATGCCAGAAAGTGACAATAAAATATTCGTATCGATCACAGACCAACCATCAATCTCGTTGGGAATCGCGAATTTTAACGAATACCAACAAGATAAATCTTGCATGTTTAAAAAAAAACGAAAGATGCATTAAATTTCATACTTTTTGATGCAAGAGGCCAATCGCTCGGACCGATAAAGGTCTGGCGAGCAGGGCACATCTATCACCTCAGACGATGAGTGATAAACACCAGGTGGAAGTAATTTAATAAGCGATTACGAACGAGTCAACGCTGATTATTCTTGTCCGCCGCGCTCGTTTATTTATCCTTTTAATTTTCTTTGCCTTGGCGGCTTGTTATGCGACTACTTATTTGTGAAATTCAACATGTAAAAAAATAATTACCCAGAGATTGACTGGCTCGACTTATTGTACCTTTTTTCTTTTATCTTTTTTTTCCAAGACCTCGCTTTGATGCTTATAAATATTCATAACGAGCCAATTAATATTCATCGCGGGTGAATCAATGAAACAGATTATCCAGTTTGTTTGGCACAGAGAGCGCGATCACTTAAAAATTACGTATAAAGAAATTTAGGTTGCGCAAACCAGTGGCTTCTAATGACCAGACGTAAAAAAAAACGATGATCCTCTCGGTGGCATGTTTTATGAATTATTCTTGTCTGCAACATGTACACGAAAAAAAAGCTGATCGATTGTGAACGATCGCCTGGAGTGCAGGTCGATTAATCTTGCGATCGCGAGGGGACAAAACTTTGATATTCAATGTAAAAGCTCAACCACGCCGATAAATTAAAACTCGTTCAATCAATATAATTCATCCCAAAGGTCGGGTATGAATTCTCGAACATGAAAATTCATCCGAAACGAGAGCACTTGTTTTCGTATGGATAACCGAATTAAACTTGTGATCGCAAAGAAATGAAAACATTTGTTCCCAAAAAAGGTGACTTTAAAAAATTTGCAAAAAATCTTGCCGAGATTATCTGTTGCCGCATAAATGGAACGTCACATTTTTCCGTGACGTTCATAAATCAGAGGAATAATAACTTGCACTTTATTAGCAAAGATATACTGGCTAGAGGACGCAGGACAGCGTGATGGGTATCCGGAAAGAATTGCAGACCCGACATAAGCATAATGTTCCGCCACCTACTGCCCCAAACGCCGTTCCGATTATTTTCTTAAATTCAGATTCGCTTCGCCTTTTCGAGCAACAAATGCTCGCTGACGTGTTCATTCGCATAGTACCCTACTGGGACGACTGCCACGATTATCTGATCGAATCAACCAAATTCCAAGAGAATCTTCCGCGAAAATTGAGAAGAGAAAAACACGAACGAAATTTTTACTCAAATAGAAATATTAATCTTAGTATGTTTTTATGAAAATTTTGTTTTAATATCTCATAAGGTTCGTTTTAATAATATTTTTTGTTAATATAAGACATCAAGATATTGGGGATGTTTGTGGATGATTAGTTAACGGAGTTGTGTTTGAGTTAATTGAAAAAGTTGGTAATACTTGTAAGTGAAAGCAAAGTTTGTTTCCTATGGATAAGTGGAAACTTGGTTTTAAAAATTGAGTGTTCCGTGAACTTTGTAATACAAAAGTAAGAAATTAAGTTATATTATTAAATTGATGGATTTTATAACAAATTTATACATTTTTGATCGTCAATTTCTGTCCCAACTTTTGCACAACAATTTGTTTATGTAAAAATTTCATAACATACATTTTCTCTAAAATAAGATTTCAAAATAGTCTTTTTGGACCAAGCTACTGAGATGCAATTCAACTTATAAATATTTATGAGTAAAGTTCCATCTTTAAAATTAATAAAAAAAACTTATTAAGGGAAAAAAAAACCAAAAAAATTTATTCAAAATAAATTCTATATAGAATTCAAAAACCTAGTTGAATGCTCAAGTTGATTATAAACTGAAACACAGAAAGTACAATAAATTCTCACCAGCAGAAAAGCGACAAAATTTGAACCGACATATTTCACCAGTTAAAATGGAAACAGCGTGGAGTTTCTTTCGCCATAATTCACACTCTCATTTCCTTAATCACATGAAAAAATTTTTTTTGGTTCTGTAATAAAATTCCACGCGAATTAAAATAATAAATAAACAAGAGCGGTTGTTTTGCGTTTTGAGCAGTGTAGAGCTTTTGGATTAATATACGAATATACCCGGCGTTGGTCTCCATCGGAAAGTTTGCGAGACAGTACACTCTCTTCCTATAGAGACAGAGACTCAGAAGAAAAAGCCATTTGTCATCGTTTGCTCCTTTTCTTGCGGACAGGACAACTTTGCGCGTCGCTGCACGTGATATGCAGTTTAAGATTCGTCACGTTGCACAAAACAAGAAAAACTCCACGCCCTAATAAAAAAAACGTATCTCCAATGCGAAATTGAAAAAACGAACAATAGAGATGCAACGCACAGAACGATACAAATCGTTGGCGAAAATGGATAAAAGACACGTCTAATGATTTATCAAACTGAAATGCGACAGGACGAAAAAAAAATACGGTCAGCGTGTTTATGTTAAAAAGAAAAGAACCCAAGAGAAATAACACTTGAGACCAGATGTACGTCAATTGGTCCGATGACGAGCCAGCGACATTTCTGAAGCAAGCACTTGAGGATAAAAAATGTTCCACATCCGATAATCAAATAATACCGTCCTTTCGAATTCTCCCCGAGCTCTCAAAATACCGAATCGGATAAACTCGGCGCAACTCTTTGAACAAGGATAACCGAACATTAGAACAGTGCTTTTTTTGGCTTCGCAAAAGTAGTGCTCTTTGATAAAACAGACCAGTCGGATTTTATCCGCAAAACCAATACCCGCGCTATGAAAATATAAACAATACGCAATACCGTGCACACAGTTGCAGATTCGATTTTTTGTTATCCAAACAACTTTCATTCAAATCGTCGATTTGAAATCAAAAATGTAAAATCATCCGAATTGTTAGAAATATTATTTTTTCAATTATAATTTATGTTTTTCAAAATGTTGTGCGAAACGAGCAAACAGGCGCGATAAATTTGCTGAACGAATAACTTGCTTGTTCGTAACTTGAAAGAACATTTGAATTAAAAAGAGGTCTCTTACCTGGAGGGACGCATTTTGGAGCAGGGCGATCCCATCCGGAGGAAGTACAAGACAGTATCTTATGGCCCTTCAGCTTTCGTCCCGGTTCACACGAATAGATGGTTTGCAACGTACCATCGATCAAAACCCTCTCCTTCACGAAACCCCATTGCGGAGCTTGTACCGGAGGGCAACTGCCGAAAATTCCTAAAAAGAAAATGAATATAAGACAGATAAAAGTTATTTTACATCGAAGTACACCGTTTTGTCTTGCATACATGTTCAGCTAAATATTTTAAAAGATGAAAATCGATACAAGAAACAATTTTAGAACGTAATTTAGCCTGACATCAAGTTTTTCAACAGTGAGCAAGATACGAGAATTCTTGTCAATAATCGAACATATATAAATGCATTTTATATTTTTGAATTACAGTTGATTAAATATTTCAATTTTTCATTTCAACATTGATATTTTCATTAAATAAACATATTTATTGTAATACATTCTTAAATAAAATACCTGGGTTTATGAAATGGAGATATTAATATTAAAATGAAACTTAAATATTTGATCCACTAATTAAAAATATAAAATATAAAAAGTACTTACATGATGATTATTACTTTAAGCCGCGGATACATATTATAATTTATTTATTAGATTTTTTTCCTTGATGGGTTTTGGCTTCCTTTGACTTTTTACTAATACACAAATTGTATTATCATTTCATGTTGCGGGGGGTCTTTGATATTCTTTACTTATACCTTCGAAATTACACCACAATATTGTAAAATTGTACGGTTCCCTTTGTCCGCGAGAGAATCTCATTTTATTCCTTACGATCCTTCTTTGAAGATGGCAAAATATTCTTTCCACATTTATATACCTGGCCCTTGTAGCGTAATAATAAATAATCAGTTTTTCTAACATAATGCTCGTGCCTGATAACATGTAATTTTTTATTATCTTTTGTGAATTTAAAAAAATGCAGTTTGTGTCAAAAATAATCCTGAAAGAATATTTTGATATTTTTATTTTGTATACTTTGAAAACTGACGAATCATACAAACTTGAATCGAATTCGCAATCATATTTATTTTAGTCCGGGATGTTTTCTTTTTCGCTATATAAAAAAGTGATTTCGTCTTTAATATAGAAATTGAACAGGTTGAAACGATCACCTTTTTCCTTTTTTCATTAAATACAAATAAAAACTGCGCCAATAAATTAAGATGAAAAACGATATACTAAAAGAATAGGAAACAAATAGAACCCGATAAAAGCACTCTTTCAAAAGTTTGTAATTCAAAATTTTCAACATATTCGTTGACATTATTTTTAAAAAAAAGTTTTTCAATGTGCAAATATTTCAATTGCGTCATAAAAATTGGAACTTTATTTTTTTTCATTAATCTGCCTCGTATACCGTTTGATAACTAATTCGGCAGACTTGCACGAAATGTTTTCAGCTTCATTATCTAGAAATCATTGCAACCGCATGCTTTGCAATTGAAACTGTCGATATTTTCTCAATATCGTTGCAAACGTTCCAACGTATTCAGTACATTTTGGATTCTATAATAATCTAAACGAGTACATGATAAAAATTATCGGTCGTAATTTGTACCGTAATCTACCTTATTCATCAATTAAAAAATTATAAATTTATAAGAGATATATCAAATTTTTTTTTTTTTAAGTTTTATTTTTCATCAGCTTATTCACTGCTTCAGTTGTTATTTATTATCTTAATTATAACAATAGTTAATCAAAGATCCAATAAACAGGATAATGTTATAGTGAACATTTCAAGCTTGTTCTGAAACTGACAAGATTACCTGATAGAGTATCTAATTTAAATAGGAATTGTACGGGGTAATTTGTACTTGTGAGTCTAATTAAGGCAAAAACATTACCTACAACAGTTATCGAATAAGTGTTCCGAACATTTTTTTTTTTTCACTTAAAAAAATTAACATAAAAAAATCGGCCAAAAAATTTCCATAAACAAAATTACTCAAGAACAAATTTCAACTTGGGCCAATTAATTCCGACCCGGTAATGAACGATAGCTTACCGAAGGATGGAAAATTTTGTAATGAGTGTCAGTAATCGTTTAAACTAAACTGCAAAACAGCAAGAAAGCGCCCGGTTAAAGTTGGTATTAAATTAGACGAAATCTCGAAATTAACGTCGAAACTTTAGAACATATATCGCTTCGGGTGTAATTAGTTACTTAATAGGGCGATTTTTTGATTCGTCAACATTTACAGATGACGATTAGACACTTTTCTTGTCCAGAGATGCGGGCAATATTTTCAGCCGCGCATTTTAGACGAGCAAAACCTTTGCTTCGCAGCTGAGCCACGCTTTAATTAATGTCCTAGGCGCCTGTGTCGAAAGGCGTGCCGTTGGCTGGCAGATACCTATACCTATATATCCATTATATAATCTAGATACATGCTATCCGACGCGTTCGCACGATGTCTCAATTTCGTTCGATTCTGTGCATGATGCGTGCTTTTCGGGTTATTAAGGTGCGACATCCAAGGGCAGAGGTCACGAGGCTTGTTTTACGACAACCGTTAAGGTGAAAATTAAGACGAAATATAGATGCTCGACCAATTTCCGTGCTCCTTTGACAGACGCCCGACGCCACATTTTATTAATCTATAAATTTTAACAAGGTGTTATAGTCCGTTTTAAAAGTTATAGCTTCCAGCTGAATTATATTTAGAAATTCTTTATTACGTTTAACCCTTTACTTTTTATTTAAAACATTTTTTATTCGGCGTAGAGAAAAAATTTTTCTTTATAAAAAATTATTCGAAGGTTAAAAATTGTGTGCATTTTATAATACTTGATGGTATGCATGGTATCAAGAGTATAGAATGAAAAGTAGAGATTCAGATTTTTATGCTACAGCATGCGCCAAATAGCTCTAAATTGTATAAAACTCAAAAAGAAATTATTTTATAAAAAATAAAAAAATTAACTGAAAGTAAACAAAATCCAAACAATTTAATTATAAGTTGTGACAGTGTAAAATTTGATTGGTCGGACTATCAATTACAATCTCGGTACTTAAATGTTATTTGCACTTTTATTGTATAAACCTGTTCTCGCTTTCCGTGTCCATAATTATTAATCACCTATAGGCGACAATTTGACGAACGCAGATGACGTGAAATGCAAACGCCGAGCCAGTGAACCTTTCATCTTGCTAATAGAAGTCTAGTTATTGCACAACTCGATTATAAAGCTTGTATTCGATCTTATTAGTGCGCGTGAATTAACATAAGACTGATCAAATTCAATCTCACGTTTGATAAACCAAACAAATCGTACATTCAAATATGCATGCATATATAGCCATCGTGAATAATTAACGACGGGCGATGTCACTCGGGATGTCCTATTAATATTAGGCGATGATTAAATCTTAAATCATGTATACATTGTGACCCATAAATAATTGCATGATGTCTTTATAATTGAACAATTTCACGTTGTAAACAGAACAGATTGTAAATTAAAAATCAATTGTTCGGTCTAAAGATAAATTTCGTTAAAAAAATTAATTTGTTGTGTTTTTTTCAGAATAAAATTTTTTAGAATTTGATATTAGAATAATTGTTAGTTGCAATAATGTGATGATTTTAATGAGAAAATTTTAAAGAGTTATTTTAAGCATCGGTTACAAATCAGAGGAACAAATCGGTGCAGTGTTGCACTCAAGCAACAAGCCACAAGGAGGCTTAGTTACCGACTCTCCTCGCTTGTAACTGTAATCCCTTCGGACGCATGTGTACCACTCAAGCATTTGCGTTTGCACAAGTTAACAGCGAGCTAACACGCGAATCGCGACATTGGCCATCGAGACCTCTCCCTATCACTCAAGATAGGAACTCAAACATTTACTAACGAAACACCTCTAAACTCGCACATATCTTTTGTTTTCCTCATTTTTTGCTTCATATTCTCTTTATTTTTTTTGCCAAAACGATTACACAAGTTTGAGTTACTTCTTCAAAAAAATGGCTTTTCAATTTCGGTCCAAATTTAATACATTAAAATTTTTTTCAGCTACCGGAAAATCATCCTGAGGATTAAAACGATTCAAATCAGTTGGAGTGTATATCACTTCTGTTTTGAATTCAAAGTTGAATTACTCACAATCTACAGATTGAAATTTGCACGAGTCTAGACACGCCTTTGCTAATCATCAATATCAATTTATATCATCAAATCTCATTCATTTGAATTAGGTAAACCCGCTATTCCAAAATGAAATTTCAATCAATGAAAAGTATCGATTCATTCAAATTGTTCCATCCTACCAAGCGGGAATCTAAAATATAATGTTTTATTACACAAATTTTATCGATCACTAACTTGTTGGATTCAACTAGGAGACAATAAAATTTTAATTCCGAAAACCCTCCCGTAAATCATGCTTGACAACTTTTGTTTTTTTTGTCTTCTAATCTGAACGGATACTTGAAGAACGCCATTTACTCTACTTGAACGTTCGAAGCCAGTGGTTTCTTCGGTTTTCTCGAAGCGGATACGGAGGTTTTCCGGCGCGGATGCGGAAATCGAGCTCCTTTCGCAGTTTGCTTCCTGCGATGCGCTAAGCTAGCACCGAGTTAACGGAAGAGTTGAAGCTTCCTCGCAGTTACCAAGCGACAAAGTAATCGTAACGTGGCGTAATCGCTTCGAGCGCGAATAACAAAATAGCTGGTATGAAAATCCTAATATACACTTGTGTGCACGTACACACTGCCCGAACCATACAGAGTTTCTTCAGATAAATCTCCTCGCGTAAATCACGACGTGTATTTTACTCGCGAGATAAGTAGTGCATTTGCGTTCCACGAATGCCAGCCATTATGATACGTTTTTTTTTCTCTGCTCCCATGAAAGGTACAAGATTTTCTTCCACTCTTTTATATTTCTTTGACCCCTGCAATTAAAGTCAACTGATAAATAACTTTGAGCAAAAACTTTCAAATTTAAGTTTCGAGTTTTGTTTTAAATTTAAGTTCAGAAATCACTAAGAATTTTTGTTTTATCTTTATCTTGCATCAAGTTTCCATTTTGGAGAGTTAAAACAAAACCAAGACAAAAGTTCCGAAAAGGTCCCTGATGATTTTTTTATGACCGCAATAAATAATGCGGTGGCGCTATTTTATTAATCACCGTTAAATCTGCAATAATCATTATTTCTAGATGACTTCTTTCGTTTACATTTGGCTGAGGGTATGCGTGTAATATTGTCGCCCATCCGACAGATCCTGACTTAGTGTGCGTTGGAAAAAAATTGCATCCCGTCGCCTTACGCGCGATAATCCCATTATGAAAGCATTACACACCGAGAATGCTCCAACGTTTACTTTATACTGTATCGTAACAGCGACGTAATCGTGCAGAAAAAAGACAGATTTGAAGTACCAGTTTTCGCCACGAGCACTTGCTAAATGGTATGAGAAAAATTCAAGAAAGTGTCGTGCCCGCGCTCGACAAAAATGCACAAGTTTTGTGTATCCGTCCCTAATCTCAAAATTATTGGACTCACCTTCGGAAAACTTTGTTCATAACTGTGAAAGAATATTTTCAACTTCTTTCCAAGCTCACTCTAAGACAAATCTGTGAAAAATCGTTCGTTGAAATTTTAATCTGTTGTGATGTCTTTTGTATAACTTTTTGTTGGAACATTGAAACAAGTTATATTTATTTTAAATCACGGATAATGTGAACGATTCATCAAAATATACATGGGGTGCGAATTTTTCATTCTCTCTCGATCGTACCAAATTAAAATAACAAAAGCGGTCGCCACAATTTTGTCAATTACAAAAAAAGCTTTAGCGTGCAATTCAGTCGTCGTATCGGCAAGTCCAATACACAGTTTAACGAACAAACAAAACTAACAAAACACTCGTTCTGTTGGACTAAGCTTTTGTTTATAAATCATTAGAAAATAAAAACATTTTCAAATGTTCCTGCGGTGTATAGTTCGCTATATAAAAGTCATCGTTTTATTTGGTTTCCAAAACGTCATAAAAAAATTGCGCTTTGTTATGGAGGACAAACATGGTATGTTGTTGTAAAGTTGACATGACCAAACAACTGAAACAATGGCAACTAGAAACATTAGAAAATTGTTCGAGTGGGACTTTCATTACGATAATGTAAAAAGTTGATCATGGTACAGTTTTGGAGCAAAACGCAAAAAAATTGGGGAGAGCAAAATTGGATAGCAAAATGTAGCGACGAAAGCGATTACATCGTTATCAAAAGGCAAGACATCAACAAGAGTCTAATTAGCAGATCTGAAACATTCCGGATAATTGGCAGGACGGGGAGCTCTCGAAGAATAGCGCAACTGTATATAGGGATGGCAAACAAAGCGCAGTGACCCAATAGCAACAACGACTGTGTAGACGCTTACAACTTCGTTAAGCACCAGGGACTATCGAAAATTTGCCGTTTTCGCATTTAGAACTCGTTTCGCGCGAGTTACAAAGCAATGGCTTAGAAATCGCAAGAGCTTCCGCAGGCACTGTCGAACAAGGCCGACAACTCCGAATTCCGCACGTCGTCGCGCGTTTCCTCGCCGAATGATTAACCTCAGAGAGAAGTCCTGGCGATTAAATAACAGAGCACAAATGCTTTGTTAACCAACTTTATCGTTGTTTGAGAACGGCTAACTTCCACGATAAATAATCTCCGTTCAAGAGGATTTGCCAGGGTTATAAACGCTCGATAATTCAGAGGACAGAATTTCCGTATATTAAACTCCCTTCATGGCAATATTTTTCTGTCCAGCCGGATGAACCCGACGGAACTGCGCGAAGTCGCCAAAGTAGCCGTTAAAATTGCGCCCCGCTTCAACGGACATTCAAATTGGGCTGGGGAAAAAAACTTGCAGATTTCTTGCCGACGAGTTCGAATCAATACAATTGGCGATGTCATTCTCTCTCGAGAAAAGCTTCTTCACTTTCGAGAAAACCAACTGTGAATTGTAAAAATATATAAAACTTATTTCAACAACCGGTCAAAATGAAATTTAAAATAATTGCAACATAAAAAAGGCTGCACTAATATTTTATTAATATCAAATTATAGGATTCGTGCGAAATAAATCTGGCTTCCTCTTTAGAATGCGGAGCCTCGATGACAAAAAAGAATAATATATTAAGGATGTGATTTATCGCGGCGTTGAATATTATATTACTTTTCATGTATTCGCGGATCCGCATTGAAAATAGTCCTTTCCCTCGCGTTATGATTATGGATTGTCATACAATGTTTAACATTCATAAAAAAAATAGTGGAACTGCACTATTGAATTTAAATGGCTTTGCAGAAACATGACAGGAATTTGATAATACCTTCTTTCAGACGTAACTTGAATAACATAATTTTTTTTTATTTCATCAAATAAAAAATGTAATCATCATTTAATATAAGTTCCCGAGGAAAAGAAATAGATATTTTATAACAAAAAAAATTGAAACAAATTGAAGTGGCAGGATGAGATTTGGGGTAACATCTACACGGGACTAGATATAGGCATATTGTTAGCAATTCTTCACGGTGGTCCTCGAAAACTCGTTGGTATGACCACGTCAAGGCCAGAGGTTAATACAACCCATTAGTCTCAGAGAAGAGAGAGGTCGACGCGACGAAAGTACGCTCTCGGAGCACGTAAAGCGTACGTGTGTGTCACTGTAGATAATACGTTATTTCTAATAAAACCCCGAACACTGAGATAACCACGGGGCGCTCCTCCAGACGTCGAATTGAGAACGAGAAATAAAGTCATATCTCTCCTCTCGTTCGAATATTAATCCGACAATATACTCACGTTCATATTAAGCTGACTGACTGCTGCGTTTCACGTCTGAGAAATCTTTTTATATATTTTAATCCTACGAATATAATTATCCCTGTAAGATAAAGAATTTACGTGAAAAGCGAAAAAATTATACGTTTGATAAAAAGAGTTGAATGAAAATAAAGTTAGGTTCAATTTCAATATTTTTAGGATAAAAATTCGTGCATTAATTATGGCGATATATTTAGTTCTGTGAATTGTGAAGTTTGGATTTCTTTAATCCGAAATAATTATATCGCCCGCCCTGATAACGTGAATGTAATACCTTGAAATCCAGAAAAAAAGCCAGTCAAAAAGAAAATGCTCGCAGTTTTCAGATGAAAGGATAGATTCGGGAAGTTAAATGAATCACGTCAACAGTTGATTTAATCAAGAAACTCGGAACGCAATAAAACTCCACGAGAAAATCTGCCCGTTGCCACAACTAATTTCGTTTTTTTTTCGTCCGTGCCCTTTTTAGATGAGAAAAATTGGGGGAAAAAATATTGTGCAATGAAAATTGTAGATTAAAAAAATCGAGTGCATTGACCTTTAGGCAACGATCATGATTCAATTACCGCGAGAGAGCCGAAATGTATGCGATCAAAAGAAGTGGAAAAGGCCATCTCTTAACCCGGTAAAATGTTTTTTTAATTACGCTTGGAAAGAAGATGCGAATCTACGAAACAGAGGCGCGTTATTCCGAAAACCCGCAGAAACCCAAAGATAAGCCAGGTGCTGGCTCTGAAACGACCGAGTTGTACTTTAAACTTTGATCTGAAGATTGTTCTGCGAAAAGTAAAAAGAAAAAAAATTGAAAATTACATATGTAGCTGATTATAGTCTTCGAATAAGATTTAATTTTAAATTACTGGTTTGATGAAAAGTTGGTGTTTTCAATTAAGATTACTTTAAATTAGTTATAGGAGATATCATAGGTGAGATAATTGTAATTGAAAAATGGTAGTTTTCTTTTTTTTTTTCTTGTTTCTCTTTTTTTTTGTGAAGCGAAAATGATGGAGATAATTCGACTTATCTGTATAGAAACAGTATTTAATTACTAACATAAATGTTTCAATGAAAGTTCAAAATACGTAAAGTATTTAAAAGCACTTACCAAATTCAAAGCATTAGAGTTTTTATTAGTAGAGGAAGTTAAGGTTTGCAGAATAATATTTCGAGTGCTGCGAGATATTTTTTTGATCCTTAAACTTTCATTTGAATTTAATTGGGAGGGAAAAAATTATGAAACGTGCTTGAAAACAAGTCAGAATAATATGCAATGATATATTTGGTTGACAATGAAATGACAAACATATTTCAAAAAACAAAACATTTGTTATTACGTCTGAAAATTCTGTTATCACAAATTGTCTCGTTTTACAACTGAAATTATATTTATTTTAACGCCACTCGAAGCGTTTATGAAATCGTATCTCTTGTAATTTTCAAAAATAAAATAAAAATACACAGAGCTATCACGATCAAAGAAAATGACCCATGAAACAGACTCTGCCGTGTTATATGCAATATTATTTCCATATGACAATCTCATCTAAGATGAAGTCTTTTACAACCGTATACGTGCCATATGTTAAGCTCGAAAGAAAATCTCTCTCAGACGGTCTCTTGTAAAGCACGTCGTTTTTTCAAGGCGTTTATTATCTGTGAAACGATCGAAATTTCCAAACGTCATTTCAACTTGGCCGAAAAAATTTTTTTTGAATAATGCATAACGAAAAATGAAAATTTCAGTCGAATAAACGATATCGGTTTTGTATCTCTCGGAGTAACGAAATTCGCCAATCTCAATTTCCAGGTATCGTATGCGTTTTACAAATAACATATGAAATTGTTGAAAGGAGAGACTTTTCGCGATACTGCCGATTTTTTTTTTGAATCTGAAATTTCATATATTTCACAGTTTAATATATTTTGAAAAATAAAAATAAAACTGTACCAGCTTTGTTTCAAAGCGAACATCCTTTATTTACCTAAGTGAACACAATTCAAGATTTCAGATCTGTCGAGTTATTCGCCCGGTATCGTCTCTTATATCAAACCATGCCAAACGTATAGGTATAGTCACGGACCAAATGAGAGCTTAGCGAAATGATCCTCCGTCCACGGCTTTAACAATCCTCGCTATTTAAGACAAAGCATTCATATGACCACTGTACATGATCGCATTAAAGCATCAGAATGACTCAATGTTATTTATTATACTTGTTAGTGTATAATCACCACCACTAACAACATCCTGGAATTCAACCCAGTCATAATAAAACCCAACTAAAAAAAGTATACCAGATACCTGACAAAAAAAAACATCCCGAGCTTATTTTTTGTCGATAAAATTTTCATCTTATCATTTTCGCTCGCCCAGAATCTTCGCGTCAATAAATTAATATTTTACGTTGTTGATTTATGTGAACCGATCTGCACCTGCTCCCATCCAGAAATAAAATCAAGATAAAAATTCTAAGCCGAGAAATGCATCTCTGATGAAACAATTAATTTGTTTGTGTTATTTTTTTTTTTTTATTTTTTAAATTGCTCCAAAAGGTGTACAATTTCGCCACATTCGAGATCAAGTTGACCGCCTTGTTTTACCGCATTCAACCGTTATCAGAGTGCATGGTGAAACGCGACAGAAACCCAATACTTTAATTTGTCTTTCTGTGTATATTCGAGCCATCGAAACGCGCTTCCGGCTAATGAAAGTGACGACGGTTTCATTGACCGACTACGCCACTTAAAACCAAACCGCGAACGTCTCTCGTTATATCCGAAGCAGATCCGCCTCATCAACAAGCGTGCTCCAAGTGGAATTTTGATGAAGAATATTCTTGAGACGTCGCTCTGATACTATTAACTTCGAGTGCAAATAAATCAAAAAGGCACTCTCCCAAAGTGCGCATGGGATATTCAAATGCAATGACATTAAAGGCTTTATCTATATCATTTTGTCCGTCAACTTTTACGGTTTTTTAAACACTTGCGTATGCAATTTTTTTATACTAAAAAAAAATTAAAATCAGTGATTCTGCAGAGTGGCGATATACAAATTGAATAATTTGTTTCGTATTGCTCAAGACGGTAGATTGTACGAGAAGAGCTTTTGCGATAAACCACAAAAGCTAAATGAACCGACTCCGTCTGGTACGATTAGATTCAACAAAATTTCTATCACACCGACAGTTTTTATTTTGATTTATTCATTTTTAAACTTTTTAATGTTTTGTTTTTGTGTTCCTTACAATTTTTTCGACCGTGAATAAAAATATGCCGATGAATGGTTTTCAGAAGCAAAAAACCTCGTTGTAAATAGTAGATATTTTTTATCTTCACTAATTAATACCTTTTTTTCAACATGGTACAGAATAAATCTTCACCTAAACACACAACTGTACGGTCACATTTTTTTTTCGTTTTTAATGATGGGTAACATATATTTTGGATGGCTTAATAAATTACGGATTTCAACAAACTATGTTATTCATACGTTTGTATAAAAAAAGAACATTTCACTTCTGTATGAAACTAGCACGCTCTGCAAACTTTTGATTCGCGTTAAATACTTCTGCAAACGCGGGCTCGTGTTTACCGAACCTACACTGTTATGGATATTCATCCCTAAAGCTTTAATGTTACAAACGTCATATTTTTTGACTCGTAAATATTGACGAGAAACATCCTTTCTTTCTTTTTTTTCATTTATGGATCTTAATAGTTGCTTTACATACTCTTGAATAATGAACAAAAATCGCAAAATCGTTTTTTGGTTTCAGATATTGCTGGGTCTGGAAACGACAACGATAAATTGGATAAAATGATAAAAAATGGACGACGAAAAGTGGTCCACTTTCGAGCGCACAGAATTAATGAATATCTTGTCATCGGGCGTGTAAAGCAGTATCTCTTCAATCAAACGATAATTTATGCAAAACCTTCGTTTTGTCGATAGAGCGCCAAGGTACACGGTACCTTGCAGGAATGGAACACAATGATGCGCTAAATATCGAACACTGGTCGGATAATGTGTGGTAATTATATCGTAAATGAAGCATATCTTATCGTGATACGCACGCCAGGCCAGAACAATGACATAAAAATGGGTCATACCATTTAAGTTCTGTCGGGAAAGTGAAAAAAATTTGCGCCCAATAAACGTTATTATCCAATTATCTCGATTGCAATATTCAGAGACATAAATTGTTTAAATGTAAAACCAAAAAATTTCATTTTACGTTATTTATTTATTTACTGTTTTGTTTTCTTTTTGGCAAAAATTTTTTCTTTTTTAAACACAGTTTTGTATATCATATTTCCATCGCATGAATTTTTTATACGGGCGACAAAAGTAAAACTTTTATTTCTGTATGTACTTTGTCATACCTTTTTTTTTAAATTACAATCGACTCGCGTGTAAATATTTCATGAAACAGCGGCGATACTTTTGAAATAAACTTTACATAACTCGGGCTATCAGGCAGGTATTTGTAACTGTCGCAGTTAGATGATTCTTTGATCGCAAAAGAGTTTGCACGAAAGTTCAGCGTAAGAAAAAACTTTTGAAATGTCTCGAATTTGCCTCGCATTTGAAATCTCGTGTGCCATTACTTTGGGTTGTTTGTATAAACGTACGTTTATCAGAAGAAATGATCAAATTTTGAAATACAGATATAAATGACCTTTTTATTCAAGTATCCACCAGTGGTAAAGAATAGATTCAAAAGCTATCAAGAAATTAGTAGATTAAATAGGTTCCTTCTAAAATTTGCATGCACGGGAAATCATAATCAAAATTCATGAAACCATTTCACTTTTATACTTGAGTGAAAATTTTAATCACTTCGGGTTTATCAATTCTGAGTTAATGAATGAGTAATTCAACCTACCGTTGAAAAAAAATCATTTTCTATAATCCAAAGGCAGTATAATTTTCAATCCGAATAAAAATTTGCATTAAAAATAAGAGACATTTGAATGGGACATTAATTAAATGTCAATTAAGAATCGGAACCGTTTGAAAAAGTGCATCGCTGATAAAAAAAAAAGAGAAAAAATTTTGGTTCAAAAATGAACATTTTTTGCAGAAGCTCGCGAGATGTAATAGGAAATTTGTGTAACATCTTTGAGTGTATACTGAAGGAGAGTATGTCGATTGAAGTATCTCAAAGTCGGGGAACATAACGAGGTCTCTTTTGAATGACTAAACTAGACATAAGAGGATAAGCAACTTGGGACGCCATTTCTGACTCTACTTTTCAGAGGAAAAAAATGAAGGAACACATTACGGTCGACAGACGGAGTGTCACCGCATCAAAATGACCCGCCTAAAATTATTCCACCGCTAATGGCAGTTCGGTGTATTTGACTACGGTTGAAAATCACACGGTGTAATAATTTAATAACATTTGCCGAATCTTTGCAGCGCAATTACTTAACTTTAACCTGGCGTGTTTTCTTTATTAAACACAGTTTGGTAATTAAATCAATAGCTGAGTTTTCAGCTGCACAAATGTGCAAAAGGAACGAGGTCAGACGAGACGTTAAACTGAATTCCACGATTCGAATTACTCGAAATGTTTAATTTTAGACTCTTTATATGCACGTGCATTTAAAAACGAAATTGGTAGAAAAATAAATTTTCGTGAGAAAAATAAATTTTACTTTGAATGATAAAGTTCCTTTTGAAACATGCGAATTCCCTTTGGAACCTAAATTTCTGTTAAAAATAAATGTCCTTTGAAAATCGAACGATGGTTGATCGAATCGATCGGTTCCATTTCCGGTACACGTGGCAATTATAAGACAGGCGTTGTAAGGTCCAGTATGTATTCAATCCGACCGTAATTCATGTGCCGAATTTCGTTGATCGTACAAGGCGCGAATATGTTGCATATAATACACAGCTCTCGAATAACCGGTAAGGATACGTCGAAAAATAACTCGTAGGATGTCCGTCCGACTGTTATTTGCTGTAGCTCGTTCCCTAAGTCTTGTTTTCTGTCGGCTGGTTCCTTGTCGGGCGCATCTTTTTACGGCTCCTCTTTTGCCAAACACCTTTAGCGGCGTATTGCATGCGATATAATCCCCTCCCCCTTCACCCTTGGCACTGAAAGTAATTGCCGAATTAATGCCCCCATTTTTACTCGTCCGGAGCACGGAAAGCTGGACCGCAAATTTTTTGCAAAATTTGTCAAACGGATTACAATTTCTTTCGCTATCTCGCTCGGCGATCGTGCCGTTTGACAAATGTTCGTCTTCGTTAATCCCCTCTCTGACAAGAGCAGATTTTGTATAATATAAATAAGTCGTTTACAATCATCCTGAGGTCTCAAATATCAACAAAATATTTTTCGTTCACGATTTGATTCCAATTCCAAAACAGATTCTAAAAGTCTGGTTTATATTCTCTCTATTTTGATCCGTATAATTAATTGACCATTCGCCAGTTAACTTTTGATATATAAATTAAAACAGGTGTAAACAGATTAAATCCACCGAGCCTTTGAAATTGGCATGGAATTATTTATACTCGCTGTCACGTATAACTTATAACAACTTCAATTGGGCATAATTATTTGGATAATTTGATGCTTTTCATTTTGCCACGGCTAATATTTTGAAAGCAGATTTACTTTAATAAACCAATCGGCCTGAGCCAAAGCTCAGCGAGAGTCAGTATTGAGTATTAATTAAACCTCTCGATCACACGACAATTCATCGGTAACATTTAATAATGAATTAAACACGACTTAAACCGAGTTGGTACATGTGTTTGTGTACAATCTGCATCCTTTGCTAACCGTCGCGTCATTCCAGCCAGGCCAGTGCAAATAAAGCCACTGTGAAATTTAGCAATGGCCGTGCTCTGCCATACATAACAAAGTGTTGGCTTCTGAAAACGCTTTGATAATCATCTCAACAAAATAGCTTTCTGCTTTTCAGTACTTATTTATTTACAAATAGTCAACTTCGTTTTCAATTTAACTCCTTCGCGGGGTCCTTTGGAATCCAACCGGTTGGCAAAGTGTAAAACTTTAATTTTCTGCAATCGTACCAGATGGAGTGACAAATTTATTTTCAAAAAAAGTCCTAAAAATTAGATGAGTTTTAAAATGTTTGCCTCTGAGAGACAACCGGGAGATCCGAGGTACTTATCTCTAATACGATAATTTATATTATAATCGCTCCACGGAGTGTAATTCGAAAGCACCAAAGCTTGTCCGCCTAAACACAGCCAATTTTTTCTCTTTTTTTTCGCTCTTTCTTTATTTTTCGCTTTTTCCCTTTTCGCGTAACCATCGCCTGTTATCTGAATGACAGAAAAATGTAAGGTATAATTCCACGCTGCTTACACTTAGCATGCCACAAAGAAAATTAAATTCAAATTACTAACTTTATTTAATTAAGTCTTTGTTGAAATTTCTTGGATTCATTTAAATTCATTTTCAAAGACTAAGAGCTTTAGACAATAAGTTTATCCTGTAAAAGAGGAAAACAAAAAACTTGAAATTTCTTTGGGTACATTGTAACTACATTTATTATTGATTTTTGATAGATAATGAAAACAAAGTGAACAATTAAGAAACAAATCGGGGATTGAACAGCTGTGAAAATGATTCGAAACTTTATGAATGAAAATTTCCATTCAATCTACAAACATGAAGACAAATATTTCATCAACAGCAAATTGCTAACGCACGCAAACACAAAACCTTAATGATTACTATAATTCAAACTTGGAGCCAACTTGTAATTAACACAACAGAGAGCTCCTCAGCTGAGATTCTACGTGATTGTATTTTTGCACTTGGCCGAACGTATACTATACACCGATCAGATCGATATTCTGGCGCGCTGCCCAACACGGATAGATGTTCCATGAACATTTCATTCACTTTGTTTGGTTTTAAATCTACTCAGTAACCGGAGGGACGACATAAACTCAAACAGTTTATACCTATGATCGCAAAAATCAAAAAGTGAAAAATCATTTTTTGAAATAAAAATTAAAATTTTTAATTCAATTAAACACTTTGATACAAAAATTGTATTGTTTAAATCTTTTTTCTCGCACGAAATATTGAATTAATTCAAATTGAATTCAGTTACAATCTGTGTCATACAAAAATTCTACTGACAAATAAAATTTGTTGTTCGATCAGTTAAAAAATGAATTAAATTTTAATTCAATTAAATTTTTTGATGCCAAGTGTTATATTCGAAGAACTTTTGATTTGCAAACGGAATATTCAATCGACTGAATGTAAATTAAGTTACGATAATTCAGTTAGAATGTGTGCGATAAAATAGTTTCATTGAGAAATATAAATTTCATTGAACAAGCAAATTTCCGTGGCAGAATAATTTGTTTGGCAATGGCTTATCTTAGCGTAAACAAACGTTTGGCATACCGAGGTAAGCCTATTTCGATGTGCTTATTTTGTGAACGTATTACAGCGGAGGAAATTTATGACTTTCGTAGGTATGCTGTCTATTAATTCCGTTGCCTGCTACCGCTGGTGCTTCCTTAAGCGTGCGTGATACATCGATGTGTTATCGGATAACATAATTACTCGTAATCGAATGTTAATTAGAGTCAATTCGATTTCCTTCCTAAAATATATATAATACTCGTCGTGACAAAATTATCTCAAATCGCTCGTAAAATTACGAGCGATTACTGTTCGCCTCAAACGATTTCATTTCTCATACATTCGTGCCGGATAAAAAAAAATTAACGTATCTTTACATAAGACGTTACATAAAATCGTCACTTAAACTTTCAATGGGGAGAGAGAGATTACGATGAAAAACCGCACAAACACTTTGTCCCGACTTTATTTTGAAAAATGAAAAAAGAAAACGGACAAAAAACAAATTTCGCGGTACATTAACGGAAAAATAAAACTTTTCAACGACAAAGCAAAACCACTCGCTCGAAGTGCACAAATTCTTTCTTTTTTTTATTATACTATTTTTGTACCTACGACATTATCGTATTCAACAAAAATACTTCAAACAATATTTTTGTTATAAAGTTTTCTATTTTGCAACTGTAAATTTTTTACACAAAGATTTTTTTACAAAAATATTGAATGGAATAAAAAAAAAGTAGTATGGAAAATTATTGAATTGTAAGAAAAAAGAACAGGGACTTTGAATTACACACCGATTGGTAAAAAAATCGCGTTTGGAAAACGAGAGGAACTTTTATCCGCATCACATAAAGTGCAAGGACATACGGAAACGTTCATGTCCTGTGATCGGTGTAAAATTTTTTTGCCCCGTTTTTGCCGGCCAGTTTAACTTTTTGTTTAACACTGCGAGATGTTATTTCGCATGCCACAAAAGTTTGAAGCAACATTAAACTTCTGATACAGTGTTAAGTCACTGACCGAAAGCACTTGCAAAGAGATAATTTACGAAAGTCCAAATACCAAGTGCATGAAACGCGACAGATACTTTTTATTAAAAAAAAAATCCTTTGTGATGCGACATAAAAAATGTCACGAATTACAAGCAAACCTATTAGCGAAACAAACTTTGGGTTTTGCCTCTGTCAGCAGCAAACTTTGCAACTTTCGTCGCCTTAGGCTACTTGAGCGCAAAATTATGAAACAAATAAAAAAAAGCATTGTATTAGAGTGTTACTTTATCTCCCCCAAAAGAAACAACATGTTTGAGACTGTAATTCGCCTGGCAAGATACGAGGCGTTTTGCTATCAGAAAATTAAACGGGAAGAATTTCACATGACTTGTGAGCAAGATACAACGCGGCTACTATACTGCTTTCGATAAGGATAAAGCTCATAATGCATTTTCAAACATGTCAGCAAATTTCAGTTAGTAATATGATTCCCAGACACAAATTTAAGCACACACATTATACATTAATTTTTTTCAAATTTTTATATAAATTATTTTTTTAATTGAGACTAAAAATAACTCAAAAGATTTTTTTTGTAAGAATACATTTCTTGATGAAAAGATTTTTTTTTTTTTCGGAACAGGTTGGTTTTTCCCCAAGTGAGTTATTTTTTTTAGATTGTAAAGAAATCGGAATAAATGAACGGGGGGGATACAAAGTTGGTCTTTGCTTGGAATTGAAATCGGAGTAAAAACTTGATGTGGGTCTCGAATAAATTGGCCTCGGATAAGAAGGAGAAAAGAAGTGGCAATGAAAAATCGATATAAGCACAATCTTAATGTTGTTTAAGAATAGATTGTGAGTGTTTACGAGGGTTGCTTTATTATCGAAAACCACAGACGTTGAACTATCGAGATCGCGTGTGATTTAATGACCACCGAAAGGGCGGCTCGATTTCCTCACGAGGCGAAATAGAGGAGAGAGCTTGCGCGCACCAAAGCTGCGGTTGTCTAATCACAGTGTAATTGCAATCCAATGGTGACTGCGTGCTATTTTCAAAGCCAAACTCTTATGCGTCTATTGTGCAGGGCACAATTTAAATGTCGTTCAGATTCACGCTTACAACGTCACGTCGACGTTCAAACAAATTTCTACTAATCGCTTCACGAGGTTTCGCACACGACTGATTTCTTTGACACAAAGCCAGATCAAAACTTGGGCCACATTTTAATTCCCCTATTTACGAGAGATCCGTAAGATTCGATTAGCAAATATTTTGAAAATTTAAATCGAATCATTCGGTACGTTTTTTTTTTCTTTCTAATAAACTGCCTGTAACTTTGAATCTCGTTTCTTTTCTTGTAAAATTAAGTTGTTGAACTTTGCTGATGAAAAAACTTGGTCGCAAATAAAATAGTTCTCTTTAAAGTTGCAATTAATTTTCAGTTTTTTTTTTCTCTTATTGATTTTGCGTAAAATTTTCATATCTTTTGATCCCAAGTTGACGATAAATTACCATCAGACTGTAATAATTTACTAAAAATTAAATTATACAGTTTCGATAGATGATGAGCACGAGTAAAATCGCTGTTTTGGATTGGAATTTAAAATTATAACTGCACACTCGATAAGTCTAGACTTCCTATCAAATTGGAGAAAAAAATTTATCCCACTCTTAAAAATACAGCCGTAACGTTTTATTCGGTCATAAAATTTATGTCTCCGAGTATTTTTCTTATTTACAGCGGCTTATTCAAAGATCACACTTCCAAGTTTTAATTACAATTAAATATTTCAAAAAAAAGAGGAAGACACAAAAAAAGAGGAAAATAAAATTTTAGATTAACTGTTTGGGATAAGGTTAAAAATAAGTACCAAACTCGAACTCGGCACTTGTGAATTATACCTAACATTAACAAAAGCAACATGCTGCTTCTTTATTAAGCCTCAGTTCAAACAAAAATAAATTGCATTACAGTGTGTTGTCCTCGCCACGATAAATCTCGATGAACACACCATGTTGAACGAAACTTTTGATTCTAGTTGATTTCTCTATTAGCATTTATTTTTAATCAAGTGCAGCTAATCCTATGCGTGTGTTCCTTCGAGTGAGATCTTGCGGATGATTTAGATTAAATACAACGTCACTCGTTGCTCTTAACTCTGTTCTTTTCTCCGGCAATAAATCATTTTCAACGTCGGGTATAAATAACTTGAACAGCTTTCGCGTTGACTGTAATTGCGATAACACTTGATTAGCGAGAAAAATGCAATTTGTGTAATTCAAACCCTATCAGTGTAAACGAAATCGAACCTTTATTCTTTCAAATTAAATTATAATTTCTTTTTTTTTTAATTAAAAATTGTGTTTTTAAAAAAAGAAATGTTATGAATAATTTTATTTTAATTTTTTTTTTGTTAGGAGAGTGTTCAAATTTGAGTTTTTCGAAGACAAAGGCGAAAGGAAAAAAGGTATCAAAGAAAAAACCAATTTACGATATGAAAACGTATTTCATTTTTGTTTTCCTTTTCATCGCTTTATATCATATATTCTTCAAGCGAAATGCGCACTCGTCTGAGATAGCGCTCATTCGTTCTCACGAAATGTCTAACGAACCAACTTTTGGAACATATTTTTTTGGTCGAAAAGAGACGTGTCCCTTCTAGCTCTATTTTTGATTGAAATGGTGCGAACTATAGAGGATTTTGAGAGCGAATGGCCTTCTTTTGATCCACCCGCAGAGTAATCTCAAAAGCAACAAGTTCCGAAGGGAGATTCTTACGTCGCACAAACGATTTCAGACGAGATAATAATGTCGCCTCTTAGATTAATTATAAAAGTAAATTGTCTGACCTAAAATTTTTTGCCCCTTCCTATCATTTTCTCGATCTAACAAATTTTTTTAATTTAAATCGACAATTCTTATTCTTATTATTATAAAATTTAACTATTGCGATAGAAGTATCTTTGGCGCAAAGGCTCCGGTTTCGAGTTCATAATGAATATTGTTTGAGACTTTCGTCTTCTCGTTCATTTCAGCGGTTTCTTGTCACGGATAAGGAACAATCGGTGTATTTTGAACAGAGGTTGAATTTCGCTGGCAGTTCGTTTGTAATCGATACACTTGTGTCAAAGCCAAACGTTGTTAATTTCAAAAAAGTGGCGGTGCTGAACACGTCACTGTTCATACGTCAACGAAACAAACGGATGTAAAATCTGGCCGTGTGTTAAAATGCGATCGCGCGCTCTTATATATTCGCGCACCCAAGTTTGTCGCAAGGCGATAAAAAAAAATCTTATGAACAGGGAACAATGAGATCGTCCGGAATTCAATTCCCCCATTCATCGTCGAATTAACTTTCGATGAAAGGGATAAATAACATTTTTTATTAGTCTCTCCGAATGCAAAGTTAATGGATTTGTGATGTACTCGATGAAACACTTTTAAAAAATGGCTTCATAAAGGAATGGAAATGAGATCTGCTTCGCGTTTATTTTTAATCGGCTCTTCTTTTGCACTTAAAACAAAAAGAATCTTTTTCTACTGAAAAAATTATATTCCTCCGGAACAATACCTTATTTTCCTGAACAAAATGAAACGTCTTGATTCAAACTGACATTTTTTATGTACTATTTATACTACCATTACAAAAAAATTTGCAAAAAAAGTTTCCTAAACATACAATTTGCATTATGAGTGAAAAGAAGGACACTAAAAGGCGCTTTTCGATCAAGGAGTGTCCTTTTATTAATCACGAGTATTTCCATCGAACCAAAGCGAATGAATAATTGGTAACCGTCGAGTGACTAAATAATTTCATGCTCCAAATTGGCATCGGCGGCGCACAAGACATGCATGTCCCGTCGAAAGAAAAACTCTGACAGAGACTGCGCTGAAATTAATTCGATCGCCTTCTGATTGTCCAGTGATTGACTCATCGGCGTGATAACCAGCCAGTGTTCATTTATCCCACGTCATTCAAATGTTCCTTTAACGTCAAATAAACGTCTGCGTGCATTTTTTACCTCTTTTTTATAGATCCGGTTATAAAAATAACTCTGAAAATAAATAATGCATAACAATTCTGTGGCGCATCTAAAGAAAGATGTAAAAATAAAATTTGATAATTTATTCTCAGATTTTTTTCAGATTTTTCTCAGATCGGGGTAATTGTGGCAGGTGAGGAAAATGTTAGAATGTAAAATTATAAAATGATTGTATCGCAAGGGACGAAAGATTTGAAAATTTAATTTAATAACGAACATAAAGAATAACACAATTTTGATTCCGTATTATTTTGCTGGAGACGCCTGGCTCGATCATTATAATTCTCATGGGTTTTAAAAATGGTATCGTTCAACTGGCATCGATTTATCGACCCGATACAAAAATTTTTTAATATCACTTGATTCTTCGCATTGTCTTGCATACGATAACGAGTTATTGATTATCATATTATACGCGAGTCACGCGCGCAGTTTGTGCACCAACGAATCAACCTTTTTTCCAACTTAGCGTTCTTGTATCCGGAAATTGCAGCATTTGCTCGAACGCTATATCCCTCGTTTAGTTTTCGACACAACTTTTCAGATTCGACAAAAATCAATTTACACCCCTCTTGTGCATGAACAATTTCAACTCGGTTTATAAACTATTGCGGATTAACTAATAATTGAAATGGAAAAGGAAAAAATTATTTGTCCGCGCAAATTCAATAGATTGAAAATAAAAATCTCAGCGAAAAAAAGCTTTGAAAAAATTTTTTGAATGGAACACACGTACGTGAAAAAAAAACGAGTTGAAAAGGAAATAACATTTTTATTAATAATAATTGAGATTTAAAGTGATTGAAACATAATTTCAAAAGATTGAATTTGAAAGAATGATATTGAAAAATTGATGAACGGATGTAATCGCAATGGTGAAAAAATCGGATGGTAAGCTAATTTAGCGGGCTGATGAAAAAGCGACGTCGCCACTAATCCGCGTTCGAAGATCGTATTGAGAGCGATATTTCGCACACATATCACCGGAAGCTGCGTGCACATCCTTTTATCTCGCGCCGGCGTAACTTTATCGCCGTCAGGGTAAACATTCGAGCTCATTTTTCCTATCTTTTTTGCGGCGAATATTTCTTTTAGCTTTTTCACCCCTGATAAAATCTATACAAATTGTTTTTAATGCAAACCCGAGTTTGTTTGCTCACCGCGATTTGCGGCGCATGAAAAACACCAAATCACGATTTGCCATCGACCATAAACTATGTACGGTTTAAAAAAATAACAAAAAAAATTGTTTTTTCTTGTACTCAAGTGTGTAAACGTGCGCGGAAAAGTAACTTATGCAGTGCCATAATTTACAAATAATGCGTAATCAACGAGCCATGGCGTTTTGTTCTGTTTTGTTTTGTTTTTTTTTGGCTAAGAGCCAAAGTGGACAAAAGTTGAGTTGAACTTTGAAAAAAATAACTTTTAAATCACTGAAACACTAATTTCAGCATTTAACTTTTGATCATAAAAAATAAAAATCTTGAAAAAAATTTCTTTATAAAAAAACAACCATTATTCTTATTCCAAAATTTTTCTTTTTGAATCAAGAAATTTTCCTTTTGAGTGAAAAATTTTTGTTTCATTCACTTTTAAAATCACAATATGAAATGTTTAATCGTATCAAAATGTTTGCAAAAAATAACAAATAAAACAGAATCGCTGTTTAACGGTTCACATGAATTTATATGTAGCTATATCATTTCATTAACGTGTCATGCGTTTTTAAAAGTGCCACATTCGACGCGGATTTTTTTTCACCATACGCAAGTTAATCGTTTTCATTCAATTTGTTTAATTGTTGTGGCAGACGAGAAAAAAAGCGAATAGCACTTTTCAGCGTGAATACAAAATTTACTTTTATTCAGCCAGAAGTGATTTTTATTCTCTGTCGTTTTGTACACCATTCGCATATTTAGTTTTATGCCCGATTATTTGCGTAGATAAATTTAATGACATGTGAGGTGCTGTCATAAGTCGATAATTTAATGCGATTCGACCTTTTGTTTTTTGTTTTTCTTTCTTTTTTAATGAACCTGTTTTAATTAGAGATTTGTCGAGTTTAAGCGCATTTACCAATCGGCAAGAATTTTATATAGCTGCATGTAACGCGAATCATAATTAATTACAGACCAATAGGTTTAACACATGATTAATATTACAATCAACATGAAAAACAAAATTATTTTATCTGACTTTTCTCAACTTGAAATGAAAATCGATCAGACAATCATTTCGCAAATATTAAAAACGTCTTGAGAAGATAAAATTTCAAATTTAAAAAGAAAAAGAAAATTACTTTTGTTAAAGACATAAAACTACTGAAACGTATAAGATACAAATTTGTCCCGACCCTTGTCAAAAGTTTTGTAATTAGACATTTTGCAAGAAACGTCAGTTATTATTATTGACACTGCACGATTTCAACAGAGCAGAGAAATTATGTATCGTTATATATATTGACTTGATTATAACCTGAGAGCATTCAACGGTATAACCACGTTTACTTGAAACATCTCTCAGGAATCCTTTCTTAAATATTCATAAAAAAACTCAATGGTACAGAAGCTTTTACATTAAAGTTCGATGTTTCGCAATTTATGTTCAACGGACAAGCTGATGTAGTGCTACCTGATGGTTAAGTAAGTACAGCCACGTTCGTTGTCCGTAATAAATCAACGCAAGAAACTTGATCAGACAATTGTTTATCCATGGCGCCAATTTTTTAATAAGATAAATTTAAATCCAAAAATGTTTAACAAAATTTAAACTCAATTATTATTCAATTTTAGAAAATTAAATTTATAATAGAACAAAATAAATTTGTTTAATTTATAGAAAAAAAATTACTATTATTATAAAAAATCTTCACGAATCAAAGCAAATGATATTTCATTGAAGCAATTCACTCTCGTGGCAAGAAAAAAATTTTTGTTTCATAAAACACACGTATTCATAAACACAGGAGTTGTGTATGAAAATTGTTTTTCAATGAATGACGTATACACAAATCATTAGCACAAGTGACAAGAAACATTTTTTGCGATTGAGGGATCGTCGCTGGTTGCACTCGCTATAAGGTGAGTGGAACAAGCGAGAACTTTTTGATCACTACAAGGAGCGCTTTGACATGGGAAAGATAAAGTTCAATCAATTCGCAGCGGTTCACCTTGGTTAGTTTCCATCTAAAGTATAAACGTGAAAACATAAAAATGATCCCTTTATTTTCTCTCGAGTACGCCGTTGAAAAAAAAAGTAAAATGAAAAAACTCTTTTATATATATTCCCTGTACATAAAACGACTACAGAAAAAAAAACCGGTACACTAGTTGAAACGGTACCGTACAATTTTCCATGAAAGACATTATGAAGAGGAAAACAATTTGGCCCGGAGTCACTAATTCCAGGTTCCTCTACTACCCCTTTAGGCAAAACTTGATAACTTTTCACACATCCGCATCTATACTTTAAGCTAATTTCTTAAAGTGTAATCTTGGTAAACGAATGGAAAGTACAACCCAGCGAGATAAAAATTTTACGAAAAAAAGAAAACTTACCCGTTACAAGCGCGAAGATGAGCAGCCCCGGTAGCAAGTGCATACTTGAAGCTGAGTGTTGCGATTGCCAAAAGTCACTTAAGACATCATCTACACGATTGCACTCGGCATGTAACTATTCACGGTGTCAACAAAAATGTTGCCCGTAATTCACTCATGTAAAACATTGTTAAATTAAAAGGTCCAACTTGAAAATTCTTTTGAATACGTTATTTGAAGTACCGTAGTACTTTTGAAGTACTATTACAACTAATTCACTTTGACAATGATTAATTTCGGTTTTAAATCATTCAGCGTTTTTAAATTGAATTGATAAAATTAAACTGAAGTTTGACAATTTATTAGAGTGATGATTTTCATTCAACGTGCAGATGGGATGAGTTTTAGTGCGCGTGCGAGACAAAACTATAACTACACTAAGCACGCGGTATAGTTAGCGACCGGCCCGGCAGTATGGGAGTCAGCTTGAGACTGAAGACAAGACACTGACTTCTGCCAGCCCTACAACGGGCTATCGAAGTGTAAGTATGTAATGCGTATAGATAACCGTTTCCTTCACCATCAACGGCATGTTCGAGTGGACCATTTTAACCAGGGTGGTGTGCCCCAACAATTCGGTGAAATTTTTTTTAAAAATGCCGTTCTGTACTGTCCCCCAAAAACCATACCTAAAATAAAAATAAATTAAATTACTCGGTCTATGAATTCTAAATGTTGGAAATTTTCAATCAACTTGTTTTAATCAGTTTTAATTTGTTTGAACGTTTTTCTCAGAATGTTTATTTTTTCGACTTGATTAATTAATTCAAAATGTTTAATTGAATAAATTTACACAATGATACATTAGAGTTTGAACGCTGGGATATAATTTTAAATACAAGCCCCGGAGAGCTAATATAACTTTGCGGTAAAATCTATGAGATAATTATTCAACGCATAAACACCTTCGGTGTGTCTGACACCTGAATTTATGAAACATTAAAAAAGCACTTGCAATGGAAATATGAAAAAAATTAACCCGCGCTCGTTTCTGCGAGCTCCCCCTTGCCCGCCGGGCCGAGCTTTATCAAATATTTTCTAATTCAAACACAACGACCCGGTTCATTTTGGAAATTAAAATTCGAGTCTTCTCCTTATTGCATTATCTTGGAATAACACACTCCACTCGGTTCTATGGATTAAGAAAATTTGTAAAGTACACATGAAGAATGGTTAAATGCTTCGAGCTAGTTTCGCGAAGGTAAATAAATTTTCGTGGCCGACATACTGAGTATCATGTTTTCGGAAGATAAAAATTTTGTTTGTACAAAATCTGTAATCCATTTCGTATCAGTTTATTTTTCTTCGGCAAAACTCTGACACTCGACTTGTTCCTTAGCATTTTTCAAGCTGTCAAAAACATGATACAACAATTTTGTACAATAATTTTGTTTTCTGAATACAATATATACAATTTCAGTTGATGAAAAATGTTCCCTCCTTTAAATTCTAAAACGATATACTTTGAAACATTTCATACGGAACATGCAAGATATTCCTTCGCTTCGGATCTATTAACTTCCATATGTTGTGAAGCGCGCTGTAAATTTGGAGGTCGAAATTGCAGTTTATATGGCATATAATATTTTACGCACGGTATTAAATTTACGCCCGAAAATGTAATCAGCTTGAGGAGTTCCTTTTCCATTTTCGTTAATTAATAATCAACGTGTTCTGTAACTGCAAGTGATGAAAATGAAACAAGATTTTGCATATAAAAGCAGCGTCAAATTTTAACGCGTTCGCAACAATTGGATGTTACCAAACGTGCAACCAGTTTATCAAATACATAATTTATATATCAAATATATATTTTTTTTTTCAAATTTTTTTTGCATGCACAATGTGCGAGAAAGTAATTTTGTATCAAATCCTCTGCATAATCATGTATTATGTTCATGAACGCTTTTCCAGCTGCAAAATTCGGACTTTCAACTAAACTTCGATCAACAATCAGAGACAATTTCGTTACACACTCGTACAAAATACAATACTCCATTGTTGAATTATTGAATGCGCAACATGTAATATAAAAAAATTCTCATAACATCGAATAAATATAGAGAAAAAACTGCATTCAACGAAACGCATTGTAACCGACTCTTATCAAGATACAATTTTTGCGCGAGTTGAAAGTATTTTTGATGAAATTGGCCTGTGCAAAACCCGCAATGTCTTTATATTTGGAGCCCAGTATCTTTGTAAAATCGCACATGCAAAAGTGTTTGTCGCTGTTTGAAACAAAAAGGAAGATATGCATTTTTCAATTCAGTGTTTGCAATCAAATACAAAATGAAATCCTAATCACTTTTCATACTTGAACAAATAAACAAACGAACAAAACAATGAATTCTTTCAGTCGTTTTTTCTTCATTTTCAACAATTACTAAACTCTAACATTTTGAGATATAACAGATTAAGAGATGTGAAAAGCTCGTTGGAATAAAAACAAATTTGTCAAAATGCCCAATGAAAGGTAAAAACTGAATGCAACGTGATTTGAAATATGAATGATTGGGCGGAAAGAAAATGACTTAATGGATGAACGAACCGATGGTGAAAATTGAAAAGCCAGCGTGTATAATGCATTATAAATAACAGAAGATTGAACGGCGTTAAACGATGGCAAACAATGCGGGTTTACCGACATTAAATGAGATTTTCACAAAGTGAACGGATTTGCAATAATAATACGACTGACTAACTGTCAGCGATGCCATTGACAATTGCCTATAATCTACTTTAATTTTCGTCCAATTTCATCCTCGGAGTGTGATTCTGTCACATTTGTTCGCCGTTCGTGTATTCCATCCGCAAAATGATTGTCACTGGATGTTTGCTCCAAAATTGCTGTCATTGTTCCTCGACCCCTTATAATCATTTCCGCTCTCCTGATTGTTATTTATCCCATCGTTTATTCCGACACCAATTTTCCTTCCTGTCTAGCTTCTGTTTCCTAAAATCAAACAATTTTTTTTAATTTCCAACATTGTCAGTTTATTAAAAGCATTGGAATTAAATGAAACGAAATTTCACATTTGAATTTCAATTTTTAAATATAACATTTGATACAATTTTCAATCGCAAATAACTGAGTGGTTATTTGAAACGAAATTTGCAAGGAAAATTTAATTATTTACCGGAAAAATATAATTACGTACGCGTTTGACTCCAATAATAATGTTATTGAATTTTGTAATGAATCAGGCGTCTGGATACAAATTTAATTTCGCTGCTTGGTGAAGTGGGCTTCCTAAAAGAGATGTGAGGTAACCCACAGCGAAGAACAATATAACATTTTGCGATGTGCCAGTAGATATACATTTTAACTACTTCAAATATACTGAATATGGATGAGCTAAAATTCTGACACATGTGGCTCAAACTGTTACAGAAAAGTTTGCAATTAATATATAAACCAGCAGCTCCGCATGTAAAGTTTATCTCTCTGTACAGAATTTAATTAATATCATGCATAAAATTCTTTGAATTTTGATATTTCAAAAATAAACACGAGAAATTTGTAATAAAAATGGTAATTATTTAATATAATTTTACTTACTTTGTTTATGGTTTACTAAACTTCCATGGTAAATGAACAAAAATTATATAAATTTAACAAATTTAAAAGAAAGGAATTAAAAAATCCGTCCGTAGATTTTTATGCAAAATAAGAAACATTTGTAAAAAATATACCAAAAATCATTAGACATAAGATTAAAAATAAAGAGGAAGAAATGAATACAAGTCACAAGTTTAATAACCAAAAAATGCATTTATTTTCTTTTGAATTACAATTTGTTTTTCATAGTAGTTTCTCTCGAGAACGTCGAAATAAAAAAAAAGGTTCAAAATATGAAATTAAAAAATATCATTGGCAATACTTGAACTATTCTCGCGTTTTTGCTATAACGCTCTACTAATCACAATTTAGCATCCACCTCTGAGACGCAAGACTAGATGGAGAGTGGACTCCTTCTGGATGTTATAATCGGACAAAGTGCGTCCATCCTCGAGCTGCTTGCCAGCGAAGATCAGTCTCTGCTGGTCTGGGGGGATGCCTTCTTTGTCCTGGATTTTAGCTTTCACGTTCTCGATGGTGTCCGACGCCTCGACCTCCAGTGTGATGGTCTTTCCTGTCAGAGTTTTGACGAAGATTTGCATCCCACCACGCAGACGGAGAACCAAGTGGAGGGTGGACTCTTTCTGGATGTTGTAATCGGAGAGAGTGCGCCCATCCTCGAGCTGTTTGCCAGCAAAGATGAGACGTTGCTGGTCTGGTGGGATGCCTTCCTTGTCCTGGATTTTTGCCTTGACGTTCTCAATGGTATCGGAGGCCTCGACCTCGAGGGTGATGGTCTTGCCGGTGAGAGTCTTGACGAAAATTTGCATCCCTCCTCTGAGCCTGAGTACCAGGTGAAGGGTGGATTCCTTTTGGATATTATAATCGGAGAGAGTTCTGCCGTCCTCGAGCTGCTTGCCAGCGAAGATCAACCGCTGTTGGTCCGGCGGGATGCCCTCCTTGTCCTGAATTTTGGCCTTGACGTTTTCGATGGTGTCAGAGGCCTCGACTTCCAAGGTGATGGTTTTGCCAGTCAGAGTTTTGACAAAGATCTGCATGCCTCCTCTCAGTCGCAGCACCAGGTGGAGTGTGGATTCCTTCTGGATGTTGTAGTCAGAAAGGGTGCGGCCATCCTCGAGCTGTTTACCAGCGAAGATCAAACGTTGCTGGTCTGGGGGGATGCCCTCTTTGTCCTGGATCTTGGCTTTCACATTCTCAATGGTGTCGGAAGCCTCGACCTCCAAGGTGATGGTTTTTCCTGTCAAGGTTTTGACGAAGATCTGCATTCCTCCTCTCAGTCTCAGTACGAGATGAAGGGTAGACTCCTTCTGGATGTTGTAGTCAGAAAGAGTTCTGCCGTCCTCTAATTGTTTGCCAGCAAAGATCAAACGCTGCTGGTCGGGAGGAATACCTTCCTTGTCCTGAATCTTGGCTTTGACGTTCTCGATGGTATCCGAAGCCTCGACTTCGAGAGTGATGGTCTTGCCGGTGAGCGTTTTCACGAAGATCTGCATACCTCCACGAAGACGCAACACCAGATGGAGCGTTGATTCCTTCTGAATATTGTAATCCGACAAGGTGCGACCATCTTCCAGTTGTTTTCCAGCGAAGATCAATCTCTGCTGATCTGGGGGGATTCCCTCCTTGTCTTGGATCTTGGCTTTGACATTTTCAATTGTGTCAGAAGCCTCGACTTCCAAGGTGATGGTCTTGCCGGTGAGGGTCTTGACGAAGATCTGCATACCGCCACGAAGACGGAGAACCAGATGCAAGGTCGACTCCTTCTGGATGTTGTAGTCGGACAGGGTACGTCCGTCCTCCAGCTGCTTACCGGCGAAGATCAATCTCTGCTGGTCTGGTGGGATGCCCTCCTTGTCTTGGATCTTTGCTTTAACATTCTCGATTGTGTCGGAGGCTTCGACCTCCAAGGTGATGGTCTTTCCAGTCAAAGTCTTGACGAAAATCTGCATGCCTCCTCGGAGACGAAGGACGAGATGGAGCGTCGACTCCTTCTGGATGTTGTAATCGGACAATGTGCGTCCGTCCTCCAGCTGCTTTCCGGCGAAGATCAAACGCTGTTGATCTGGTGGGATTCCTTCCTTGTCTTGAATCTTGGCTTTGACATTTTCAATTGTGTCAGAAGCTTCGACCTCCAATGTGATGGTCTTTCCTGTGAGTGTCTTCACGAAGATCTGCATTCCACCTCTCAATCGCAACACCAGATGGAGGGTTGACTCTTTCTGAATGTTGTAGTCAGACAGGGTGCGTCCATCCTCCAACTGTTTGCCGGCGAAGATCAGACGTTGTTGATCTGGGGGAATTCCTTCCTTGTCTTGGATCTTGGCTTTGACATTTTCGATCGTATCAGAAGCCTCGACTTCCAAGGTGATGGTCTTGCCGGTCAAAGTCTTGACGAAGATCTGCATACCGCCACGAAGACGGAGAACCAGATGCAAGGTCGACTCCTTCTGGATGTTGTAGTCGGACAATGTACGTCCGTCCTCCAGCTGCTTTCCGGCGAAGATCAATCGTTGTTGATCTGGTGGGATTCCCTCTTTGTCTTGGATCTTGGCCTTGACGTTCTCAATTGTGTCAGAGGCCTCAACCTCCAACGTGATGGTTTTACCCGTCAATGTCTTCACGAAAATCTGCATCTTTATCTGAAATCAAACAGTCAAATTAGTTTCCTCATAATAAAAATGTTGAATTTAAAAAAAATTGTTGAATTAAAAAAAATTTATTTGTATTAACAATGAATATTGATTATTCATTGTTGTATAACAGAAGCAATCAGGTTCGTATAATTTAGTATCAATTTGAGCTGTCATTGATAGAGATTTACGTGCCCGCAACAAAAGCAATTAACTTGATGTTTTTTATCGTTTGAGAAAAAAAAGTAAAAATAAAAACACAACTTGTTTGTATCATCAAAAAGTCAGCATTCATGATTCTGGTAATGTTGTACTTTCATCACTTTTAAAACCGATGACAAGTGAAATCATAAATAGAGTGGCGTCATTTCAAAAAGTGACAAAGAACCAACGATAATAAATATTTAAATCGTCATCTGTTATCCAACCAAACTTTCTTTTAAATAATTAAATAAAACTATTATTCGTTTTAGTGTTAATTACAAATAATGATAAACAATTTATCACTGTGACGCATAATGCATAAATTATATACTTGAAACCATGAGCACAGCCATTTTGATATTGTCACGACTTGCGCAACGCAGCTTGAGATCAATAACGTAAAAGGTAAAATTTACTTTTATCGATTTTAAAATGTTATTGAATGTTGAATTGCCTTCACTAAATTATTTAATTGTTAGGTAAATAAAAATAAATCATCAGTCAGCCGAGAACAAAAAAACATCAACAGTTCATTTTTGTTATTGTTTATAAAATTGTCCATTAATTATTCAAACGAATAAAGAAAAATAATAAAACTGAAAAATGTTTGTCGAAAGAAGTTTAAAGTCACAAACAAACAAGTCGTATCCTGTTTTGACCTAACGGTGAATAATATTTAGAAACGTATATTGATCATAAAATGGCGTCGCTTGGGCGAGAACAAAGAAACGACCTAGAAACAACCATTTTTCACGCTAATGATCAAAAATATCGTAATCAAGTTTAGAAAAACAAAGTGAAACAAAAAAACAATAAAAACAACCGTTTGGCTGACGCAATCGACCAAAACTGAAGACAAGATTTGACCATCAAACAACGCCCTTCCCAAAAATGGAAAATTCCAGAAAAAGGGAAAAACGAATTGAGTCTCTGGACTTTTGTTAAACCCCAATCAATTATATTTCAATAACAAGGATGAATTAATAGAGAATCAAACAAAAAACGAAGGCCAACGTAAATCAAACGTAACTAACATGGACGACTTTAATCTCGTTTGTTTTCCCTCAAAATAACTTTTATCCGCGGATAAAAATCTCCCAAAATATTTAGAATAGACTCACCTTTGTTTTCGATGCTTGCTGCAGTCAAATTGACAATGATTCAAGGGTTTGTAAGTTTTCTTTGACAATCACAAGGACACGTCCGTCGTCTTCCGAGTTTCACTCAGTAATGGCTGCCGCAGATGGAACTTATCAATTTTATACAAGGGGCCACAATGACGCAGGAAAACTCGGCGACGAAGGCTCCGCGCATGCGCGCGGTCGAACTAGTTGACGTACAGCGCCGCTATTGGCTTAGCAACAACGCGTCAATGCGAAACCAATATATATATTTTCTAGAACGTTCCTGCCAAGCCAGGGGGGGGGGAGCGATGGATTATGGATTTCTAGATGCAATGCACTCTCCAATCTCCAACATCGTTTCTTTTTTTGAACAAAGTCTTTTGTTTACAAATATTTTTAGGCGGATGAACTCTGGCTGTCATTTAAAATTAGATGCCACACTGGTTCTGAAACAAAAAATAATCAACTTAGAAAATAAATAAAAAAAATCAAAACTCATTTTTATTCGGATAAATTGAAAGATTTGACTAAATAATGATTAGAAATTGTAATTTTTAGAATCAGTGGATCGTTAATTTAAATTTATATCATTTACTGCATTCGTTAATGAATATAATTGAATATAAATTAATTTAATATTAAATTAAAAGTGTGGTCTTAAAATTATGAACGTGTCTAGAAACTTATTTATATCAATTGAATAATGGTCTTTGATATACGATTCTACACTTGGCAAAATTTTAAATTTATCAAATGGCATTATCTTGAACTCGTACAGCAACGTTTCCAAGTAAAAATGCATTACTCATATTTTTTTGTGTGATATTAGAACCGAGTACTTTGCCGTTACTTTCGTTACGTAAATTCATGAAAATAAATATGACGGAATTATTAAATTGATGAATATTCAAGTTCTACTTAGATGCCATTAAATTAATTTCAATTACCGTTTATTCAATACACGAATGTTACATAAAATTATTACTGTGAAAGTATCAAAACAATTCACTTACCTTTCTATTTTCATAATTTAATTTTTTCATTTTTTCCACTGAAACTTTGAGACATTTTATAAACAAAAGTAAAAAGTTAAAATTTGTAATATTTGCATAATCTTTATTGATGCTCTCGATCTAACGAATTACAATCAATGCAGTGCATGGATGATTCGTCATTAAGCACCGTGCTTCAATCATCAACAGTGAAAGTACATTTTTTTCAATAATAAATGGGGGGGGGGGGACTTGAAAATAATTAGAAATAAAGGATCGGTACCTAACACGCACCTGGATCAGCACATTTTTCAATATATAATTTATTGCTACACTTTATTTGAATATAAATTATATAAATTCGATATTTTTTATATTAATAAAAAGGGCGAACAAATTATTTTTGTCAATTGCACATTACAAAAAAAATTTTTTTTGGTACTTTTATACTAGTGAGAAATTTTTAATTATCGAATACAATAAATAATCAGTCAAATTTGTGACAGTATGTAGGTGTTCATAAGTACCATGATAACAATGTGAAAAAATCAGTTTTTATCATTTTCGTATAACGTGTTTGACGCAGATTTCTTGGCCAGTTGGTTGAAATTGAAATCGTTTAATACAGATTACATGATGAATATGCAGTTTTATTTCGGTCTTCTTTGCTTGTCTATAGAATAAAATGAGCATTGTCTTCTATAACGTTTGCGAGCTGGTTCAAAACAAAAAGGTAAAAAACTGAAACGAAAATTGTCATGGTTCGTCGTCTGAATTCTGCAAAGACCAAAATAACACTTGTACACTATCGTTTACACTTACGTTCGATGAACAGTCAACGTAAAAATCATATTCAATTAATTTACACACAATCAGTTATCAATACTGTAAAATATTTTTATATAGGACATTGTAAATAGTTGAGCATTTTATTATACTTTTTTTTGTTGTCTTGTATAAATATAAATATATTCGAGAGAGGGGAAAAAGTGATATATCTTATATTATCAGTTCGGTAACTTAAAATCAAAATAACGAAATATGTACAATTGAATGATGACGAGCCATGTTTGATCATAATCTAAATTTGTGACAAAGATTTTTGGCATTTTATTTTTTAATTCAAAATGAATGAATGAAATTTATCAATAGATTCGATTAGCTCAGTAAGTCCAGCAGTCTTGAATCATTTAGATTTAATTGTAAGTCAAAGTTGGTGAACACTAACAAAAAAGCTAATAGGAAATGAAAATCACCACAATTTGACTCGATTGTTTCTTGCAGATACAACACTTTTTCCTATACCTACAACTAGGACCTGTTTATTCTTCAAACATGCAAAGAAACTTCTTAAATTTTCTAACAATTAATTGATCTTTTCATTGCATATTCTTCAATTTCTTTGTTTCGAAAAAATTCATTGTGATCAGAATGAACAGTTGTTTTCATTTATTTTTTTCAATAAAAAAATCTATACAAACTCTAGTAATTAACAATAAATTCGTATTGTGTTACTGTGTGTGTGGCCAAAATAGGTTCGATTAAAAAAAACGTCAAATCAAGAGTAGGAGAAAAAAGTTCAGGGCTGTGAGGAAAATTAAAAGTAGATCTAATCTAGAGGTACGACTTTTCAATTGCCCTGGATCTTTAAAATCACTCTCTCAAAAAAGGATAAAATAAATGTCATGGATTGTAGGGGTCGTAAAAACATGATTTCGTGTCGTATTACTTTTGGTTTATTCACTGATGCATCTCCAAAGTACAGCAGCACTTACACTGTGTGTTCGGAAAGGATAAATGATGAAACGCTTAAACTTGCAATAATAATAACATTTTGTTGCATTTCTTGTGAAATATTTATAATGTCCAGAATGTACCATTCTTAAGAAACCATAAATGTGTGACTTTTTTTCTTCTACTAGTAAAAAGAAACAAACAAAATCTGCAATATTTCTACACAAGGACCGTGAAGTTAATTCACATCAAATTGTTTTATTTATTATTTTTCATCCTTTTTTTGTCTTGCTTTACGACTACACACACAACATACACATAAAGTCTCAGTATAAACTATGTTTTAAGATTAGGTCTCCGAGTTTCATAAAAATCGTTCCTCGAATTTGCGGTTTCGACCTGTGAGAAATGTCTTAACGGTGAAATCAATTGCCCGCTGAATCTGGGAATCGAACAATAATAATTTTCCGATCCAAAAATCGTACATGACATTAAGAAAATAATATTCCAATGTCAACTTTGAAACGATAATACACAAAAGGTTAAGAACTTGATTGAATCACGATTAAATTATTACAATCCGGAACTTATAAACGTTTGGAAAGATTGCGCTGGCTGTCATTCGTAAACCTACAATATATATAATTGTTCGTAGCGAATCGCTAAAGTCTCGCTACCGCTAAGCTTGCCGTACAATATAGTAATTGGTTCTCAAACTATATTCAATCAATTTGTTTATCTTCCTTTGATTAATAAGGAATCAGATTTCGTCCCGATACTCTATCCTGTCGGTACCGAAGAGAAAAAAGAGAAAAGAAAAAAATCACGCTCCCTCGACGAAACAAGCAATTGACAAGATTTTAAAGAAAAATTCAATGATTTTTGTTTTCATGGTGAAGGATTATTTTTATACCTCTCGAAATTAAAAATTCGACCGAAATTACTTAGAATCCAGCTCCATTTTAATTTCCTCAGCTTTCTTGTCCTTTTTAGACGCCTCGCTGTCGGTTCCCTCGCCATTGCTGTTGTCGCGTCTTCGTTTTCGCGTGAACCTTTCCTTGTATTTGGGCGGCGGTAACTGTTCCATACCAAGAACTTTGTGGATCTGTCGGAACGCTACCAGTCGCAGCGCGTGCTGCGCTGACGCCGTGATGTCCTCACGCTGTTGTGCCGTCATATTTCCTATTGCATCGACCGGTTCTTTTTCACATGGGTCGGATAATCCTGTTCACACATCAATCACAATTATACAATTGAAAAAAAAGAAACCAAAGAAGGATTAATTCAATCATAAAATTAAGAATCAGCCTGCCAATATAATCTTTGGAACAATGCAAAATTGTTGGCAGCAATTAGAAGAGCCAAAAAACTTGAATCAACAATCGCCGGCCAACACTGCAAAGCTCTCAGTCTCGTCATCAGTATCATCATTTTCGTTTTATATTTTTTGTCAATTTTGAATTTGTTTATGTTTATATTTTCTAAGTCTATTTGTAGGGTTTTTTTACCAGGACTTCCTGGTAGCAAGATTCCTCCTGCCACACACTCCAGAAGTCGTCTCAAAGCTTCGCCTGGGCTGAGAGGTCCGCCAGCAGTGCTTATTACTTTCTCAGTCAACAATTCCAAAGCCTGAAACAAAGTTGATATAAATTAATTTAAAAAATGTCAATTAGATCTTTATCATTGTCTAAAATTGAACTTACCCATGCGTTGAGTGGTCCCCAGGTGGGCACACGGTTGCAGAGATCGCGCATAACGCGTATAACCATCACACAGCTCTGCAACGAGGAAGCTCTAGCCTGTTGAATAAAAAGTCATCTCAATGAAAAACAGTCGTAAAACGAGGTCGGCTATATCTCCAAGTGATCATCTATACTATGTTAACAACCATATAAATTGTTTTTGCTTTGTGTGGGCTTTAGCTATACCTTCCAGCCTCGCGTCGGTGCTCTTATGCTTTGTCAATCTCTCTTAATTAGCCCATATCAGTATTACCGGGTGTTTCTAATGATCAAATCAATCGACAAAAAAAAAGTCATTTTCCCGCGTTACCGGATGGTTCGCGTTACAACTTAGATGCAAATAAAAATATAAACGAAAAAGATACCAAACGGTGCGAGACGTTGTTTTCTTAATTTACAGTTGAAAATGACGCGTTTCTTCCACGTTGCTCGGCTGACTAAAACACCCGGTACTCTCATGACACTGCTGCGTACTTGTGCTTGTCTGTCTCGTCGATGATCGTTCGTGCAGGACTTAACTTTTGTCCAATTACAATTTCTTTCTTTTTTGTCTTTTCTTTCTCGTTTGAACAATATTCACATTTTTTTTTCTATCTAGCGACCACGATAAAACGAAACAAAAGTTTTCTAGCGCGCGAACTGTCGACTTTAAGTTTCAAGACAGACCTAGGACAGACTCAGTCTAGGCTAGAAGTGCATATGCGATCCAGAATAATTGGTCCCGATTCAAAAATCCTCGCGAATCCATTTCAAATTCCACTTTCTTCTTTCTTTTCTTCTTTCGTCAATTCTTTCATTTCAATTATTATTCTGGATGTGATCTACACATTTTACGGACCTTCGTCGAATATGCCCAGGCTACTGATCTGATCGCATTCTCTTTCGTTTATAAATTTTTCCTACAAAACAAAAAACTAATCTAATTTTCTTCTTTCCATTAAAAAAAATCCGATGCGATATCAACTCAAGTTCTTTTTTTGAACAAAAATAAAATGTCTTGACGAGTTAACATCACCTTTTAAGAAGAACAGTTTTACATCGAATGTGATCAAATGAGGCTTAGCACAGAGTAACAATAAGTAATACAAAACGCTTGTTTTTCGGTTATACAAATGTCTACGAGGCAGGGGGGATGGCAAGGCTGGAAGTTCTGAGACTGCTTTCTCACTCTTTTTCTACGGACGAAGTCTCGCGCAAACCGGCCGACGATAAAAACATAAAAACGACGGGCGCGGATTCAAAAAACGGAGGAGATAACAACGTGCGCGCGAATTTCGTTTGAAACTAATTGCTGATTTGATTCAAACCTGAAACCACTTGGCATGCCTGAGTGCAGCTAAAGCCTCCAAACACTTAGCCTTGGGAAGTACATCTGGCGGGTCTGGTTTCGTCACAGCCGGCGTCGCGGGCGTCGCTTGTTGTTGAGCAGCTCCCTGTTGCTGCTGTCCAGCATTATCTGAGATACCAACAAAGAAAGCACAACACGCTTAGACAATACTTAGAGTGTTTGATCATGCCCATCGGGATTCTTAAATCCCGTTATTAACTATAAATTCGCCTCACGATTTGAGCAGACACTTTTTTTTTCATTTTTTTTTATTATACAAATTCGTGTTGCTTTTTTATCTTTTTTTTTCTTTATAACGCAGACAGGCGCAAACGGTGCCGAGGTGTTCTCACGCAAGTTTGATTTTTGTTGCCAGTTAACTGGGATTTTGATATGTGAGCCTCTTGATAGCGCCACCCACCGAGCTGAAACAGGTGGCGCTGTCAATCGGTCGGACAGGAATCGAGCAGAAAACAATGATTCCCAGGGCTTGTGAGGGATTACTTACCGTGGCCTCTGAAAATCATGTGCTTTCGTACGTGACGATTCGGGTCCAACAAAAACCTAACAGCACATGTGAAGAACCCCATCGTACATCTATGATTGGTCGCCTCGAGAAATCTCGCCTTTGCGATTTATGATTGCATGATCAAAAAGTCCATAGTTTTCTGATTGCCTCAGCGTTGTTCTCTTCCGCTTGCGGAAGCGTGTCCACGTTTTAAAAAACTCTCTGACCACTGCCTTGCGAATTGTGAACAAAACGTTTGACAAGGTGAAATTCTTTTGCAAAGAAACCAAGATTTCAACGAAAAACTCAACAAAAAAGTGAAATAAAAAAGATTGGATTTAAAAAATTGGAGAAAAAATCAAGTTGGAGATGGCCGTGATGTTGACTATAATTCGTGGACACACTAAAAATGCTTTCGGCTGTGTCGAAAGGGGGGAGGGTAATAGAGGTTAGATTTGTATGTACACGTTATAATTACTCCCGTGGCCCTCGACTGCGTCTGCGTGTTCCTGGTGCTTGGGATTAAAACAATATATACGTTCGTAGCCACGAAAAGAACAAAACAAAGGTCAACGGCCATCGATCTGTCGACTGTCGTTCACCTGTTTCGGATTATTCTTTTCTTGGCTCGTGCAAGAGTTTGAAAACCGATTAAATTACCTGCTGGCACTGGCGGCTTGATTGTGTCGCGCATCAACGTACTGGTCAGAGTCACGCTGACGGTTACAGTGCCACCTGACACCGTGATTGCAGCCGATTCCGGATGTTTACCAACGTTGTAAGTTTCTTCAGCAGCCACAATTTTAAGTTGTGCCGGCAAAATTTCGGCAACTTTATTTAATAACGTCCTGTAATAATTGATGAAACAAGGTAAATACATAATTAGAAAAAAACTAAAACAAAATAAGAACAAAATTTGCACGAGTCTTCTATAGTTCAATTTGTCAGCAGATTTTGAAGTGTACCTAGTTGGTTTTTCGGCGCACAATACAACAAGACAAACGTGGTTGTCTCCTGAGAGGAGAAGACCCTTGGCCAGATTTCCCACTCGCATAACACTGCGTAGGACACTCGTGTCTTCCTTTTCCTTTTGGAACGAGAAGACATTGCCGTCGCTTCCGTCTTCTTTTTGTGGCGTCACGGCAGCGTTCTTCTTTTCAGGTTCTTCTTGTTTGATAGCCTGTGCTGGTGAGCCAGCCGCTGGTGTAGTTGAGTTAGTATTGTTAGTTGCCGCTGCAACAGGCACAGTAGCAGCGCTGTTGTTGTTAGCAGTCGCATTGCCTGTTGTTGGTTTTTTGCCTGCAAAAATAATTTTCTCTTTAGTAATTATCTTTGACATAGAACATTAAATCATAATATTAAAATTATAAAATAGATTTTTTTATTAATGAATCAGATTGCCAATTCGTCAAAGAACCATAACAAATTGACCAGCGAACAACCGAAGATCCAAAAAACTCAAATCCCCAGCCGTCCATTGGTCTATGAAATGATCTCAGTCTCGTCATCGGTGTCATCATCTTCTTATCATAAATAATTAAAAAAAAATAAAAACTAAACTAAACCTGAACATACTCTTAGATAACTCACCAGTATCAGCTAACTGGTCAGATACAAATTTAAGAGCCTTCTCAGTATGCGAGACAATCTTCTGCACCGCCTGGAGCTCTTCCTCTTTGGGATAGATGGTCGAGTGGTGTGCAATGACGTGTTTGTCGTCGGACGAATCCGGTCGTCTTTGTGGTCCGGGGAACAACATCATAGGTGGAGCCCCAGGGAAGGGCCTGGGCATAGGTGGCGCACCAGGTCCCCTGCCATACCGTCTGTACCATTCGTAGTACTCGCACTCCTCCTCGTATCGTCTTCGCTCCTCCCAGTACATCATCTCTTCGTCCATCATCGGACCAATTGGCCGCATCGGTCCCATCTGATTGATCTCCTCGCGCCGTCTCATATACTCGTCCCTCATCTGTTGTCGCCTGAGCTTCTCCTCGAGCAACTTGCGTTGCTTGAGACTCGGTTTCATGTCAACCACGAGATCAGGATTGACTTTTTTCTTGTACGCAAATCTGTGCCGGCGACCCTTCATGTGCATATCTTTGGCATTGGGATCGTTGAACCGGCACTCGCACAGTTTGCAATTGAAACTGATTATCTTTCCATCCTCTGACTTGTTCTCTTCGATGTACTCCTGTCCAACCGGCTGGATATCTTTCTCATCTGACGCGGCTTCTTCCGTGCCATCCTCAGCTCCTACCTCTTCCTTTACGTCGGCCTGGCCTGTGTTCACAGTACCTAAGTTACCAGCTATAAAAAAAATCAATCAGAATTAAATTTAAAAAAAAATACAAATTGAAATTTCGAATACAAAACTGATTTCATTTAAACATAGGCCATCTATTAAATTTGATAAAAACGATAGTTACAAAATGTTTTTTTAAATAAGCATTATATAAATGATATGTGTAGTGATTTTCAGACAGATAATCAAGTTTTTATACAATTCAAATTGTTTTTCTAATATTTTTTTAACTAAAAACTGTTCATATGGTAGATCAAACAAAATTTTTTTCTTTTTTTTCAGAAGAATCAGATTGCCAATTCGTCAAAGAACCATAACAACTTGACCAGTGAACAACCAAAGATCCGAAAAACTCAAATCTCCAGTCGTTTATTAGTCTATGAAATGATCTCAGTCTCGTCATCGGTGTCATCATTTTCTTATCATTAATAATAATTTTTTTATTTAAACAAGTTTTCCTAAAATTCAAATCGTTTCTCTTTAGGATTGTAATCCTAAAGTTTAAACGATTCAAAGTTCTAAAATTTCTAAAATTCAATTTAAATTCCTTGCCATATAAAGGTTTAAAACAAATGATATTCCGAAATAAAAACTTACAAGCAACAAAGTTGATCTTGGGCGTAGCAGTGACGGTAGCTTTTTTGCCCGCTGCGGCTTTAGCTGCGGCTGGTTTTGGATTGAGAACGGTGGGATCGGCACTCGGGATGGGTTTGCCGAGTTTGGTGTGTAGTTTGACGACCTTCTGATGTTTGGCCCCTCGAATGTGGGCAGCATAGGCGTCGTTACCAGTGCACGTGACGTCGCATAGCTCACATCTCAACGAGTTTCCGGCGCCCCTCGCCGGTGGCTGCTGCGGGACCTTGAGCGACGCCTCCTTCTTCTTGTGCTTCTGGCCCTCGAGGTGCTCACGGTAGGTCTGCGGTCCAGCACAGCTGATCTTGCAGACATCGCAGTAGTGCAGTTGCTGCGGCTTAGGGGGCGGTTTGGGTCGCATCCCCTTCATACCGCCACCTCCAGCTGCAAATCCTTTATTGCGCCCGTAGCCCTGCCAACCTCCAGTCTTCTGGTTAGTGGAATTGCTGTATGCACTCTGTTGGGCTACAACAGCGCTATAGAGCGCTGCATCGTAGCCGGAATACGCTGTGCTCGCCGTTTCTAAAGGAAATGAAATTGAAACCTCAAAACTTTGCCGGTTCCCCCAACGTGACTCGAATCACCTTCACACCCGAATTGTTATTTCAGTTTACCGGCTCTGAATCTCGTTTGACTTTGTGAATTTGCATTGTTTCGCATACTCTTCCCGTATTGCCCAATAATGAGAGAATCAATTTCATGTTCGCCACGATATTTTTTTTTATGCATAGCCTTTTTTTCATGCAAACATGATATCTAACATGCACACAGATCATTTTGGTTGAGAGAACATGGAACATCCATGTTATTTTTTAATACAAAATTTATAACAATTTTTTTTTTTATTATTTTCTCTTCTCTTTTATTATTATTTCTTCTCAACCAAAACTTTCATTTTTTAATAAAAAAAACAATGAATATGCCAAAAAATAAGATACTTACTGTTGGATGGTGTAGATGGCGCAGCAGCAGGAGCAGCAGGTGCTGTATATCCTGAAGAATATGTAGCACTCTGAGTAGGGTTTGACTGTTGGTAAGCGGTACCAGAGGCCTGGTAGGATTTTGCCTGTCCAGTTGTGGTAGCCTGTCTGGCTGTACCAGAGTAAGCACTTGTCGTGCTGTAAGCGGGCTTTGCTGCCTGGTAATGTGTCTCTGTTGATGTGTAAGTGGCAGCTGTTGCTGCCGGCTGTTGGTAGTATGTTTTGGTTGCGTCGTATGTTGCAGCTGGTGCGGCTCGACCGTACCCGTAGTCGTATGTCTGTGCCACTGTACCAGGATTAGCAGCTGCAAATCAAATTTCCAATCAATGTATTTATTATCAGTCAAAAAGGTCTTTCAATTTTGTTGATTTATATTTTATGACTTTTTTTTAAGATTTAAACTTGGTGAATTACTTTGGAACAATATTTTTCAATCAATTCTTTAGTAAATAAAAAAACGTATAAGACGAAATTGAAAAAAAGAAAATCTTATACGTTGTAAGTGTAATAAAAATTTCACATCATCGTTTTTTTAATTATTCATTGTTGTTCTTAAATATTTATTTCTCCCAAAGGTCAACTATAAATTTCAGTTCGAACGCTGGGAAGAAGAGCAGTCAATGATATCGATTAAGTTGTCTTTAATGAAGATCTAACCTCGCATGAAACATCTTTACAGTTCTATTGATTTTATAAATCAAGTTGTAAAAGTCGCGTGGTCTAGTTCCACAGAGTGAAAAATTTGTTGTATCATTTTTTCATTCACCCAGTTTGATAACTTTTTTTTTATTTAATCACAAAAGGGATTGCTACTTGTTAATCCCCCACAGAAAAGGACAGAAACTGTCTGTAAATTTTTCGCTGTGTCATCGTAATATAAGATTCCTATTATACGTAATATGACTTCCAATTATCTGACACCTTTGAATTTAGGAGTAATTAAATTTCCAGCATAATTCAAATTCAAATTAGAAAAATCTAATCTTGGGCATAAAAATTACTAATTAAATTAATGAGGAAAAACAGTTAAATTTAGTCATTACGATAAAATACGATGAAATTATTGGTTTCAACTTGTAGGTTTTGATTAAGAAAGAGAGAGATAAAAAAGGAAGAAAATTCGTACCAGCGTATGTGGTACCTGTGGCAGCGGCAGCCGCGGCCGCTTGGTACGTCTCGTAACCCGTGGCCGGGGTTGCTGCGGGCCTCTGAGTGTAGGTTGCAGCGGTAGCCGTAGGGGTCACAGCGTATCCAGCTTGACCGGTTGGGTAAGCCGCGGCACTCGTAGCTCTACAAACAGACAAACGAAAAGTCAGCATGGTAACAAAACGAGGGGTGCAAGAGACAGAGACAGCGCGGAACCTAAAAATAACCAAAGACGCAATGGCGCAACTTGAAGCAGACAAAAATGTGAGCACATGCTTGGACGAACAATGAAAACAAGTCGACGGGCGTCGCGCTTTTGATTGTATTTGAAAACGAAAATCGAGTTTTGTGCTCGATGTGTCTAGCGACGGACGCTTGTCCCGAGCAATGGCGGACACGAGCCGGCTCGATGACGAACGGCTGTTGACGAGCGCGCGATCTCGCGCCCGTCTCGCGTCCGCCGTGCACTTGTTCGTCACGCGATCGAACCGCGGTGGTTTATTGATAATGACAAATTCAATGCGTACCCATATTGCGTTCCGCCGTGCGTAAATCCGAAGTAATTGTTCTGAGCCATCTTTCCTCGCGGAGTATCCCGGAACGAAGGAATAATGGATGGAGAGGAAGCCGTAGGGCGTGCCAAGATGGCGCCGGCGCGGAGCTCGTACCCGATTGGTTGATTCCTTTGGACCGCAGCGCGACGCCCCACCGAGTGCAAACGCGAGATTAACTCTCCGCTCGCTCAATGAGAGAAAAAACAATTGTCGGGTTTCGTTCACAACTTACCCTTGACGAACTTTCAGCGACGAAAGATCTGTTTTCTAACGATCAGCCGGTGACGACGTTTGTCGTCGTCCGGCGTGCGCAAAACGAGGCCAGTTTGCCGGCGGCGCGCCTGCGCACTTCGACCAGCTGCGCACATCGGCTGCGCACGACTTTTGGCGCGATTTTTGAAGTTGTCATTTGTCATGTTTTTTATAAATAATTGAAAAAAAAACAGTTGATTGTTAATTTTAGTCGATGATTTTTTTGTTGATCAACAAAACAATGAAACAATTGAAATATTTGTTTTCGGGTGAATTGTTTTTCATTCTTACAATCGTGTGGAACAGGGGAAAGTTCCCCTTAACCGGACGTTCCCATATCCGGACAAAACGAATATTTATTATCAATGTTTTATTAGCATTGTAGTAAAAAGGTTATACTTTCGATGTGCACCATTGAAAGTAAACAATTATCTTTTTTAATTAAAAGTGTCCGGATGATGGGTACGTTCTCCTACTCTTTTTAAGGTGATTAGGGATACGTTTAAAATGGTTAATTCGCTTTGGGTACAAGGGAAATAGATATGGATACCGATTTTCTCTTATATATAATTTAAAACTTGTAAAATCAGAATATAATCATGATTTTACAAAATTATAATTATTTTAATAAAACAAATGATGTTGAAATTCTTTTGCAATTTTGTATAAAATGCACGATGCATCGCAGATAGCGCTCGAATCAGTTTCCATCAGGTGGACTGTCTGTTATTTATACACTCATAGTTGTGTGTACAGCGACTTTACGCGCCAAAAAGTTGTTATTCTTTTGCACGTCAATTTTCAACAAATAAATCCTTTGTAATTATTTATTTTTGACATAAAAAACCTAATTATGAATAATCTTGATGTACCATCCGGACAACAACAAGTCCGGGACGAAGTCGGATCTTATTGTCAGAAATTATTTCAAAACTTTCTGCAAGAGTGAGTATACATGAGACACAAAGCACAGGCTCCGTTTTTAAAACCAGTTTTTTGTTTGTTATCATAATCAAATTAACAAATTTGAAATTAAGATTTTGTTTTATTGTTACAATTTAACTTTACAATAATTTGTCAATTACTGACTTTATGAATAAATTTATTTGATATGAATTTTAATTTTACAGATTCAAAGTCGACGATACGATTAAATATTTAGAACCTGCAAAGGAATTAGTTAGCCCTGAGCGTTGCACTTTAGAAGTTTCGTTTGATGATATTGAAAGTTACCATCAAGCATTGTCTACATCAATTATTGAAGAATACTACAGGTAATTAACAAATTTTTTATATAATTTCGTAATTACATACATTTTTTTAATTCCATAATAACAAAAAATCATTTACTGTCTTGAATAATAATATTAAAAAATGACTTTGATTTTTCGTTTAGGGTTTACCCTTATCTCTGTCAAGCCCTTGAAAATTTTCTGAAAGATAGAGTTGGATTGAAGGGTTCAAAACAATGCTATGTAAGCCTGATTGATGTCCCAACCCGTCACAATCTACGTGAATTGACAACGCCGAAAATTGGCACACTGATTCGCATCTCAGGACAAGTCATTCGAACCTACCCGGTACATCCGGAACTCGTCTACGGAACCTTCATTTGTGCAGACTGTAACTCTGTTATTAAAAATGTCGAGCAGCAATTTAAAGTGTGTAAAAAATTTGAATACTAGAATAGATTGATTAATTTTATGTTATGCTTTTTTGATTGATTTCAAATTGTTTTTAGTACACGGAGCCAACCATCTGTAGCAACCCGCAATGTCAAAACCGAAGGAGATTTTATATTGACACTGATGAATCTGTTTTTGTGGACTTTCAAAAAATCAATATCCAGGAAACACAGGCAGAATTGCCCAAGGGTTGCATCCCAAGAACTCTTGAAGTCATTATCAGAGGTGAAGCTGTAGAAATTGTTCAACCTGGTGACAAGTCAGTTTACATTTTCATAACTCTTGTTTTGAACCGTTAACAAACCTATGGTTCAATTATAATACGACTAACCATATATGTCTATCAGATTCTGGTTGTGTTTAAAATATTATAACCCTTTGTAGAGCAATTAAAAATAATTTCCTTTTTTTGAAACTTTAAAAAAGTACTCTATCAATTTAATATTCAGTGAGGTTTAAATTCAACAAAAATTAAAACTTGAATTTGAAAATATTTCAATTTTCATGATACTAAAATATAAATACAAAAAACAATTTAAGCCTGCCAGACGTATATGGTTTGTTGTAATATCCTTTTAGAATATTGTAAAAAAAGAGCTAAAAAATAAAAAAATGTTACAGGTACGATTTTACAGGAACTCTAATTGTTGTTCCCGACGTCAGTGTTCTATCCTATCCTGGAGCTAAGGCAGAACTCAGTTCTAGACCAAAACTTGGAGAACAGATGGACGGAATTCGTGGACTAAAAGCTTTGGGAGTTCGCGATTTGAATTATAAATTATCTTTTCTCTCATGCAGTGTCAATGCTACAACATTAAGGGTGAGGACTAAAAATTGTTCAAACTTTTTAGACCCAAATTGTGTGTTGTAAATTTTTTGTGTGATATTTTTTAGAACGAATATTAATTTATTTTTTAAAACAAAAATTAATCAAGTTTTTTCATCTCGTTATTTAACTTAATCTTGATCAAACACTCCTGCTGATTACAAATGCTAATCACACATTTTTAATAAAACTGATTTGGTAACGATTTCCGGATCTACATTTCGTAACTGTTTATAAATTCATGGAAAGATGTACAACAAAAAAATAAAAAAAAACTATAATTTGCAATTTTGAATTTCAGTTACAAATGTATATCATTTATTAAAAAAATCATTTTTGTTTTAGCACGGCGGTACAGAATTAGGTGAAGAAGAAGTGACACCAGATTTAATGAAGCAGCGTATGTCTGAGGTCGAATGGAACCGTATCTACGAAATGAGTCGTGACAAAAATCTTTATTCAAATATCGTAGCGAGTTTGTTCCCGTCGATCCATGGAAACGAGGAAGTGAAACGCGGAGTAACATTGATGCTGTTTGGCGGAGTGCCGAAAACAACAGAAGAAGGCACTTCCCTGAGGGGTGATATCAATTGCTGCATTGTGGGAGATCCCAGCACGGCGAAATCACAATTACTGAAACTCGTCGCAGAAATTACTCCCAGAGCTATTTACACTTCCGGTAAAGCGTCGAGTGCGGCTGGTTTGACTGCGGCTGTCGTTCGCGACGAGGAGTCTGGCGATTTTGTTATTGAAGCCGGCGCTCTCATGCTCGCAGATAATGGTATTTGCTGTATTGATGAGTTCGACAAAATGGACCCAAGGGATGTCGTTGCCATCCACGAAGCCATGGAACAACAAACAATTTCTATTGCAAAAGTAAACCAATTATCTAAATCAAACCCTGATGTGCAAATTTCATCTAAAACTGTCAACATCTTCAACATAAACTAAAAGAATGGAAATTAAGAAAAAATGAATCCGAATGATAATAACGTTACGACAAAAAAAAACTAATTTTTTTCGTGAACATTTTCTGTAGTTTTCTCAATGTATGGAAATTATATAGGTCCGCGCTTCCTGTGTTATTGATATTTAAATATTGTAACTCGCGAGGTTTATAAGTATTCACAACTGTTACGAACAAGAATTTATGAATGAGTTAAGTGAAATGCTGTTAACTCGCATGTTAAACATATTTATTGATACAAAACTTCTGAACATAACTGGATGTTACATGAACTGCAATTCCATAATTAAAAAAATTCAATTTTATTATCATACAGGATGAAAGTCATGTATGATAAAATTAAAAAAAAATTGAAACAGAATTTACAATAACTGTGTATGGAAAAAAAACGAGGTAGTAATTCGAGCTTTCTAAATCGTTGAATGGTTTCTAAGATTAAGCCGTGACGAACGGGAGGAACTCGAGTGAGTAGTAAAAAACCAGTTTGATTCACAAGCAAAAATAAAAACGGAATCACAATTTACGCGATGATATGAATCACTAATGAGTTACAGTTGACATCTTATCTGATTCACTGAACAATTAACGCGAGGATATTAATATCTCAAACATTGTTGTCTTATGCCATCCTTTAGATTGGACTTCAATTGAACGACCTTTATTATGTTTTATTATCTAGGCTGGAGTTCGAGCAACCCTAAATGCCCGCACCTCGATTCTCGCGGCAGCCAATCCGATCGGCGGTCGCTACGACAGATCCAAGTCCCTGAAAGACAACCTAATGATGTCAGCCCCGATTATGTCAAGATTCGATCTGTTCTTCGTTTTGGTTGACGAGTGTAATGAAATTATAGATACAGCGATTGCAACGAGAATCATTGATCTTCACAGCAACAACTTGCACAATCTTTCGACGCATTACACACTCGACGACGTCATGAGATATATCGATTTTGCAAGACGCTTCAAACCAATCATCAATGAGGTGCTCATTTTAAATCATCATTTTATTCAATCAATCTTAATTGTTATGAATTCCAACCTTTCATTTTTTAACCCTTGACAGTTCCAGTTTTAATCTTTTTTTTTTTTCATTCTAATACTGTTTTAGGAAGCTGGAAAATTGCTCGTGGACAGTTACACGGCGCTTCGTCAACGCGAAGGAACGGGTGCGGTATCGTCGACCTGGAGGGTGACCGTTCGTCAACTGGAAAGTTTAATTCGGTTATCGGAGGCCATGGCGAAATTGGAATGCTCAGACGAAGTGACAGTGAAACACGTAAAAGAAGCCCGGAACTTGCTCAACAAGAGCATCGTTCGTGTCGAACAGCCAGACATTGACCTTGAGGATGACGATGTACCGGAAGAAGAAGCTACTGAAAATGGTAAGGAAGGTTGGTTTTACATCCAGTTTTGATTTTTTATCTCTCTCTTTTGTTTCTTTTTCAGTTGTAACTTGATACCAACCGTCCGATATTAAGAGTATTAGTAATGCTATAGTAGTGCAAGCTACCGTCGGTGTAATGTTGCACTTTCTTCCTGCATTTTATAAGACCTTAAACAGAAAGAAATGTTTGATATTTCAGATGAGGCTGAGATGGAAGTTGACGATCCAAAAATCCAAAAAAAGAGGTTCAACATTTCGTTCAACGAATACAAATCTATCATGGATCTTCTTGTCAATTACTTACATCAGAAAGAAATCGAGATGGAAGAGTCAGGTAGAATTTAATTCATCTTCGATCAATTTTGCAATGATAGAAAACGGTTAAAAGAGTGAAATTTTCCTTTTTGTTTTGTAGATGAAATTTTAGATGATAATGAAAAAATGGGGGTGAAAAAATCCGAGTTGATCGCATGGTACCTCGATCAGATCGGCGACAAAATAGAAGACGAGAACGATTTGTATGAGAAGAAGTGCATCATTGAGAAAATCATCCGCAGGCTTCTATACGTGGTATGAAAAAATTCTTCCCATATCGATTTCAAAATTTAAATAAATTTTAAATTTTATATTTTGGTAATTTATAATTTTGTAATTTGTTATCATCCATTGTCTACCTTTTAATTTGCAGGATAACGTTTTGATACCTTTGAACACGTACGATCTTTCAAGTGGGAAGAAACGAATTGACGATGAAACTGAAGATGAGGATCCTATTATTGTAGTTCATCCTAACTACCAAACAACTAAGTGATAAAAAACACAATCTGAGTTCAACATTAATTAACATTTTAAAGAGTTCTTTGTGAAATAATTGTTTAAGTTAAATCGTTGACATATGTGCCTTTTCTAAGATTAAGAGCGCTTATACATTTTTGTATCATTTTATACTCGAGCAAAAATTCAGTATTTAACAATATACTTCTAAAAATGACTCCACTACTCGATTATTTAGAGTTTCTTGATCGAATTTAGTAAGAAAGGAAGAAATTTATCCAGAAATGTCTTGCTTTTTATCATACTAGGTTTTATCTTCAACTGATTATTCTAAAAATTAATTATCAATTCAATTCGTAAGATGAGGTCCGTGGGAATGTAAAACCACCCCCACCAAATGTTTTGTCGGGAAAAGACATCAGGCAATTGTAATGAAAACTTTTCTCATTAATTTAGTTGGACGTTTTGAACAAAAACGAATTCAACTTTGAACTTTTGTCATTTTCAGCTTTGATTGTTTTTGTTTCCGTGCAATGCAGGGAATATATTTGACACCTTTTTTTTTATATCACAGCCAACATTATTGTTTTTTTCGGCAAACATTGTGAATTTTGAATGATATCACAAATTGTAGATAAAGTTCTGAATGAAACGTAGATAGCAAGTCCGACGTGGTGACACGTAATCACGCAGCCGAGAAAATGTTAAGCATTATTTAAATTGAGACAAATACTATAAATTGTATCGAGCACTCCGGTGGCTCAATAGTAACTTATAAGAGCGCTTGGTTTTATCTTCAGGTAGAGGGGTAAGCTTGTTAGGTGACAGTAAAAGAGGGACGCACTAGTCTTCGCACTGAGAAACAATTTCATAATAGTGGTCACTGAACAGTCGACATGTCCACTGAAGTACCTCAACCCAGGTCACGCATTCAAGTACATACAGTTTGTATTTTGACTTTTTCAACTATCACAAAATTCGACTTTTTAACCAACTTTTTCATTTCACCATCTTATCCCGACTTTTCAAATTTTTTATTTTCTTTTTTTTCTTTTGTCTGGCACTCTAGGAAATTTTTTTCGTCGTCTTAAATCAGATCAAGAACAAAACCTTATATCAGTTATAGCTCTTTGGATGATAAAAGCAAAGAGGAATTGTTAAAACGAAGATCTGTGCAGATCTTTTGGAGTGAGTCAAAATAAATATATTCCTTTTGATGACAAACATATTTTACAACATCATAATTAAAATGCACTTATGCATACTCCTTTTTATTATTTTTACTAATATTATTTTGTTATTTTTTATTTTTATTAATGTTATTTTTATTAATATTGATACTTTTTAATCAGATCTTCAAACTTGAAACAAGATATGAATATAATTTGAATATAATTTCTATTCGAGTTTTTATTGAACATGAAAATTAACTTCCTTTTATTAATGCAGATGTCAATATTTTGTTAGTTAATCTTTACCCAAAATCAAAAAAAAATTAGACTCGAAAGACTTAATTTTAATTTCACGTTTCCTTGACATATTTCTTTTATTTAAATAATCAAAACCTACTAATTAACATATTCCGAGATGGGCATAAGTGCAGTTTCAAAAACATTTTTACGTAACGATTAGTAGTATTTATTGTGCGTGCACCGGTCGCGGGCTTTATATCAAACGCCGTAACTGGACCAGATAATTCGCAAAACGTGACAATAAATTGTGTGGTTCCTCCGCTCTAAATTGAGTTTCAAATTTTTTCGCGCGTTGTCGAGAAGTTGCATTGAACTCGGTCTGTCATGCCGTATCAGTGATAAAACACAACCAATAGTTTTTTTACGTTCAGTCAGGATTAAAATCTACAAGATTGTTATTGTGATATGAAACAGGTGCGTCGAAAATGGGATTCCCTTCAAGGATTGACGGGAAACTGTCCTGCGGCGGCGAATTATCTCAAACAAAAAAGTGGCACTTTTCGAAATCTCGCGGGATTTGCTGATGCTGTTCTTCGAGGATTCGCACAGGTAAAATAATGTTTTAATTATTGTATCAGAATTAAAACTTTTCCATTTCATATCATTTTTAAATTTCAAATTTAAAATTCAACGACAGAAATGAAAATATTTAAATAACTCTAGAATTATAATAATGTTATATATCAATTTTTACTTTCAATTTGTTTACGGTAGAACTTCCACGCTATAGTTTGTGACGCATGCACACACTATAGATAAAAATTTTAGTTATTACTTATTTCATAAGTATACAGTTTTTTATTTCCATTGAACATCGCGCTTACTTTTTATCCATAAATATGTGACAAAATTTATCCTCACTATAGGCAGTTTAGCTCCTCAATGTATGAGGACCTAAATTTAACATTTAACAACTGAATTCTTTCTAAATTCTGCCAGTATGTAAATTTGAAAAACAATTATCCAAATTTTTATAACTTTTTAACAAAAGAGGGGTTCATTATTATATGGAAATAATATATCATTAAAACGTTTAGTTTGGTCTTTTGTGTAAAAATTCGGTGTTTGAACAATTAGGTAACTTATCAAATCGTTATCATTGGAAATGACAATTTTTTAACGATGTTATAGAACTTATATAATTGTTAAACGGATGAATTATTATTATGTGACACAATATTTCGATTCGTTACGCTTGATTGACCGCTTCTGTATAGAAAATGTAGAGATGCGAATGAGGAGCAAGATTGCGTCAAGATGTATGTTTATTTGAGGTAACAAGTGTAGTGACCTTGCATAAGATCAAGATATAAAATTTTCATTTCAATAACTCAGAAAAAAACGATAATTCCATTCATTTACTTTACCAAAAAAAAAAAATCTTTGAAAAAAAAATTGGCCGAAAAAATGTCAAGCCGAAAAGTTTGAATGGACACTGTATTTCCGCATTGTTGTCTAACATAACTGATGATAGATAAATCACACGCCGCATAAAGGATTCAGGATATTTGCAAGTCGTGACCATAAAAAATAGCCTGCGCGTTACATTTTTGCCAGCTTCGCGATTTTCCTGTTCGACATTGGAAAAGATAAATGCTAAATCACTTTTTATCCGCTGCGCTATTTTGGCATTCAAATATGGTTTTATAATAGCGACAGGAGACGAAGAAAAATTGTTTTTTTTTGGCCTGCACCATTGTTTTATTATAATAATTATCACTTTTTTTTCGTCAGACAATTTCAATTGAAACACTCACTCTGATCGATCAAATACAATAAGGAACAATTCCGTAATTAAACGCGCGCGACAGAATTAACATAAACAACTAGTTTTAATAGCATTATTTTACATACAAATTAGACTGCGCTATTATTGTCAACAGAAAACGTTTATCGCAAAATAAACGAGATTAAATTTGAAATTTGATAAGTTTTCTGGATTACCAAAATTTTTCATTCATGAAAACATTTCGTTGAAAAAAATTGAATTCAAAAATTAAATTGCCTCGTTGATTTCAGCAAACAATTTTGAAAAAATTTTAACAAAAAATCTAAAAATTTTGTTCTCGCGAGAAAGGATCGATTTTAAAGATTTCTAAAATCGGACTTGAACAATCCGTTTGAAAAATTAATGGCTAATAAACTCGAGTGTAAACTAAAGTGTATGTAAGCAACGGTAAAAAAGCTTTGAAAAAAGAGTTTAATAACAAGTTGATGAAATCTGTATAAATTAAAATCGTCTCAATGAGTTGTAATCATTGACGAGATGTGTTTACATATTTATTTTTTAATCGCAGGTAACTGACCGAGAAATTCAAACAATTTTTTATCAGCCAATCTTGTATCATCATAAGATTGATATTAGTTTTAAATTAATACCAAATTATGAAACACTAATTAGGTATGATTAAACAAAATTTGATAATGTTAAAAAGAGAGATAAAAAAACATAACAAGCACATGAGGACCCGAAAATGAGGGAACCTTGGTGCGAATAGTCCGCCACACTTGTAACAATTCATTTCCCCATTTATACTCTTTGGACTTTCAACGTTCCATGAAATATTCTCCTTAGTTAATTCAAAATGAATGATGAACTTGGGAGCCTGATTAATGAACTTAATTGTGGGCCATCACGGCTCTCGTCGTCTACCTTGAACGCGTACAAAACATCTAACATCCGCGTGACGTTTAATCAAACCATTCAAGAAAAATCAATTGATGGACCGGCAAATGTACACTTCCTCTACTTAAATTCAATTCCCTAATTTTATTTAATTCTTAACAACTCTTATCAGATGTGATTATTCTTCATTAATTTCACACGACTTTTGCACTATTGTTACCGCTAAAGAACTTGAATAACCTTTGAACTTATTTGTTTATAGCTGCTTTTTCAAAAAACAAATTCATAACTGAAATAAAAAATTCAATTCAATTTTAATTAAATTTTAATCAAGGTTTAATTATATTTTAATTAAACGATTAATTAATCTTTCGTTCATTTTCGAACTTTATTTAATTAAAATAGTAATAATCATTATGTTGCAACTTTATTGTGACAATTTGAGACAATTTGTAAGAAATGTAACAGTTCAAAAAAAAATTGTTGTTCACAGCTTGCAGTTGCTAACAACCCAATCAGCGGATTGATGATAATGTTCGCTTTGCTAGGATCAGCTCCTGACGTATGTCTGGTTTGTTTAATGACCGGAGTGCTGGGTTTATCAGTATCAATGGTAAGTTTAAATCACTTTGACATGACAAATTTTCTCGCCCCGAGAACTTAGCTGATCCGCATTGCAGATCTCATCTAGCAAAGGAGATTTAGTGTGTAATAATTAATACTCCAATTTCGGCTGCATCTTCCCCTTGTAAATTACAGTTTCGTTTTGCATGTTCGCCAGTTGATTCGCGACTCGTCGGATTGCATCGCTAATGGACTTACAATTTTTAATCCGATGCTCGTTGGGGTAGTCTCTTATGCCATTCTGCCTCATTTATATGGACCCTTTGATGGATTTAGCAGTCTTCTACTTATCTTGGCTGTTATCTACAGGTAAAAGTTGATTTTTTGTATTCTTAGTGAATGAATAAATGATTAAAAATAGTCGCGTGATACCAAACTGACGTTCGAATCTAAAAAAAAAAAAAAAACGAATAAAAAAAAATTAAAAATGAAGCATTGAACTAATTACAAAAACATAAATCAAATTGAATGACGAAATAATATATTTTTACATATCAGTAACAGGATGCAAAGTTGGAAATGCAAATTAGCAAATTGTTCATAAATAAAAACGATGAATAATAGAATCATCCGTCTAGACAAAAAAAGTTGGACGTAATTAAAGCAAATGATATTGCATGCCGTTGATTGGGTTTATTTTTGTTGTCCCAGTGACGACGGTACATTTATTTCAAGAAGAAATAGAAAACAGTAAAGAAAGCCAGGGATGACACGAGTAACGATTTTTGAAATTCATGTGACATCCCGCGAGTTTATAAATCACAGACATTGGACATTCGCGAAATTGCAAGGATTTTCTCGTTTCCATTAGAATAACATAAAAAAATGGTCGACTGTTGAAAGTTAAAAATATGTTCCATTTCACTTTTACCTACAATTTAAATTATTCAATACAAAAGAACAAATATTGATTGGTTGTATTTGATTAAAATAATGAAATAACGAAAAACTAACAATAATTGTAATAATGACAGTAATAATAGCTGTCAGTGATTTTTCAAACGAGGATTCATTTACATGAGCGAAAAATTGAATTGAGGAAAGAAAATTGAACAAAAACTAACGCTATATTGATCCATCAATTTTGTAGCACGTTAATAAAACATGCCTTGCTTTTTCAGCGTTTACATTGCCAGAGCAACGAGAAAATCTTCGATTCCTTGCTTGGCTCTTCCTTACTTAATCTCGGAATATATCCTCATCATAGTTCTGAAACACCACGCGCCGATTGTACCTGTATTGAAAGCAATAGTGGTAAATATTCAGACAAGAGGAAAATATTTCATTTAAACAAGGCGAATATAATTCCTTGTTATTATTTTTTTTTTTCACTCACAGATGCAAAAGTATTTTCCATCCATCAAAAATGTTCGTATTCGCAGACAAAATTTACCTCTGAAATTGTGAAAAAAATGGTAAAAAATGCAAGCATTCTAAAGTGCGAGCAAAATGAAAATTAAAAACAGTTTTTCTACTTGCAAAGTTGTGAGGTGACTTTTTTTCATGCCAGCGAAAAATCTCATCATTTTAGTAGTCGACTTTGAATTTATAAGTTGAATTATAAGAGCTCTGTAATTTCAAATCAATAAAAAGCTGAGTCCAATTTTTACAAAGTATCCTAAGAATAGTACAAAAAGAAAATAATACGAAAAATTCATTTATAAGGATTACGAAAGATCAAATCGGTGCTCTCTGCTCTTTCCTTCAAAATCTATAAATCCTTCCAAAGTGTAAAATAAAGACAATTGATTGTTTCTCAAATTCGAGCGCATTTTTTGTGAGTCTTGAACAACTCTGAAGCACAGCTTTTGAAATCATAACAATAACTTTGCAAATGGAACAGGATCTGTTGACGCGAAAAATAAAGCACTTCACTTTCCATCTGCCGTTTTTCGGTTCAAACAGTTTTCACGTCATTACTACAATCAACATTTTAGTAAAACGGAAAAGAATGATCCTCTTTCTTTCCGTTTATCTGTGCTCGAAATCGGGTTCTGATGTACAATACTTTGCAGGACAATGAAACGAACATCGAACCGACAGTGAATAACTTGGAACCGCAAATAGCTGACATTATTACAAACGTGGACTGGAGTCTGGTAAAAAAATCTGTCTTTATAACAATATTAAAATACAAAAAATTATTATTTTAAATACCAAATTTAAAAAATGAATAAGAAAATGAAATAATTAAAAGTAATGAATTAATTTTAATTGATTTCAATTGATTTTCATTGATTTCATTTTCCTTATTTTCTTATTAATAAAAAATAAATGATAATTAAAAATGGTTGATTTTACTTAGAAGATCGTTTCTGGTTTAGGTTTTTCGAGGCAGCATCAGTTCAGCGGCCCAATTATTCGCAGTCGATGATGTTGCAGCCGGCTTGATTATCTACTTTGGAGTTTTGATCTACTCGCCCATCTCTGCCTGCTTCTCTTTTCTCGGAGCCTTTATAGGCTCAATCGTAGGTAATACACAATACATTTTTTTCACAGCTCACATTCATGCATCTCTTTGAACCGAGCACTTTGAATAGTTCATAAATTAATGCCCCCTTTGTCCAGATTAACAAAATTACACTTTGATTTACAACCCAGCTTTAAAAAGTTTGAAAATACCGTACAAATTGAACAATTACTTTAGCATCTTTCGAGCACTTTCAATAAAAATAAGATAAACTGGATTTTTTCGCGGTCTTTTTTTATTATTACGTTGAGAAAGAAAGTGAAAGTGAGTCATAAAATAAATTTTATTTTCAAGTGATGGTTAAGGTTTGGATTTGTGGTTGCGGATTTAAGTAGCTTGAGGCGTTGGAAACAAAAAATCTTGTAATTAAACATGTGTCGTAAATTTTTATCACCCACTATCATTAGATAGTTAATTAAAAATGTATTACTAGTATAAAAATTAATCATTTTTCTATCTAAATTACAAACTTAGTCCAAAATCAGTGAAACTGATCAACCATAAGGTATACGTATGGTAAACCCAAGGTTGTAATTTTTTTAATTGCGTAGCTGATTTTAAAACAAAGTGTTAAAGAAACCAATTTTGCCAAATAGAAATGAAATACTGTAAATAGATTTGAAATAGATTTTAAATAGATTTCAATTGAATTTATTTTGTCTTGCGAGTTAATTAAATTTTTGCTACAACACGCAAGTAGTAATGAAATGCGTTCGACTTGTATGTGTACCAGTCAATATTACCAATATCGAATTTAATATCACATTACCGTCGTTGTTGTCGAGATGTTTCGAACGTTCTGAATATTAGATTTTGCTCTTTTAATATCGCACATCGTTAGTCTAGATTGACATCTCACACTGTCGTGAGGTAATATCTTTTATTAAAATACGAACTTGTAATGTAAATAAGGAAAGAAATTATCATATTTCAAACAGACAAAAAATAGATCGAGAAAAACTTGCAACTATAGAAAATTCCAAATGAACATTTTGAATTATTAAAAGATGTAATTTGATTTGTAATGAAAACGGTCGGAAGAAAATTAAGCGAGAAGAAAGTTCTGTTTATAATGGGATACAATTTATCAGTGTGTAATGGGAAAAAAGGAGAATTAACGAATGAAATGTTTTTCTTTTTTTAATTTTCAGCGCTTGGACTTGGCGAACCGCACGAGAAAATTTACAGCGGATTTTGGGGATTCTCTTGTTTGCTAACTGGCGCTGTAATGGGAGGTAATTTCTTTGTCCTGAATGGGCAAACAACTGTGGCAACGATTGCTGGAATTGTTCTTACCTCCATCCTGCAGCACGTTTTAGGAATTTTATTAGACCCGGTAAAAACAATTACAATCAATTAAATTTAATTTTTAATTTTGTACAAAAACTTTAACCCTAACCAAATTAATTATCATGTAAAAATCAACTTTCATTTATTTGAGCATAAATTCAAGTTATTTCACACATTCTTATCAGGTCGAGCCGAAGAAAACCGCGATATCCACGGATCGGATTACGTGGAACATTTCCAAATTTCGCGTTAATTAATCGAAAAGTTTTTAATGCATGCAAATCAGATTCCAAAGATAAGGTGCTCGAAACAAACACCTTTTGTTTGTCAGCCTAACATTTGCACAAAGTTTTTTCTTGATTATCAGACCTGCTGTATAAATTATTTATTTTGCACAACTTGACTGATTGTTGCATATCATATTTATTTAATGTTTAATATAATTCGCCTGATTAATTTTTGCATAACAAAATAAGATTTAAAAATGATAATTTTTATTTTTTATTGATTATCTGATATCAATTTTATTTCAGGTGAGGATCCCTCAACTGACAGTGTCCTTTCATCTAGCAACGTGGTTATTCTTAGGAAACGGACTGAATCCCGAAGGCGCGTTTAATTTCCCGGATACAATAACGTATCCTGAAAAACACAGGAGGGACTATCGAAATCGTCGACTGCCAATGTTTGATCAGGTAAAAATAAATTTAACAAAAAAGAGAAAAAAAAACAACTTGACTTGAAATCTGACCTGTTTGCATAATGGGAGATTTTCATTCGGAGCATTTTCTTACAATTGAACGTTTCATTAAGCTTTCTTTTGAATATCTCGAGGTCAGTTTTAATTGCAGCCTTAATAATGGCAACTGCGTTCAAATCGATAAAGAGACGCGGTTTGAAGCGGTGATTATTAATTCATTGTTTTATCTGTCTATGCATGATTGAATTTATCATTTGCAGCCGCTGAATGCTGACGAGCCTGAAATGCTGATCAAAGAAGATACTAAAGCAATATACGCGTGACAAGGAATGCCATTTCTCATATCAAATTACAAAGACTAGGCTGAATCTTGTCCCGGCAAGGTCCTCGAGAATCAGAACATGTACAGACAATTACCATGTAATTTAGTGTCGAGTGTATGCACATGAGACGTGTGTCACATTTAATGTCTTTTTTTGGTGCGCTAAAAAAAAAGACGTCTTAGAGTTTATCGATTAGAGTCCAAATGATCAAATTTGTATGCCGATGAAGGAAACTTAATTAGAACGGCTTTATCAGATTTTCATGCTATGCAATTTTTTAATTGGAATTTTCAATGCGATTATGCAACGAGATTTTGTACATAAATTCATTCAAATTATTTTGTCTGCAAACAAGTTGGTTGATATTATACATTTTTGTATGATACCGTTAACTCTTTTGTAAATTAACATTATTTATAAGATTTTTATATCCTGTACCATAACGTAGGATTAAGTTTTGTAAATATATTATTTTTCTTAAAAAAAAACAAATCAAGTGTCCCGGACGCCTCAGACACGCGATTACAAAATTTAATCGACGATTAATTTTTGTTATATCCCTCGTGATGTGCAACTGACAACGTCATTGCACTCAAACGTTTGAATACCTTTTGTCTTTTTGAATACACGTTTGAAAACGTTGAAATACATAAGTTACGTCATACGATCAATACCCATAGTGTGGTGCAGGCATAGTATATGAACGAATATAAATACAATAGCCTTATCTATTTTTTATCAAAAAATATTGATGCACCGATACAAAAAATGCTGATCAACTCAGATCAACTTCAAATTGCAGCTGATAAACAATCGTTCCGGATCGTCAGCAAATTGAAAAAAAATGAATAAAAAATTGCATCCTCTAAATTTAGACCTATGCCGGAAACAGCGCCGAAAATTTTGGCGCAATTGTGATTGATCGATATGGAGGATAATTTATTTGTGACCAAAAATATCGAAGGTTAATATGCGGCCCCAGGGACAGAGGCGAGTACAAAATTTAAATTTCCATTTTTTTCTAGTGCCTTCAAAAATAATTCTACACCGAAGGTTACAAATTCAAATACTCGAATGGACTTCCAACAGTGGCATATAATGTTGTTGAAGTTTATGATTTATTCATGCACAATCCATTAATTTACAGTATAATTTTCAATCTAGGATTGATCTGGCTATAGTTTAATGAAATGTCTTTGTTAACAGTTAGGTAAACTTTGTCCTACATACCTGTCCATTAACTGAGCTTCAATTTAAAATAGATAACGGCATTCGACTTTCGGCAATATCGTGCAAATTTTGATGAAATTTTAAAAATCGATCCCCGCATTTAATATTGAGTACAGTCACGGAAACTGCATAATGACGAACAAAAAATTATGCATCGCTTGTATGAAAAAAAAAATATAAAAAATAGCGCGTTTCTGTGTTTTCCATTGTTTTTGTTTTCGCGTTTTTGTGTTTTTTAACGTGATTTATAATGTTTGATATCTATACAAATTAAAACAGCAACGAGTTGTAAATAAACTCGTAGATAAGTTTGTTGTCAATGCAACTGGTGGAAGAAAAAAAGAGAAAAATTGATCCAATTGAATGGATTAAAACATTTCCTAGAAAATCATTGTCAGGAAAAATTTGTCAGATGAAAATTCCAAAGTTCTTTTTTTAAATTTCCCCTTCGCCAAGTGTACTTATAATTTTTTTTTTAATTTCGCTCGAAATTTACGTTTTCATTATGCAAATTAGTTTTGAGAATTTCGCGAGGATGAACAACAAAGCGAGTCAATTTAAATACCTGATAATTGTATAACTTTTTTAGTTCCTCGCGCATAAAAATAAAAACTGCATGACGAAATGGTGCAGGAAAATTGGCGCACGTGTATAACAATAGTTTATATAACAATGGCACAAAACGTGTGAGAAAAGAAGGGGCGAGAGAAAAAAAAAGTTGAACGCTATTTCAGCATCTGTAGCATTTGCAAAATTGTGTCGCAATTTAGTTTTTGCGCCTCGTTTGGCAGCATTTAAAATCCGTTGATCGGATTACTTTTTCAAGACGTTTTTTATTGCTTTTTAAACAGCCCGTCCAAGTTTGTGTACGCCGAAGGAACTGCATTAAGGCTAGCATCGAATGAAAAATCATGCAAACTTTTCGACACGTGATTATAACACACTCACGAGAGCTTTTTTTTATTTCCGCGTTGCCTGTCAGTTTTAAAAATGCGCGAGAACAGTTTTACCTCCAACATATTTAAATTTTTTTTCAAAAAGCCAATAAATCATAAATTTGATATGCAAATCAGCATCGATCACAGGAAGCAAAAAAAAAGTGAACACACTTTTTCTTCGGCCGAAAATTTTCTTCAGTTAAATTGAATTTTCTTTTCCTGATCTTAAGATGCAAATTTTAATGGAAGTTAATGTCAGACACTTATCGTGATGCAACTTTGTCTTTTGTTTACAAGTAATATTCGCATTACCATTATCGCTTTTTCGTGATAATCGTTTTAATTGAATGATAACAGGCTATTGAGAATGATTAATAAATATACTCATAACGATCTTATTAAATTTACATACGTTGTCTTTGAACAGAACTGTTGCGTGTGATTAATTATCACGTAATTATCCGCTGAATCGTGTTTTTTTTATCACCGCGCGGAATATGATAAGTCATTTTACTTTACTCGAAATTGATTCAGTTAATCCGCGCGGGATCAAAGATTTAAACGAACCTACACGAAATTACATTAAATATGCACTGTAAATTTCGGCCTGCAGACGGCTGGGTGCAATTCTCCACGCAGCTTTTCTGTTGAAATTTAAATAGAGTAATCCATCTGTGACCTATTTAGAAACATTCCTATCTTGACCTTTTGTTTGCGAAAAAGGCAAAATTCTATATTTATTCCTCATGCTACGTATGAAATAAAAAATGAGACAAAAAATAGTAGAGACAAAAAATAATATTATAACAAATTTAACAAATCGCGTGAATTGAATTATAAATTCGTTGAGATAACAATAAATTGTTTGTCGATACACTCATGCATTATTCTTAAGTCTTTTAAATACTGGAACAAACAAAATCACATTTTTTTTAATATTATTCATTATTGGCCTTTGTTCAGATAAGAAAAACAAAATTGAGAATTGAATCTTGCGAAAAGAAAAACAAAAAAAACGCGGTGATGTATTTTTGGCAAACCTTTTCCGCTTTTTGTTTTCTTTCAAAGTTTTCTATTTTATTCCTGCGGATCGGCAAAAAGTCCTCGCCAGGATATTGATTTCGAAAAGTTGCGAACTCCGAAAGAATGCGATTAAAAAGTATTTCAAAATTTATGACAGAGTTTCATTTTACAGAAACATTATCTTCTCAAGACTCATTTTTCTGTTAATAATTTGTCGAGGGAAAAAACTCGCTTGGGGAAACGTGTAGGTTGGGAGAGCAAAAATTGTTACACTCGAAGTATTAATTATTTGGCTCGTTTTGGTCACATTCGCAATCCTTGATTAAAGGTGTCTACTTTTTGTGAGTGCAATAACGAATCTCATCGACCAAGTAGAACACGTAACTGTGTCCGAGTTGTGTGTGCTCATAAAGAGAAAATTGAGCCAATGACAAAATGATCCAACGAAATAAAAGAAATTAATACAAAAAATTACTTGAGATAAATCATCAAAGGACAAATTAATATGAACTATATAAAAAACTAAAATAAAATATGTACCAAAGAGAAAATTACGAGGAAGGAAAAATTAATAAAGATGAAAAAAAAGCAATAAAGATGAAAAAAATAACAAAGATGAAAAATTAATGGATCCTACAAAAATCAGAACTTTATTGTTAAACAATTATAATTATATTTGTGAAGAGTAATTTTATTTAACTTTCAAACAACTTCGATGTAACAAGTTTTTAATTTTATTTCAATACTTCCACTTAGAAGATGACATTTTAATCTCATCGTGTAAACTATCACAAACTGTTTCTACTCGGTTGGATGACGACTGAGTACTGTCTAAACGATTTTATTTACATCAGTGCCGATTCATTTGCGTTTCCCCTACTATAAAATTTATCTCTGATTCACAACAGTGTAAATATTTGTCATTAACTTTCACCATTTCAATGATATTAAATCATTAATAACAATATAAAAATTAAAAAGAAAAACTTTCCCATTCATTTCATTTCAATTTAAACCAAATATTTAAAATAAATTTTGTAATCCACCCAAATAATTAAATCGCAAAAAATCTTGTTTAAAATTAAAATAAAATTTAATTTTTAACAAAAAGAATGGATCTGAATTTAAAATAAAATTTTTTCAATTTTTGTATGAAAAAAAAAACGTTTCACCTGTTGTTGAAAACGTAAAATTAAGTCGAGAGTGAAAATAAGCTTTTCCGGTTTCGGGGTACGAGTTGAAACAAAGCGGCGATAAAAAAAGGATCAAGGGCTAGGCCTGGGCAGAATCTGGCTCGCAGGAGGAAAAGTAACGGGAGAAAAGCGCGTGCGGTGGTGGGTTCGCGCAGCAAGAGGGTGTTCTACCTTGCCCGCCCCGTTGCAGCCATCCACCTTGTAGCCGGCCTCGTTACTTGCCAGTATTCCGGCGGCTGACCCGACAGCTACTCGCACCACTGACAGCCGCTCGTCTTCCGCGCTGCGTCGCACACTATCTTCTCTACTCGGGCCTTTTTATTTCTTCTCTCCTGTTCCAACTATTTTTTGCCCCCGAGTCATGTGCTCTGCGACCAAATAGTGTTCGGCTTTGCAACAGCAGTGATCCGATGGTGGGCTCAATCCTGTGCTATGTCCTGTTGGAAAGTTCATTTTCATCCGCGTGCATCATTCTCTGAGACCAAACAGAATGATGAGTTGGGCTGACCATCGAACGCCAACTCCCCTGCCGCAAGTGAAAACACGCTCGGACAGGAAAAAATGACAAGCTTCGGGAAGAAACACTCGAGATGATAATGGAGCACTTGTGCGATGCTTCAGCAACAATGCAACGATTCTTTTGATGGTAATTTTGCGTCCAAAGCAATCAGCAAGGGCAAACAGACTCTCCTGTTTTCCTCACACGTAACTCGTCCTCTCGCCAGACATTCCAAACAATTTAAACAGAAAAATTGCATCGATCTGACTTAACTACCTGTGGATGAAATAAAAACAAATCGCTGGGCTCATTCATTCCAGCGGTAGGAACACGATTGGTGGTCGAAACTTGTTTTTTTTTTCTCTCTCTACAACTTATTAAGCAACTGGTGATCTTTTAATAGACGTTTCTGCTATTTTTGTTTTTACTGAAACGTAAATTAAATATAGGAAAAACATAAATAAGAAAATGAATAAGAAAAAAAGACGGTCAGTTATAAATATTTGTTGCCAGTATTGAATATCAACAAACTTTTAAACAGACGAAATGGTGATAAAATTATTGAAATTTAATTAAGTGGCGAGAGAATTGGTTCGGTTCTATGGACTCGTTACGAGTAAATTTCGGGAACAAAACAAATAATCCCGTGGATGAACAATTAATCTTCACTTTGGGTTTTAAGATCCAATCTTGCGGCAAAGAATTTTGTGTGCCAGCTTGGCATGTTGACTATAGTTCTTTGCAAGTTTTGATTATGGATGACGTCATTCGCTACTGATTACCGCGATTATCGGCAAAAGCGCAAAATCCAGTCGGCGATTAAGGATTCCCAATTCGATGATGAAATAGATTTTACCATTATTTATGAGCCCGTCGTTCGAATACGAATGAGAAAATGAATTTCCAGCTCGAGGAAAAGAGGATTAATTGAAAAAAAAATCATTTGTCCAAAATTATACCAAATGTAAATTCATAAAATTTCATATCATCTTCTATAGTTTCAATAAAACAATTTCAATTTTTCTGTCTCAATTAAAAAAAAAAATTAATTTTTGTTTAATTTTATTTAATGTTTTTCAGATCATTACAAAAAAAAGGACAGAAAGTGCATGAAACAGTGTTTGCCAGGCTGTGAAAAGAGATTTGCAAATGCTTAATTAAAATTGAAAGGAAAAAAAGTGAGGAAGCGTTTCTTTTAGAAAGCGAATCGTCAAACGAGGTTTATTTTTCAGCCTTAAACATTCGCGTGCAGATTTATTTGTCGTCGCTTTCGCAGTAAATTTGAGTCCCGAGTTATTCCTTTGTCGTCGATTCAAGTTGGCTATACTTTATAATCCGACCGATTAGTTGTCAATTATTTCCTATTTATAGCTCTCATACTAAATTCCGCGTTCGAGCATGAACCGATTCATCTTGACATTTGACTCTTGTTGACACACAAAATCATGAAGAATTTTGAGTACATACAATTGAGTGTTTTGCAAGATGTAACACATTGCCGTTAATTAAAATGATAACTATACGAACCACGGTTGAAAATGATATCGGAATGTACTTTAATTTAATGATATTCGATGCCTGATTAAAACAGAGCGGGCATGACGAAAATTATTGATGTAAATTTCGACATCGCAGAACCACCAGTTTTGTTCGTCAATTTTTCTTATTATTTTTTAAATAAATAAAAATAATAAAAATGTTGCAACATGATTTTGAAGAATCATCCATTTCATATAATGGAAACACTATTATGTACAGGTATTTTAATTATGTAACAAATATATGACTGTGTAATCCTCGATAGACAGAACAAAAAGGTATGCATGAAACATTTCGCATTATTGGAAATACTTTATGATAACTGAGAAGTTTGAAACCGAGAACTAAATGTTGCAAAGTTTTTTATATGTTGAAAGAGCCTGGTTGATATCAGGGTGAAACTTTACTAACTACATCACCTAAATTTTGAACAAATATTGAAATATGTTGTTGTTCGTGAAACAAATTTATCACCTAATTATGAGAAAAAAAAGTTCAACTTAACAAAGTTGAGTTTACAAAGTTACAAGTTTTGAAATGAAAAACATGGAATGATTTGCAATTAATATTTATCTTTTTCATACAAGTAACAATTTCAGAGATTGGGTAATTTTTTGTAACATCTGCATTAACGTCAACCACGAGAAAAAGCTCTTTCGTCAGTGGTTTTTTTGTTATTATGCCGCAATTATGTTTTTCGATAGTCTGCAAAACATCTTTTTGTCAATTGTTACAAACTGGGACATGCAACAAAATTTCGTTTGGGGACTAAAAGTTTAAATTAATCAAAAAATTTTTAATTAAGTTAAAAAGAAAATTTCGTTCAAATTTTGTGCACTTATGGTACACAAGTAAGTTTTTAAATACACAACTTTTTCTTAGTCTTTCAATTATTACAATCTATAATTTTACTTTGAATAAAACAATTTTAATTCCATTTAATTAAAATCAAAACATTAAATTTAATCGAATGTCTAATTCCCCTAGCTTTTAATTTTATTCGCATCTTTAGATCGTTTTCAATTCGTGGATACCTGACCATTTTAAACTTCTGACGGATTGGTATTGTTTTAGTTCATTCACTTGTCCATACGCGTATAAAAGAAAGCGACACTGCAGTTGCAGTTACGGTATAATTATACTGATAACAAGTGCTTCAGCTCGAGCTCTTAACCTTTTTATCATGACAAACAAAATCTTTTTATTTATGCTTAACAACTGGTTTTGAAAAATATTTCATCTTTTAAAATTTCCAAACTTGAAAAACAAAATTAAAAAAAAATAATAAAAAGAAATAAAAGAACTTTAAAATGTTCTCCTAGTGAAGTGCGACATAACTTCGGATAACTTTATCCGTAATAAAGTTATCCGAACACAATAGGCGTGGAACCATTTAGTTTTACGGTATGCAAAAGAAGTACTCTCAATGTATTGTTGAGCGTGTGGAAGATGCTCAAAAGTGGATCTGATCGATGTTTTCTGGCGCGCAGGTAAACACACTCGAGACGCTGGATGTTTCACGCCCCTTTTTTTCACACATTTTGCCCGTCTGAGCCTCACCGTTCCAGTGCATATCTCGGTCACCCTCTTTTCATCGCTATTCAAGAGCAAGGAGGTCACAACACGGGTTGGGGCACTCCGAGAATTCTTCTCTCAACGAAAGAATACAAATTTGTCTAAACCTGATTATAACTAATGGACCGGCCTACGACTGATAATTATAAACATTTTTTGTTATCCAACGTGGGAGTATTTTGTATAAAAATATTCACACTTATAAGTGCGAATTATTGATTTAACATTGACACTGTATAAATAGATTATATAACCCGAGCAATAGTTGACGACAGTAATGTGTTAATTGTTATGACTTTCGCAAAACCGTCGCAACTATTTCTAGTCCGTTGAAGGTAATAGTTTGTTTCAAAGTTTGTTGCCATTAAATCGATGCGAAAATTCCAGAGATATGGAAACTCAATTTCAAAATTTTGAAACTGTCCAAATACTTTTTGGACATAAAAAATATTCGACTTGTTGTGAGATGAAAGAATTATTTTTAAGTCAATGAAATTGAAATTCTAAAATTGTTTACGTAAATGAATTATTACAATTTGAGGATGTAAAAGAGGGATTACAATGTGAATTTGCTTGACTCGGCAATACAATGAATTTAATGAGATCATGAATTTAAATTATCCCCAAGTTAAATATAAAGTTAAACGTCGAGCTGGTGGGTCTAGGCTTTTCATCTCCGAGTAAGAGAAAAGGGTTAACTTGTAGGAATCAAGTTAACACGGTTCACTTGCCAGAGTACAATCGTTTTAGCAAAGCTAACAGTAACTTGATGAAAAGTTATTGTTTAGCGGTTACAAAGGTACTCGATTTTATTTAAACATTTTTTTAATAATCAAATTATTTAACAAATAAAAACCCTAGTATTTATTTTAACATATTTTTGGAATTTTAATTTATATAACTTGCAACAATTTCTGCTCTTTTATTAAGACATTTTTTTTAATCTATTTCAAATTTATTATAAATTTTACTTTATACTTTTACTGTATAATTTATTATTCGTTGATTGTTATCATTAAGAAATTGTTTGGATCAAGTTAGTAATAAATTATTGCTCATCTTGGCTACAAAATGGTTGTATATCTCATGACTGATGGATAGAACGTGAGGTCGTATAAAGAATGAGATTATACGAATTTGGTTTGAACCGAACTATGCTTGTCGATCGATAGCAAAATGAGCAGAAGCAAGAACGAGTAAGAGAGGCATCAATAGTTAATTAATTAATCAAATATCCTCATTTGCACTCAATAAATAAAAACGAAGCAGAACCAAAAAAATTATATCACAGCGGAAAACAATATTTTAAAAAAGAACGTTTTCATAATCACTTTCGGATCACTTAAAATTTGTCCAAAAAGTAATTACAAAAATCATTTTTTTTTAAACTATAAAACCAATACAACTATAAACATGTATAAAACTCATAAAAATTAATCGAGTCTGAGTTTGAGATTAATAACGATAATGTTGAGAGACAATGTAGGACAAATAGAGAGTGGAGCTTAATTAGAACTGTTGTGGTGACAGCATATATGGTTAAATATTATACGAAATTTTAGATTGGCGAAAGAATGAGATGACGGTGATGGCGGTTAGTTCGGATTTCGCGGACAAGGCGGTATCGACGGAAGATGGATCCAGCGGCCTGGAGGTGGCTCGCATCGAGGCTGTGCTGGCAGCACTCGTGGAGACTAAGGTGGAAGCCATGAAAGCTTCCTCCTCAGTGTCAACCAAACGTTTCGGAAGTGCTCCATCAAGTCCCAGAAGGCCTCGACTCACGTCTTCCTCTACTGTTTCTTCTTCCCAGAATCATCATCATGTCCAACACCGAGACGAGCATCATCACACAAGGCACGGAAGAAGAAAAAAAGATCGTCGACACGGCTCTGCGCCTTGCGGCCAACTTGCTCACGATCACTCCACCATACGCGAACATCATAAACACGGTATTTTTCACTCCATTATTCTTCCATTTTACACAAAAATTTATTTACTTTTCAAGAAAAAAAATTTGTTTTTAATTGATCCAATCACCTCTTAATATTTTTTAAATTACATTTTAATTTTTAATTTTCAATTTAACAATCTTTGTTATTTTTTTTGTTTTATTTTTACTTGTACTCATTTTTAAATGTTTAATTTTCATTAATGAAAATGAACTATAAAGATTCCATCATTTTTATCAAAAGTAAAATAATAATTTTGATGAAATGAAATGTCAAACATTAGATGTAAAGTTATCCCAATTTCACCGCAGACTTTTATCAAATTTAAGTTTCCCAACTCTCAATGCATGAACAGAACTTTGTGAGTTACGTAATCGACAGTGGTGAATCTGAAAATCGTAAGGTCAATAAATTAGATCAATCCAGTGAAACAAATCAAACTTGAAAATCGCAATTTATTATTCGCAGAATGAGGCTTCTGAACTTTATAAAAGCTTATAAAGAATTCAAACCCGCATGCGACTACGGTGCATTTATCATCAATTTATTTTTAAATTTAGACTTTCTTTCATTCGCAATCGAAGCTGATATTTTTAAAAGATATCGGTTTATGATGATTATAAAAATGTTTGCGGAACAACTTTGCAAACCACGATTTGTTGGATGTTGAAAAGTAAGGAAAAAAACCTCTTGTCGACTTTCTTTTTTATCTTTTTGGCGACGCAACGAGAAGGCTCAATGGCTCACATAAACTGCAAACGGGATCAAGTTGAATTTCCTACACATTTAGTACTCATCGGCCACTATTTTATGTCTCGGTGTATTGAATTACGCAGAAAACTATTTAAAGATAAAATAAACAGTCCAACATTTTTATGCCGAATAGTTACGCAGAAAGTTTTATTTTTAGACACATTTTATGTAAAATTGCAATAGAATTTGGAAAATAAAAGAAACGCAAAAAAATGATGGATATAAAGATATTTTTTTAGGATAATTTTACATTGATTTATTTGTCTATTCATTTGTTTATTTATTTATTTGTTTATTTATTTGTTTATTTATTAATTTGTTTATTTATTTATTTATTGAAAAGAAATGAAATGATCTGTTTTAGGCAAAACAAAAAGGCGAGCTTCAGAAAGTCCGCGAAGTGTCGAAAAACGGCGTCGATATTCGTCAAGTGCCCGAGTGTTGCACGACGTTCATCCGGGGATCGATCCGCGGTTCGAATTGCTTGGTATCGACGGCGAGCAGGATCTCTCGCTGATTAATTACGACGGCCGAGCTCGGGAAATATTCAGCGACAATTCCGACTTGGCTAGATTACATCAAAATGTTTGTTACTTATCCGAAAGCGCTGTTCATCTGTAAGTTGAAATTTCACATAAAAATAACAATTTCAACAAATTTAATCGACAAAAAAAACAAACAAAAATGATAAAGCTAAAAAAAAGTAAAAGAAAAATTTTAAGTAAAAAAAGTAATAATAAGGAGGAAATAATTGATCATTTCCTCATTTATTTTGCAGAAAAAGTCATTTTGACGACGAAGACTATTTGGCTCTAAATATAGCGGATGAGTTCGAGGAAGAAGAAACGTTGAGCGGACTTGAGAAGGTAATTTCGCAAGAAAAGTTTCATCGTCCACGCAAAAAGCGGAAAAAACGTCGACGGAAGGTCGTATCTGATGGGACTGAGGTGGTGCTCACCGATCCGGAGGAGCTTCCGCCGAGGGCTCGATGGACTATTGTTGCCACCGCCTGCCTTCTTCTTGCCATGTCGTTGCTCTTAGTCGGTGTTACTTTGAGAATGGCGCCTATCATTGATGAGATGGGTAAATTTTTACTTCAACAATTCTTAATAATGACAGTGGTTTGAATTGATTTTATGCAATTTTGAACAAAATAACACATAATAGATATGCAATATATTTTAGATACAATAAATTATATATAAAATTATATTTTGATAAGATCAAAAATAATTCAATCGACTAAATTAAAAAAGGGATTCTAAATAATTTAACGGGGATTAAATCGAACTACTTCAACTCGGTCATTGATCAGTTTCACATACACTTGAAAAAATTGTAAATATCGTGTGATGAATGGCAACACATATCGAACCCCGTATCATCAATTTTCTCCTGCGGTCATTTTCGTGTATCGATTCCTGCTTAAACCGAATTGATGACCGGTGGAACATTTTATTACAAAGTTTCTTGTTATCAATGTTGGAATCTAACATTCACAGCAAATCAAATCTCATTATTCATTCCCGTCTCTCCGTCTCTCTCTATTTTATTATAAAGTAGATTTTCCACGGTTTAACTTGTTTATACGATGACTGGACGACAAAGATGCATTTATCATTTTTATTACCACTGGATGCTCGCGATACAGAGTGGGATAATATAAAATTGTACGATAAAAATGATAGCGGAAAATGAATCTAATCAATTTGAGGAGAAAACATTTCATCTGCTTGAATTGGATGATCTAGTTGTCTTTTATGGGGATCAAATTAGATGCAAATTGTCGGAGCGGTGCTTTCACACAGGGGAGCCCCACTTGAGAACAAGATGTTTTGTTCAATAAATTCTTACTCGGTTGAAAAATCTCAAAATAGAGGAAGATGCTGCGGCGACGATAAAGAAGCAGCTTCGAACAAAAATCGATGAGCTCTTTGTTTCGGCTCAATTTCACGAGTTTCGTCTTGTGCACGTTACGTTGCAACAAAAGAGTGCGAGGTCGAGGGCGCTCCATGTCTCGAAATTAAAGGCGCACGACTGTGAATCTCCAGTCAGCCGCCAGATTTCCGTCGCACGGCTGCGAATGTATTTCTCTTGCTGCCGCTGATGCTTTTTGTTTCCTCTATTTTCTGTGAGCCAAGTGCCGGGAAATAAAACCGCGATAAAAAACAAATCCAAGTGCGGCGCAAAACGTCCGTCTCGAAAAAAAAAAAATGTGAAAACGAAATGACGCCGACCAAAATCTGGAGGACCAATCTTTTTTGTGACTTGGAAACTTCTTTTTTTTTTTTATTAAACCATGAAAAATTGAACGTCAGCGATTGAACAATTCAGAATTAATTTTTTCAACTTGCTGAACCAATCACGAATGATGAAAGTTTTAAGATAACATTTATGGATTGTTTTTATTGCAAAGCTTGATTGACTGGAAAATATATATTTTTAATGAAACGGCGCTGACAAAATTAGGAGCTGGGAAAGGAGATGATTAATCTTTGAGATTAATTAAAGCAATCCTACCGCGGTATTCATGATTGATCTGACCGAATGGTTCACCACAAAGAAAGGATTTTGCATTCAATCGACATCAGGCTCTCTTAGAAAAAAGGTACAATTTTCAAATGAATCACGGTGAATTGCATAAACTTTTATTCGTCATTGATTTTCTTTTTTCTTTCCATCTTCTTCTTTTTCATCCGACTTTGATTCATTTCCTTTCGTTTGATATGTTTGCGAGTTTGAAAAATGTTGTTTACTCAATGCGACAAGAAAATTCGTTAACGCCTTTCAAGTAGATATATGAATTAGCAATCACCAATAATGGTGATTGAAAATCTGGGTATTATTAGCATATGTATTTTAAACGCTTGTATATAGTATAAGAGGCGCCTTGGCGGATGCAAAACAGTTCCATTCATTGACATAAATCAAATTCGATAATTATTGTTTATAAACTCTGTTGCAAAATGGTAATCAAATTTTGAACATTTCAACACATTCTGTTAGCGAGGCCTCTCAAAACTCGGATGGATTTATTTTAACGAATTTTTAATTTAAAATGTAATTATGGTTCAAAAAAATGTTACAGTTTCAGAATGTTTAAATAATTTTTCCGGGTTGCACAGTTGCATAAAAGGCGACTTCGTACATTCTTCCCCGAATAGTCTAGTAACTCATCAGTACGTGTAATAAAATTTAACTCTGGCGTGTCAACATAAAATTCACATCGCAAATTTCATGTCCACATTTTCAAATAAAATGTGGACATTTTATTTGAATTTTAAATTAGAAAATCTTATTTTCGGGTTAAATTCAAAAGTTCAACAGTTGAACAATCTTGTGATTAATTTTGTAATTAACTTAAAAAGTTATTAACAAGTCAAAGTCAGTCGAATTTTGTGTCTCTTTAATGTACAAGAACTGAGAAGATCTGGAATAGAATCGCGTGAGTTGACGGTGCGCAATTTAACGTGTGTTTTCTCAATTCTTGATGCTTTCGAAAAATTCTGTGACGTCAAGCTGCAACGCCAAGAAAGTGTTAAATTTGTTGCATCCCTTTTTTTTGCTTATAAAAAACTCATCCCATCTTCTTGTCTAAATAATTCAAAATTTTCTGTCTATTTTAATTATGATACTTTTCACTTGTCAATTTGAAAGTGAATTACATTGTCAAACTTGTATTCCGACTGTATCATTTCCACTATTGTAAAGCCATTTGATCGTAATTCAATGTTCCATTGCATGTATCGGATATTGGTTTTTTTTCTCGTCTATATATTCACTTTCCTAAAAGCCTCGAAAAAAATTATTCACTAGTCGTAGTAAATCTAATATTTATAATTTCATCTACCAAATGCAAAATTAAAATAACTTTTAAAATAATAAAATTAAATGGACATTATAACTGACGATGCAAGATAAAATTTTTAACATTCTATTAACATTTTTTCTTTCTTTTATTTATTTATTTATTTATTAATTTTTTTTTTTCAATAATAAGATGTAATTTAAATTGTTAAATACAGTGTGTGGCTCGCTTAATGGTACTCTGATAATAATGGGATTAATTGCATGTAAACATAAATTAACAAAACCAATAATCTAGTGAATTATAACGTGAATTAAACTTTGAAACGAGCCCATTTGAAGGGAACTTGGATCGCTTTTATCGTTTATAATACAAACACGATCCAATATTCGAACACGAGTTACATTTTTTACCCAACTAAAATGTTCATTTCAGTTTACATTTTCAAAAATAAACCAAACATTTTAGTCGAATAGAATGAATTAAAAAAAGAAATCCCTTTTTTAGATAAAACGAAGCTCCTATTTTTAAAACAAAATCCGGATTGTAATTTAAGCTGACGTCGGAAAATTTATTGTTTTTATAAAATATGGACTTTTTTTCACTTTTTTCATAATTAACTGGTATATTTTTTATTGCACCTCGGTAAAACTTGACCGAGATTCGCACTGAATCAGCCGATACCTCACAAACTGCTCTGAATATTTGGACGTTCTGGTTTTTAAAACATGAAGACTAATCTGGATTAAGAAACGTTCTAAAACTGTCATCATGTTTTTAATAAAAAGAAAAGAAGCGACATCTCTTCATTTATAAAATATAAAAAAGTGTAACAGCCTTTTCAATATCTTTGAAAATTTGCTGACTGTAATCCGAGAAATGAAAATTGTCGAAAAATTGTTGGCGAGTAAATCGATGTCTATCGCTGATCGTAATATTTCATGCCGGCCACTCGCACTTGGAACATTTCAAGCATCCCGACTCGATGGATTATAAACATTCAAAATACGATTTTGCGCGGAACAAGTTTCACGCTAACGAGATTTTGAATTATTGCCGACGAATAATTTGATGATTCCATTTTGCCAGAACCATCAGTCGCAGATACTCTCGGTTCGACATCCGCCCAAATAAGCAGAACAAGTTTTTTAACCATGAAACAGTAATAACTCGGTATAACTCGGTTGCGAATCTGCAATTCTAAAAGGAGAGAGAAAAAAAATCCAATTTTAGTATAATTTTGTCATACAGCATGTACATGACATTTGCAAATCATATTTCCGCTGGAAAATTTGCGAAAGTGAAATGATCATGAGCAGTTTTGCATTATCCACGACAAATTCAATCCAAACGACCAATCAAATTATAATAATTAGCATGATTAGCATAACTGTATATGCCACTCTTTGTTTTTTCCCACCTTACCCAGAAACTATTTCTGATTCATTTCCCCAGCTGTGATTTAATATAGCTAAAAATACAACCCGAAGATAAATACGCACTCAAAAATATATATGAATTATAAATAAGTCATAAGAATCCTCCATAATTCAAAAAGCAAAGAACAAAATCAAAACATTCCAAAAGTAGAAAAAAAAATGTTATTCAAAATTCATTGTAAAAATGTGTAATTATTCACATTCATGCGACATAATTTGTTCCACGTTTCATCTCAACTTTTTCTTTATTAATTTCAATTTGAATATTCTATGATGGGAATGTTGCTTTTTAATTAAATCATCAAAGTTATTCCAAACATTCATGATTAATTTTCACTGCAGAATTTGCATCCAGAAAAGAGATTGAACAAATAGAACGACAAATGAAATGTGACAACGGCACCGAGACCAATTGTTTCGATTGAATTATAAAAAATAACAAGGTACAATGTACCGTTGGGAGTTGGGAGGCTCGTCCGAAGAGCAGATGGTATTTTACATGGACGACATGTCGGCGGAAGGCGAGCGTGTTCGCTCGCTGGATGATTTACGTCGCAATTGGTCGTTGAGGCAGACGAGCCCCGAGGAGGGCCCGTACCGGACGCATTCAGTATCTTGCCAGACGGACAGGCCGAGGCGATCTCGAAATAGCATAGATGTTGATCGCCTGAGCCGGCGCTCCAGCATCCACTCTAATCGATCGCGAGCCAACAGCTACGTCAGACCGACGCCTCTAGGTGGGAAAGTTCATTAATCCGTACATTACATTCATTTGACTTTGATATGAGATGGTTCAAAATCAAAACGATGATACAGGCGACGGCAGGAGGGCGAGTGTCTGCAAAAGAGGCAAGCCCAGGAGGGGCAGCAGCGCGACCCGTCGCAAGGACTCGATCCGTCCGACGAGGCAGGAGATCAAGCTGGCCCAGCCGGTGGAACCCCCGAAAAGTCCACGCGAGATCGAACGCGCCAGACGACACCGCAGGATCACCATCATCATCCTGGCCACGTTCCTTTTTCTACTCATCACCTCCATCCTGGCGGTGGTTCTCACGCTTACGCAGAGCTCCTTCCTTAGTCCCCCCGGGCTCCACGGAACTCGCCCAGTATCGAGCTTCATGTAAAGAATAAAAATTACCCCTTATGATTTTTCCTATAGAAATGAAAAATAAAAAATTACCTTTCTTGTTACAACTTTTATAATTATTAGTTGGCCATGATTTACCAGTTTCAAAATCACATTACCCCGTTTTAGTTGGCAAACTTTGCAACAATTTGTCCCTCGCGTTTTCGATACATTCCGATACTTGTTCAAAATTGCCAAAGTTTCTCCACTTTTATAGGTTCTTGCAAGGCAGTAATTTACAATTATGATATGAACTTGAATAAAAATCGTAACATTAAAATAATAGTAAGCAGTAAAAGTCGAAAAGTAAAATGAAAAAAAAAAATTCAAACCACTGTGAAGGATTTAAATTTGTGATCTCAATTTTGTTGTCCCACTTTGTCATTTGGTTTGAAAATTGCAATTTTGTTTCAGTGCGTAAAGAAAATGAGGAGCTGCTGAACTCGTTGAACCGGGATCCTTCAGTTCCAGTAAACACAACCGCAGCGTCGCTCTGAAAAACATGAAGTTAAAAAATTAAAACGAGAATAACAGAGGGATGTTTTCATTCCTTATCTCAGACTCAGGCTACGGAGATACGTACAGTTTTGCAGCTCAGGACTGCGCGCAAGTGAGGATTCATACGTACGCGCTTTTGGTGCTCCGACCGTTTGTTTTAGCATGAACAATATTTCATAAGAGCTCTGCAAATTGAGGCATCACATTTTGTAAGAATTCGTTTCGGATTTTCCTTCCGCTGAAAGGCGGTCGCAAATAACGTCCGATAAGACACACAATTTTAGCTTCTAAAAATATTTCAATAGTCAGATATCAAAACCTGAAATAAGAGTTTTTATTATCACATAGTGAAAAAACAGGCTGCACTGATACTGCCGATGACAAATTTTCATTTTTGCTTGATTATTGTTCTTTTTTCCAATTTTGCAGTTTTATTTTTGTGATTCAAGTTCCATTCATGTTCCTATTGCCGATAGAGAGCCGAGCATTTATATCTGTTAGGTGAAGGTACGATTAAAATGTAAAATTAAAATAAAAACTACGATAGAAGTTGAAACTGGAATTGTGTAGAACAGTTTTGAGATAATCGTTTCTTTTTTTGTTGAACAAATACTGGCTTAAAAACGGAAATTATTTTCACAAATATTTAGCTTAAAAGTCTCGAGCCAACGAAAACCCCAAAGAGTTACGTGAGCGATTTCCATATCAAAACACTGTCAGTGGCCCTCATTGTCATAAAATCGATACCCCAAAAAATGTTCGCTTGGGATGAAAAAGGTTTTCGAGAATGCATTTCCGCGACTACTAGAATAGACTTTGAATCGATGTGCGATTGTGTTTTAATAATGTTATTCCCAAGCTCCTAAAAAGCAAAAGTTTTAGCGAAGCAATTTTGTTTATTTGTTTATTTATGGATTTTTTTTTCTTTAAAATTATTTGTGAAACGGCAAAGCAATAATTGGCTGGGTCAATAAATTTAAAGTTGCTTGTGCAGTTTGAACAAGTTTTCCAAACATCATAGAGTGCCAAAAATAAACCATTCTCGCTTGCGTACTTTGATTTTTGTTTTATAAAATTGTGTATTCGAACGTTCTTTCTAAATAACTGCTCAAAAGATGAAAATTGCAAATGTCAATCAAGTTTCATAAAGTTACTAAACTTAATAATAAATTGATTTTTGCATAATTTTTTTGAAACAATTGTAATTAAAAAAAAAATAAAAGCGCGTTTTAAAAAAGGATCATTTTCATCGTTTACAACGAGAACAAAAAATGAAGATATCAAATACTGTAAAGCGAAATAAAAAAGTGTAGGGAGAACATTTTTCACCAGTCGGTGTGAAATTCGAATCCATAGTTAAGCGACAGCTCAATTTTGATTAACAATTTTCAAAGTCACATTTTTTTAACGCTTATTGACTAATCACTCTATACTTATAAAAATTGACTACCTGCAATTATAGAATCGAATTGGTAATTTAATTTTCCATCAGTAATTAAAGAGATTTGATCAAACTTTTTGTTCCAACCATTAAAATGTTAAGAACGTCAACAATTTGAAAATTTAAACTTGGTTAAATAATTCTAGAAGAATGACACAAAAAATGGTTTTCATTTTGACACAAATTTCCTTAATTTCAACATTATTTTCTGATTTATTTAATTTAATTTGGGACGATTTCAATTTGGAATAATTTTTAACCAATTTTTAAAATGAGTTATTTGAGGCAGTCGTACCTATTATCGACAATTTTAATTACAAATTCATATAACCCCAATTCCAAAATTAATTCAATGGATTTCTTATTTGATTCGAAATTTTATTCAATGATCCAATAATAACAAATTATTAAATTAATAAATTAATAATTAATAAATGAAAATGTCGATAATAGGTGCAACTACTTACTTGACAGTTCCAACAATGATATTTTCCATAAAAATTCGTTTAGTCAGTAATATTAAAAAGCTCAACTTAAAAAAGAACATGATGTACAGTTGTTGGCGCAAGCTCGAAAATTTTGGATCTTCGAGGCATTAAATGCACGTTTTAGAATACTAATAACGTAGACAATCGTAAGTTGACTATAATAAAAAAAAATATAACTAAATGTATCAGCTCAACGAGAACGAGAACGTTCGAATTGGTATTGCTCGCGTCTCAGTGATTCAACAGTTGTACGATAAATTGACAAAAAAAAATCTCGAAAAGCGCGTGACATCGAATTATTGAACAGAGATACAAAATCGCAACTAATCTAAAAAATAATTTCACATAGCGGTAAGAAAACAATAGGGATGATTGATGTAAAAAAAAGTGCAAGTAACACTTTTTTAAACTCGAGTCGGAAGATTGTTATGCAAGTTGACGGACTTAGGTGTAAAACAAAATGTATAGATTATTTGTATAGCTTTTAAAATAAGTCCGATAACAATATTTTTCATACAGATTGTATGTACAGAATCATTTTTCTGATCCGCTTGTGCGTTTTGCTTTTTTATGGGCCGCGCTTTTGACACATTTTAAGGGATACCGTTTAAATGTTGTTAACTGTAATTTAAATATTGTGGAATTATTAGGTGTTAATGATAACATCAAAAACGCGCCTCATTAAAAAAGCTTTTCCCGAAGAAGCGTTGACAAACTTGTTGCAAAAATGATTGAATACTTTGCTCTTGAACGTGGTACAAAATATTAAACAAAAAATAATTATACTTGACTCTGGTTGTCGGTCGATGATTAAAAATCAATTTACAAAAACCTTCTTGAACAAAGTATTGAAAACTGAAAAAAAAAAAATTAAAACTGGAGATAAAACCGAAAATGAAAAAACGAATCAACTTGAATGAAATGCGTAAAAATATCGTGTGATAATAATAAGCGTACATTTCATATCATGATTATTATTATTAAAATCAAAAAATATGGCATGTGACGCCTTGCTGTTCAGAAACATGCATTACTAACTACTATTATTAAAATATAATAATAAACTTACGAGAATGTGGACCAGAATATAATTTTAACAATAAAATTTAAATTATATAAATGAACTAATTCAACTTTGCACGTTTCATACGTTATTTTAAGCATTGAAGGATCTAAATTAAAATTGTAAGCCGAGTTTTCAAAGGCTTTAATTTGTTTTTGGCATGTAGCATTCACGTCAATTGAATGTGCAGTAAAAGTAGTAAGTAATGCATCTAGTGAAATATCATTTGTACATAACTGATTGTAAAAATAGCAAAATAGTGGGCCGGAGTTGTAGAAATATAAAAATATTTTGTAATGTCAAAGAGCTGAGTTGATTGTGTTTCGGGATTTGCATTTTCACGCAATTTTCATTTCAAGCAGCTTCAATTTCTTAATCATTTGCAATTGCATTGATTCGTAATTTTTTATAGGTATTTCTAATATTCATACGCTATTTATCCATATTTTTTAAAAACAATTCACTTACCTCCATTATTAACAATGAAAAAACTAGGATGTACAACAAAATTTGTTCCACTTTCACGAGATCTTTCAACGCAATAAAAAATTGGCTTTATACTTATCTACGCAAAAAATTTACTGAAATAATAAAACCAACTTTGAATCTAAATTTCGCTCTAGTTTTCGATTTTTCTAACAGCTTCAAAATCAATGCTAGAGGAATTTTTTAAACTGTAAAAAATAAGAATTTCAACACATTCTTTACTTTTTTATTATTAAAAATGTTTCAAGTATGTTTGTCCAACTTCGAGATTTTTAAGTTCAGCTGAAATATTTCAAAAATTCTTCGCTCATTTCTATAGAGGAATTTGAAATCCTGCTCAGCCAACATTGCGGAGGGTTGAGAGCAAGTGTTAACTAAAAAAAAAGCAGAGCTTGAAAAGCATTACTTCAGGATAAGTCAGTATTATAAATTCTATAGCGTGATGTTTATTGCGATGCTTCAGTGAAGTGATGGTAAATGAGAATTATGTTTATATATTGTAATAAAATGTATGTATAATTGTTATTACGATGCAAAAAATATAAAAAGAACTAGTTGTCCACAGTTTATCCGCTTTCATTATTTTCCTCTATGGCCTAACTTTTCACAACTTATCGCGGTACTTAAATTAACAAAATCTATAACAACAAGCTCATAATTCGGGCCATAATTTGTTTGTTCTTATCACAGTGCACTTCAGATAAGAGTAATCAAAAACAAACAGGGTACATTACGAGACCTGAAGACGTGTGCACATTTTTGAATGAAATTTTATGAACGAAAACCAAGTGCAGAGCATGCTTGGTAGACTGTTGCTATGACAACAAATTGTTTAGTTCTGTCAAACAAACAATGTGGCCGGTTGTTGACGGCTTATATTAGATTTAGCTTAGCTCTGTTGAGACATATCAATGTGTCATGGTTGTAAATAGATTTCTCCAATTCTGTTGACACAAAACTTAGTTGAATTTGCAAAAAGAAAATGTCAGACGGATTATCAAACTACTCGATCTCAAGTCGCTTACTGCAACGAGCGAAAGAAAAAGTAGGTTTTTTATTTCATTTATAAATTTAATTTTGAAAAAGGAAAGATATTCTCGCTATTGCATGACAGACAATATGGGCACTAGGAAAATAAGATCTGCTGGTGTGGAAGGATGAATTAAATTAATGTTTAAGGAGGGAAAGCGAGCCTACGAGCGTCGCAGAAACTTGGTGCATCTCATTGCAGATTTTTTGAGAGAAAATGGGTTAGTCTATTATTTCATGTTACGTTTAAAAAAAGTGTAAAAAAAGTGAACTAAAAATTGATCTGACTGCCCCAGATATGATAACTCGTACGAGATGTTTACCAAAGAGGCTCGAATCTCTGGGGACATCGTGGTCTGTGACAACATTGACCTCGACACGATACTTTTGGAGTACTCGGACTATTATCAAATTAAATTCAACAAGCAACCGAAAATTTGTAAGAGGATCGATCCCAGCCCAATTATTGCTAGTAGTTCGATGCCGAATTTGTAAGTATACGATCTAAAACACCATCTTATTTTGTTTCAATTAATCAAATTAATTTAATTCATTAAATTGAAAATCATTGATCCAATTTAATAAACAATGAACAATTGGAAAAACAATTTTTCATCCTAGAGGAAAAAGAGATAGGGTAACTCGTCAACCGAGAAAACCAGAAGAGAATAATAACGTTCTGAAAGCAAAGCCAACGATGCCGGATGAAAATGAGAACGGCGCATCTTGTCTAAAAATAATATCAGTCTCAACTTCGTCCCATGACAATTGTTCAAACAAAACCGCGGGATGCAGAACACCGAATAACGAAAATATGATAAATACGGACGAGAAGTTTATGAGATCCCTCGGAGATTTGTATCCCTCAGGATCAGAGTTGCGCGACATAGCTGAAATTATTTCCGGGGTAAATATATCGGTAGGATAGATTCAATAATGAAAAATTGATCATACGAATTTTGCCGTTCAGGAAATAGTTATGACTAATCTGAATGTTCACTGGGACGATATCAAAGGTTTGGAAGACTGCAAGATTCAATTAAAGGAAGCTGCGGTTTATCCAATTAAGTATCCTTGTTTATTCAGCGGTAAGCTCCGACCGTGGCAGGGTATTTTACTTTACGGCCCCCCGGGAACCGGTGAGACAAATTTCGGCCTGAAAATCACAAAAAAAATTTTAATTATTATGAAAAAATAATCGCACAATTGCAGGGAAAACAATGCTGGCAAAAGCTGTTGCTTCGGAGAGCAACGCCACATTTTTCAACATCACGTCGAGTTGCATTGTGAGTAAATGGCGAGGGGAGAGTGAAAAGTATGTTCGAGTGAGTTTCCAAACAAGTACAAAAATTTTGAAATACCGCTGACAAATTTTCGATGCATGTTTGTGAATTTGCAAATTCATCATTTATTCGTAGGTATTGTGCGATATAGCAAAGTATTGTGCTCCGTCAATTATTTTCATTGATGAGATCGATTGGACAGCAACAGGCAGCGAAAATACGTCCACAGTCAAATCCGAACCCAGCAGACGTTTCAGGGCAGAATTTTTAGCAAGGATTGACGGCCTTTTGTCTACAGAAAGTTCAAATGTACTTTTATTAGCTGCGACTAATTTACCCTGGTAATTTTCACGTGTCTAAAAATCGAAAATAATAAACATAACAAAATTATTAAAAAGAGGGAAACGTTTTTTGTACAATGGAGTACAAGTTTTTGTTTTGTTATTTTTGTAGGGACTTGGATGCAGCGTTACTTCGTAGATTAGAAAAAAGAATCCTCGTCGATCTTCCTAACGAGACAAGCAGGCGCCAGATCTTATCGTCTTACATCCACGAGGATTTGTTAAGCGACTCTGAATTCGGTCTCATATTAAAAAACACTGATGGTTACTCTTGCGCTGACATCAAATTGTTGTGCAAAGAAGCTTGGATGATGCAGTTGAGGCCAATCTGGAAGGACCTGGAGTCCAATCGAATCAACCCGTCCGAAGTCTTGACAAAAAATAGTATAAATCAGATAAATCATCTTACAAAGGCGATGAAAACCATAAAACCGCCAATCGGAAAACAGATAGCTGAAAAGTACAAACTGTGGCAAGAAAACGTCTCAGTATGATCTCAATAATTTCAAGATGTACAAAATGAATCATTTTATTTAGGAAAAAATATTAATCAACACTGCCTGATCACTCCTTTATTCACACTGGTTACCTCTTTGATTGATGTTTGTTCTCACGCGCGTGTTTCAACCCATGATAATAACCTGAAACATTTTTATCAGTTAAAATTTTACTTTTTACTTATTTTTTTATAGTTTTTATAGTTTTTTGTTAGTGAAAAAAATTACCTGTATGAAATCCACTGACGTACCATGACATCAGCATGCTGGACAGCGCATCTGTATCATTTTCTGGCAACCTGTGTCAAAGAAATGTTAAATAAATAAATCGTTCGTCGTTAATAAAATGTTCTATCAATTATTTTATGTACTTGGCCATAAGTTGAGGTGGCAGTGGTGGTGCCGGTGGCATATCCATGGAAGAAAAAGGATCGAAAGAAAACGAAGAGGACGGTTTGGCAGAAGGTTGGCGTTCGTATTCCGGTTCATTTCTAACGCTACCATTGCACTGGGCTTCTTGAGACTCGACCCCAGTTTTTGCAGCCTCAATCTGAGCCTTACACATCTCCGGACCAGCAGATTCTATTAGTGAACTTAATTCAACCAATTCAGAATTTCCATATCCTAAAAAACATTTGATTCATTTTTTAACCATATAAAGAATAATTGCACACATAATTAGTTACAATTATAAATTAACATCATTTTTATTTTAAAATTCAAGTCTAATTGCAATTCTAGCCTGATTTTGAATTTGAAATTCATACCTAAGTATTCAACAGTGCAGCTATCTTCTTCTTTATTAATTTGTAAGATAACAGCTTCATAAATTTGTCCATCCTCCGAGTACATGGCACGACAAGAATCACCGACATGCCACCGTTGCGAATTAGAAGTTCCAGCTCGTTCTGAGTAACTCGCTTGTCTAACTTGGCTTGGTTTTGTTCTTTTTTGACTCGGTTGGTTTCCTTCATTCATTCGTTTGCTTACCTCCTCTTTGGCCATGTTGATGGCCTTATCATACGCTTTTATCAGAGCGGTATCATCCCAATCATCTGTTTCTTGTTCAGATTCACTACCGTCTTCTCTTGACACCTGTGAAAAAAAAATCCTGAATAAAAAATTCAACTTGAAAAAAATTAAATCAAATCAAAACATTCAAAATCAATTTCCAGAAAGCAGTGTCTAAAGTTGACATTATTTGAACGTCGAAAAAAGTGGAGTCATACATTTTTGCTTGTTGTCAATGCAAAGTGAGATTCGTGCTTTAAATTAAAGCTTCTGATCCTCAAGTATTGACCGTCGTCGGAGGCAAGAAACGTTATCTGCGATGGACACCCAATTTTATGTGAACTGCAAGGAAAAATTTCGAGCGTTAAATTTCAGAGTTCCAATTTTTGATCATTTGTTTACTTAATTTTCGATGATCTTGATTTCCATCATTTTTTATTTATTTGTTATATATAATTTTCTTCCAGTTGTAATTTTTTGATTGGTACAAAATTCACCTAGATCTTCTGATGCCCTTGCTTCTTGATTTGAAAGCCAAGCCTCCATGAACGCAGGTATACTTGATCTCATAGTAATACAAATTCTGGTTAATCTGTCGTTTGACGTTAGCGCCCTGAATTGTTCGAGTACTCCGCTTCCAGTATTTGTTCCCGGTATATTTTTCAAACTGGCTGATAAAATTGAAAACTTCATCGACCGATAAGAACTTGTAACCCGGCAAGTCTTCCTCGCTAAACTTGGTGTACACCTTCAGCTGTTGTTCATTGTTAAAATTGTAACCTTCGCCATCCTCGATATAGAGAGGGTCAAATTGAGAGGGCACATCTTCACATTTTACTGTTACTTCATCAGTCATCATTACGTCTCTATCCATTGTTACAACGTGTCTGTAATTTTTATCAAATATGTATATTAAACAAAAAATTTTCTTTATTGTTTTAAAATGATTTTTAAAGAAACTAAATCAAATTTCATTATATTTGTTTTTTTTTATTTTCTTCTTCCAAATAAAAAATGGCTGCTCGGTTGTAAATTCGTCAGTCTCTGAATCTCTGAATGATAAAAGTACGCTCAAACTTACTAAACTTTCGCGTTCGTCCAATTGTCAAAGGCAGGAACCAAAACAAGTGTTTGAAATTCAGTGTAAACAAAAAGTAACTTGTTGTTTTGGAGCAAAGAGTTACTTTAACCGCGTCAGAATATTTGTGTTGACTTTGCGTCCATGTTGCTTTTGCTACGTGATTCGTGGCACGAGAAAAGGAACCCAACTTAGATTTCTTGCGATCCCCAATGGGAAAAGTGGCGCGCGCAACTGGAAAGCGTTACACAAGTCAAAATGACGTGCTCACGTTACTTTATCGGTTCGATTTGGTGGTAATCAAACAACTGTGAGGATCGATGCAAATTTTAATAAAAAAAAGTGCAAAGATAGTTTTCATGGATTTTTGATGTTTTCCAATTGTTTGGTTTCATTGTTAAAATCAATGAAATTGAAACAGTCGTTTAGCAAAAAAATTAAGCAAGGGACCTACTTATCGACGATTGAGAAAAGTGTTAAGATTTAAATGTTTAAATAAATGTTGGTTACAGCAAATATAAATTACAATTTTCAAATGATTTAAAAATAGTAAATCAACTTTAGACAATGCTTCCTATGCTTTTTTATCATTGACGTTTCTCCTGTCATTTTCCTAACCTCAAAATAAAAAGTAGTTCATTTGTTTACAAGGTTGGAAATTAATCAGAAGAAACAATCAAATTTCACGACAATAATATTTCACGCAAAACTTTTTTTCTAAATGAAAATTGCAAAAGTTCAAACAAAACTTACATCGTTGCTGCCCCGAACAAATAATAGTTTGCTTGAATCGCTCTCAGTCATTGTTCTTTTGCAATTCAGCACACAAAAATTTCAATATTAATTAAACTAATGGATGACACAAATCAAAATTATTTTTCATTAAAATTAAACCGACTTTTTTGTATGAAATTATAAACAAAAGTTCATTTCATGCGGACAAAAAACACAAACTCGAACTTCCGTTAGTGACCTCTGGTGGTGAATTTCAAAATTGGGGTAACTTTTGAAATGAGACGATTATAAAGAAAAGATAAAACATAATTAACAAGGAAAGGGACACATCAAATGATTAAAGAATAACCAAGTAAATATTTCATAATTGCATAAGTGTAAATTATATACAGCATGCACCATAGATTTATTGATTTTTGTAATATTCGGCCAGGATATTCCAGGCTTTGGGTACCATGAAACCATCAGGCGGATTTTGACCGGCTTTAGCTAAACCTAAAACAATGAATTAATTTATTAAATGAAAATTAAAAATGACGAAATAAAATAATTAAAATTTCAATTAAATTATCAATTCGTCTCATTACCTCTCATCTTTGTGCCAGATATAAACTCGAAATCCTGCGGTCGTTTCGAATCAAAAAATGCCATCTTTTTATTTTTCAAATCGTAAGCAGCAACCTTAAAAGGTACTATTTCCAAATTTTTCAGTCCCCTTGATATCGACAGCACTCGCGCACCGTGCGTCGGATCGTACAGATTTCCGTCGGGGGTTGCTGACTTGTCCGGATGGGGCATCCCTGCGGGATCCCTTCCAACGATGTAAAAGTTTGCCCCAGCATTCATCCGAGCTTTCGCGTGCCACTGGACCTGTAAAGTTTTGGATTCCAAATTAAAATTCGAATTAAAATAGAATGGAAAAATTAATTACAAAAAATGTTTCCGAGGCGTACTTCGATCGGTCCTGCATACATCATCGGGCTGGGGAAAATAGCCAGAAGGGTCGATTCTTTGGGTAGGATGCCTTCGTCAAGGACAGCTTTGTGCTGTTGTATTCTAACGTGTAATGGCACGTCGTCGTCTTTGGTCCAACCGCCCAGTGGATGTAATAGTAAAACCGGATTTTTGAACCCTCGTTCCTCAAGCAATCTTCTCCTAGTATCCTAAAAAAGATGTATGATATACATTTATAAAAAATCGTATTTAAAATTAATGTTTAATATAATTTTAAATTCCAAATTACAATATTATTAAATAATATTATAAAAAATATGCACCTGCATCAAAAGTGCATGACCATTATGAATAGGATTTCGTAATTGGAAAGCAAACACAACATCGGCCTTCATCTGTTTGCACTTTTGTCTGATCTCATTGGGGGTGAGCCTATATTCGTCCAGGCCGTCGTCCCACTTGATCCTTTCAAAGACCTCGACGTCGCCCCCAACCAGCCAGTCCCCAGACTCGTGGATCATCCGGATGTAAGGATGACCGAGATGGTTGGTACCGAACTGCCAGCCGCACCTCTCCTCTTTCCTATGGTGATAAAATTCCGGCCGTCGCAGGATCGCCAGATTTCTGTCTTTGTATCTTAAACTAATAGCCGAGCATCCCTCCAATCGCTGCTTGTCATCTGTCTTCACTGGTAATACTATTGGCACGGATTGGTTCACCTCCACACCGTCGTGAATCAGGCACTTTAAATGCTGGGTCTGCGGTATAAAATTTCCATTTTTATTCAAATGATATACATTAAATATAATTTAAACTTAAATTTTACAATACATTATTTTATAATATGGTTCTTTCAGTGTAACTCTATTTAAATTAATTGTACCTATAATTGACAGCTGCACCTATTATCGACAATTTTTTTATTTAATGGATTTATAATTTATTTTTGACACTTTTTGTTAAATGATTTATCAAATGAAAATTTCGATAACAGGTCCACCTATCTTACTACCCAATCTTATCTTAAAAGCAAATAAAATTAATTACCTGCAAATACTGGTCTTCTCGCATGAAGCCCTCGAGCGGAGCAGCCCAACCCTCAGCAAGTACCTGCAACCACTGGAGGTCAAGTTGAGTGAGGTTCAAGGCCGGGAGGGTTTGAGCCTCAGCGATGGCGGAAGCAATCCTCTTCTGGGGGACGAAAAGTTCCTTCACCATCGCACCAGGGTTCGACTCCGAGGGGATGATATGTCTCTCCTTGAGGAACTCGATGACCTTCCTCGCGGACTCCTCTATGGAATGATCGACAGTGGTGACCACAAGGTCAGGGTTCGAAGGTCGCTCGTACAGCTGGTCGATGCCGGTGAAGCCTTTGATGGCCCCTTCTCGCGCCTTTTTGTACAAGCCCTTGGTGTCCCTGGCCTCGCAAACTTCCAGCGGCGTGTCAACAAACACCTCGAAGAACGCCAGGTCGTATTCCCGGTGGATCTGTCTTGCCATCTGGCGGTCTTCCTCGAACGGCGAGACGAAACTGCACAGACAGATCTGACCGCTGTCGGCGAAGAGCTTCGCGACTTCAGCCACTCGTCGGATGTTCTCCTTGCGGTCCTCCTTGCTGAAACCCAGGTTGCGGTTCAGGCCAGTCCTCACGTTGTCGCCGTCCAAGCCGTACGCGCAGATCCCAAGGTCAACCAGCAGCGCCTCCACCTGGAAGGCGATCGAGGTCTTGCCGGCCCCGGAGAGGCCTGTCAACCACACGGTGCATCCTCGAAAACCCCTGACGTTGCCCAGCATCTGACCACGTTTCGTCCTGGACACGTGGTGCGCCTGAAATGACACGTTTGCACAACTCTGAAAGAATGAAACGAACGAGTCATTGTTAGTACAAGTTGAGTCTGATGATTTTAATGTTTAATCATTTATAATTGGATTCGAAAAATTTTGATTCTGATAAAATGTAACATTACTTTTCTCATGGCATATTTTTCTTTAGCAAAAAACATCCACTTTTGAGTTGAGAAGTTTCACTTATATTGGCACTGTTTAATTCCTCGGTAAACAAATTTATCAAAAGCAAGACGAGAAATTTGGAGTATTTTTCAATGGCAAACAGAAAGATGTGAGAAAGTTGAGCCTCGTTTACGACTGAGGATTTCCAGAGATTTTAAAGTTGTCCGCAACTTTTTTCGCTTCACAAATAAAATTACCTATTTATCTTATTACTCTCATTAGTCACTGATTTATGATTACCGAACATGTTTTTCCCTGACGCGACGATTGCAAAAAAAAAAAAATAATTATGAAAATAATAATCACCCTCGTAAATTTGATAAAATTATAATGGTAAATTAAACTCAACGAATGTTGATTTGTAAATGATTTATAAAAAAATTCCATTAGAAATTCGGGAAAAAAACTGCTCGCCGCTGAGAAAAATTCGAAAGCGACAGATGACGATGAACAATTTTTATAAAGAAAACGTTTAAAAAATGAGAAATTAAAAAATAAATAAATAAAATTTAATTGTAAAAATTCAGCGGACATTCATTAAACCGATAAACTTGTTCACTCACCGTCATAATTTTCTTCTTGGCACCTTTGCGCTCGTCATTGAACATCTTCAGTGATGTTTCCACTGTTTTGTCTCGGTACTGATGGCTTTCTCCAAGGAAATGAGCATCAAATACGTGGCATAGTGTGTTTCCACCGCAAGTAGGTCACCTATGCCTCTGTCATTCACAATATCAACACAGTGATTGAACAATTTCCACAAAAATCTCCAATAAAATTGCGCGTTTCAGATTCGCGAGTTGTTTTATAACATTATTATTGTTCAATTTTTATTCATCTCTTCCGCAGAACGGGAAAACCGATATGCCGTCGGTGTTTTGCCTTCGGGCTGATAAGCATTTTTATGCAAATTTTCCATTTTTTTTTTCAACACGTACATAAAACAACTTAACAAGAAGATAAATAACAATTAATAGATTTTTCAACTCTTCAATTGTTTAAATTGAAAATAATTTGCTTCACATTTCCCAAAGATAAAGATTTATTATAAAACTACAATGATGAAATAAAAAACATAATTTGTATTGTATAAATTATAAATGATATAAATTTTAATATAAGATATACAATTTAGATATTGTTTAGCGTGAAAAAATGAGCGTCAGCCTTGATGTAATAAATAACATCTCCACACGCGAGCGACCCGCACTCAAGTGTCAAAAGTTTGACAGCGTACATGGGACTTTTGACAGGTCCGAAGATGTCCTCCACGTGTCCGATCAGAAGGTAACTGTCCCTTTCATCGTGAAATCCATAGACCGACTTTTGAATATAAACCGGCGTTCCGCAATCTAAAAATTTCTCGGCCTTTTCGGGTGTCACCGTTGCAACGCCCGACTCTTCGATGACAGCTTTAACTTTGCCGAAGGGCACGCGGTCGCCGTTTTTATTCTCCAATTTGAATTCTTCAACCTTCGCGATGATTTCCTTCAACTGTTCATTAACGCTCGTTAGCGAAGATTCAATCTCAAGGCCGCTCATAATTAATCTGATATTGAAGAAGAAGGAAACAGATTCATCTTTCGTCAATAATCCTTTCAGATCCAAGATTTTTCTTATTTTTCATTTTGTTTACTTACAGATTGAATTTTACAGGGACCGATTATTGGAACAACAATAAAAAAAGTACTGACAATTAAACAATGTTAAAAACATATAAACATAACCTCAAACAAGCGTTCGCACCGGCTGATTTGAAATTAAAAATGTAAATTGTTGTGGTTGGAATTAAATTAAGTGGGGTCATCTTAATTACTTACAATTTGGTCCCCGTGTTTGTAAACATTTGTTCGCGTCAAAATTGCATTCAGCTTTGACGCGAGGAGTTTTTGACATGACAACATCAAACAATACACGTCATGTGCTTCTTTGACATGCGCGCGAGACGGGAAAACCGGAGTGCAGAGACCAGATTCTGATATTACATTTGGAGATGATAATTGATGACAATTATCAATTAATTATTTTAATGTCAATGCTCTGAAACAGTCTGCGGAAAAAAAGTAAACAAAAATGATTCGCAACCTGTCAAATAATGTCCTGCTCCAAAAATGTGGCTTTTGCATACTGAAGAGATTGTTTTCAAAGGAGGTTAGTTTTTGAAAAATTGCAAACTTTGATTGGTAACAAGCATTAATAAATAAATTGAAATTCAAGACGCCTAATTAATTAATTATAATAAAAAGTTATTTTATTTCAAATAAACTTAATGAGTGATTGAAATTCTTAATGTTTTTTCTTCTTTTTTGAAAATTCTTACTGTTATTTTCGTAGGTCCCAATAAAATATAAGGAGTTGATTTTGTCCGGTATTCAACCAACGGGAAACATCCACCTAGGAAATTATTTAGGATCTGTGCAAAATTGGGTCAAACTACAAAACGAATATGAAAACACGTTTTGGTTCATAGCTGACATGCATGCCATCACTATGCCACAAGTAAAAAATTAATTTTGTTTTTTATTTAAACTGAAAAATAAAATTCAAATTTTGTTTGTCTCAAAAATTAGTCTCATAATTTTAGGATCCAAAATTGTTACAAGAAAGTATACTAAGGTCAACCGCGATGTTGCTTGCCTGTGGGATAGATCCAAAACGAAGCGTTTTGTTCCAACAATCCCAGATTGGGTTACATGGAGAGCTGTGTTGGATCTTGAGCACTCTGTTGACTTCGAATCGTCTGACCCACCTGCATCATTACAAGGAGAAGTCAAAAAATTCAAAAAACATGTTGCATGGACTTTTGAGTTATCCTATTTTGCAAGCAGCTGACATTATGTTGTACAAGTAAAGTTTCACCTATTCTAAATAAAGTTCAACGAAATAATGAAAGAAAACTTTAAAAATATTATAAAAACCATATTTTTCAGAGCTACAAAAATACCTGTGGGGCAGGACCAGATTCAGCATATCCAACTGGTTGAACATATCGTTCAGAAGTTTAATACAACGTATGGAGAGACTTTCCCAACCCCCGAAGCTCTCGTTAATGGCACGAATAAAATTAAAATTCAAGTTAAAGTTCTTAAATTCAAGAAAAGGTGTTAAAATTTGAATTTGATTTTAGTGAATGGAAACCGTATAAAATCGTTGAAGGACCCGACCAAAAAGATGTCAAAGTCGAGCGACGCTGTAATTAGCAGGATTGAATTGACAGACGAACCGGATTTGATTTTGAAAAAGATCAAAAAAGCAGTTACCGATTTCACGTCGGAAGTAAGTTTCAATGAAACTGAGAGGCCTGGAGTATCTAATTTGATCACCATCCATTCTTTGATAACTTCAAAATCCGTGGAGGATATTTGCAAAGAAGCCGAGGGTCTTGATACTGGGAAGTATGTAAATCCAGATGAAAAGTTCTTTCGGTCTAATTTTCAAACTTTTTTCTTAATTATTAATTTAATTTTTAGGTACAAATTACTCTTGGCTGATGTGGTGATCGACAAGATCAAACCTATTCAAAATCGATATTTTGAATTGATAAAAGATCCTGAGTACCTTTCAAATATTTTGGACATTGGAGCTGATAAAGCCAGAGCAGAAGCTGAAAATTGTATGCAAGAAGTTTATGAAAAGATAGGATTTCTACTTGTTAAGAGAAAAAGCTTACATACTGCGACGGCGAGACAATAGTGCGTACAAATCTTTATTCTCCTCTGGTGGATTTCATTCGAACAATTTTTGTGAATAAATAAAGTTTTTTTATATATAAAAAGCGATGTGTTTAAGTCATGTCGATGACTATTTTCCCTCTCAAGTGACCTTCAGATACGTGTTTGTAAGCATTAGGTAACTCGCTGAAGGGGTAAACTTTATTGACCACTGCTGTCATCTAAAAAAATTCAATAAAATTAAAATAACCAGATCAATAAGAAGCAAAAAAAAAGATATAAAAAAAGGGAACTTATAAATAAAAACCAATACTTTTTTTGTTTCGACTAGTTCTTGCAATGTTTGCATGCCACTTTCACATGGCATAAAAAATCCCCACTTGACAAAGCTCATGGAACTTGAATTGAGATTTGGTACATTCTGTTTTATTAACTCGGCCAAGTTCATCACGTTTCCACTCACGAGTCCATGTGCGTCAATATTTTTGAGAAGGGGCGAATTCAGAGTTATATAAGTAGTGAAAGGGTATCCTTTAGATTTTACGGCATCAGCACCCTGATTAGCACAATCCAATATAATATCATACCTGAAAAATCATTTCTTTTATAATTCTAAAAGTAAAATACACCTTAACAAAAAATGTAACTATATCCAAATTTTTCTGACTATACATACGGGCCTTCTGACTTTATCACAGAATCTGCGTCATTATTCTGGTAGTCCACTGCTAAATCTACCCCCAGTTGTTCTAGCATGTGAATCGAGTCATTTCTGCAAGTAGCAATCACCTAAAAGCGCGAAATAAATGTTTACAAATCCAAATGAACAGGTCATATTTTGAAAATTAAATTCACAATTCAACAACAAAAATTGTACTTTGATATTCCAAGCTTTTAAAAGTTGAATCGCCAATGTTCCCACACCCCCCGAACCGCCAAGCACAAGGATGGGTTTATTCATTCGGGTATTACGAAGAAGTGTCTTGTAACAGAGGCCGCCTGTTATCCACAACGACGACCATGCTGTAAGTCCTGCGTAAGGTATACTCGCTGCTTCTACAGGAGTTATATTCTGGGGCTTCAGATGAACCTACAAAATCAAAAAATTCTTTAACCCTTCTAGTACGAATGTTCTTACTTTATTGTATTTTATTAAAAATCTGTACCAATGATGAATCAACCACCACATGAGTTGCATGACAACCCTGTTCCTTTATGGGCACGACGCCCCAAACTTTATCGCCGATTTTCAATCTATCGTCAACGCCGTGACCTTTTGACACAACCGTTCCAGCAAAATCTCTTCCCATTGTCAAGGGAAATTCTATTGTTGGATCAAATAAATTCGTTCCAGTTTCTAGTTGTCTCGTTTTTCGCCATACGTTTATTGCAGTAGATCCATATCCATCTAAAAGAACCAACTACTTTAATTTCAATCGCTTAGGATTATCATACTCATTTAATTTTTTTTCCAAATTTCATTAGCTTACTTATCATTGCTACGTCAATGGGATTGACACTTGAAGCCTCGACCTGAACCAAAACCTGATTTATCTTTGAAATAATGGGCATTTTGACATTGTTGAGCTGGAGTTTTTCAATTCCATCATACGAATGCACTTGCCATGCTTGCATCTTCTCCGAGTTTATACTGTTTTTTAAATCTATTGCCAGTGCAGAATTGCACCTCCGGGTGCAATGGGCAGTCCATGTTCTCAAACTTTTCATCATTTTTCAAGATTTTTTTTTTTTCAAACTGGACACATGATACTGGTTTTTCTACTATTCAATAATATCTGGAAAAAATGATATTATTAAAATAATTATAAAATTGTTTGAATGATTATTGTGGAAAAAATAAACTCTATTTTTTCACATTTATAATTGACGTTTTAGAGGTTAGAATAAAAAGTAAACAAATTCAAACAATAGTAAACAAGTTATTCAAAATTACAAATAGGATTGTAAAATTCTATTTGTTATGAATTAAAAAGAAATAACCTACGACAGAAAATACTTTTAAGATTAAAATTAATTTAAAAATTAAAAATAAACCCAAACCTGAAGAGTAAGTTCTCAATGTTTTGACAGAAAAGCTAACCTCACTTTTGAAACTTACAATTGTGCAACACAAAGTTTCGTAACAATCGATAACGAATAACAACAATATTATTGCGAGTTGTTGCTTCACTTTTCACCGAAAAAAAATTTGAATGAAAATGTTTTCAATAAATGCTGAATGAGCATAGGTGGCAGCACCGTCCGTTTCCCGCGCGTGCGACACCAAACAGGAACCGAGAGGTGTGTAACCGCTTTTGTAACAATGGTCGGTGTAGCGTTGGTGTTCTCGATGTGACCGTTGTTGACAAATTTCGTTGACGAAAGCGAAACAAAAACATCGTCGGTTGATCAAAAATGAGCGTTTGCGGTGCAACTTAGCTGCTGCCGTTGGTTCTAATTATTCGGTGAGTTTCCAGCCGACTACAAACGGCCAATAATTTTTTCCGCCAAAACTCTCTATTGAAACGCCATCTTGAAAAACATTCAGTTGTCAACACACCAACATAACATTACAATTATATCTTTAAACAAAAAAAAACACAACTCCAGACAGAGTATCAACAATGTCAAAATACTCGGAAATTTATGTTTGTATGATTTTCTTCTTTGTTGATGATTTTCATCCACCTTGCTGGTCATAACAGATTTCCACAATACATCAGACTTGTTTACCTCATTGCGTTATAGATTTTTACAACTAGTGGTATTTAGTTAACATTTTATAAAATTTTTGTTCAAAATAGGGAAACTAAAATTAATCTTCAATTTTTTTGTTGCAGAATTGAAGCTTAGATCGAATCGGTCGAGATGTTTTATGCACATTTTGTGTTGGCCAAAAAGGGCCCGTTGGCCCGAATCTGGTTAGCCGCCCACTGGGACAAGAAGCTAACGAAAGCTCATGTTTTCGAGACAAATATTGAGAAATCTGTTGATGGTATTTTACAACCAAAGGTATGTTTCCATAATTATAACTTATTGATGAATTATTTGCAATTTTTTTTAATTTATGTAAAAACTTTAAAAATATATGACTGTTAAAACTATTTAAACTTATTGAATATCAAAATTAATTGTCGATTAATTATTATTCTTTGAATTTAGGTTAAGATGGCCCTACGAACATCCGGTCATCTGTTGCTTGGGGTCGTGCGAATTTATTCGCGAAAAGCCAAGTACTTGTTAGCTGACTGTAATGAGGCGTTTGTTAAAATTAAGATGGCCTTTAGGCCAGGCATGGTAGATCTGCCTGAGGAACACAGGGAAGCAGCGGTGCAAGCCATTACTCTACCCGAAGTGTTTCATGATTTTGATAGTGCCATGCCAGAATTAAAGTAAGCCTATTCAAAAAATTATTTGTTAATGATTGTCTTTTTTTCTCTAAATTGTTGAAAGAAAAAGTAACAAAAGACGGTTCTATAGTTATTTAATCATTCAGAAATAGAAAAGAAAATGTTGACCTTCTAGAATAGAACAATATTATTTGTTTTATGTATTTTGTATATACAAAAGAAAACTTGAATATTTATTATGATTTGTTTTAGGGATGTTGACATCGAGGCACAGTTCAGTCTGAATCAATCTCGGGCAGAAGAAATCACCATGAGGGAGGATTACGGTAGTCTTTCCTTGGTAACTCATGACCAAGGTTTTGGTGATATGAGTTTCGACGCCGAGCCTCCAGAATTGATGAGACACGCTGGAGGCATGGAACCTTCTCTAGACCAAGTAAAACAACTTGAAACATTCAGTTTTAATTGTCTGAAACTAAGAAATGGTATGTTGTATGGAATATGGTAATATGTATATTTTTTTCAGAGTCACATGTTATTCAGCGATGGACCAGGCATAGATTCAACTTTGCAAGATAAAGAAAAAGAGCCAGTCGCAGGGACGTCTGCTGCACAAGCGATGGATATCGATACCCCTATAAGAGATGATGGTTTTGGAGGCCACCTGGGCCAGGATATTATATGTAAGGAACTCTTATTCAATAAAAATCAGCAGGAATTTTCGCAAATCAGCAAGAATTTAATTATAAAAAAATTTCATTATAAAATATTAAGAATTTGATGAAAATTTAATTAAATTTTTATTTTCAGCTGGAGGATTGTTCGAGGGAGGGCTTTTCGATGAAGCTCCCATGGGCGAAGTACCAGTTCCTGAAGTGAATTCAATTGGCGAGCAACAAGAAAACGCCGCTGCTTCCGCAGCTGCTCCTCCGTCTGTTCATGACGATTCGGACGATGATATGGGAGACCACTTTGGTGGAGAAATGATGGGTGGAGGCGACATGAGGTACAATTTAATTAAACATTAATTTTAAGAATAATGATTTTTAAATTCCAAGTTACGATTTAACTAAGAAACTCAAATTGCAGTGACGATTCGAGACCTCCAACGCCTCTTGCGTCAGAACCTATTGAAGGACGAGCTAGTGTGGCCAGTCGGCGTTTCACTCCAGCACCACCTTCTATCGCGTCCGAACACCCCCTTGACATCGCAGACGAAGCTCCTCCGATGCAAGATCAAACAACACTGCTGCATGATGAAGAGGAGAGTTTTGCATTGGCACCTGTTGATGCTTCTGCTCTCAAAGGTCAACTTTCATCAACTAAGAAATATTTTTTCCATCTTATAAATAATTTATAAATTAAACTTTTCTTTTCAACAAATTTTAATCAAAATTAATCGACCCTTGCAGGTTTTACAAAAGCTAAACGCAAGCGTAAGCTGATCGTTGACGAAGTGAAGAATATATCAGGAGAGGAAATGAAATCTCAGCTGTCTGATACAAGCGACATTGTAACGACGCTGGATCTGGCTCCGCCAACCAAAAGACTGATGCACTGGAAGGAAACAGGTGGAGTCGAAAAATTGTTCGCCTTGCCCGGTCGACCTATTCCAGCAAGAGTGTTATTCAAAGTATGATCATGTTTGAGCATTTTTTTCTACATAAACTCGTAGAAGATCAATAAAGTTGAATGTTCAACTTTTTAATTACATTTTTAGAATTATCAACGTCATCTGACAAGCAAATCTTACGAGCACGAAGATTTCGGACGTCTAGGTGGAGAGGACGATGGACTGCCTTTGGAACAAATTCGAGACGCAAATGAAGTCGATCAGGCTGTTTTTGAAGCGAGCGCGATCAGCAGAAGGTCGTCACGTAAACGAAAAACGCCGGCTGACGATGAGGTTTTTTTCTTCTTCTTTCACATTTTCGAAGTTTTTTTTAAATAGTAATTAAAAAAAATATTAAAATAAGTTGGACTTTCAGTTACCAGCCAAAGTGTCGGCTTTCGACGCGATACACAATACCATACCGGAATCGTTCGAGGTGTCTGCATTGTCCGACCAGATACAGATGCCACCGCAAACACCAGCTCAGCCCGACCTGTCGACGACACACGAGTCAGCGATTCCTGATATCGGCAACATCTCGATGGCTCCGGTGGAACCGTCGGAGATCATCGAACCGACACCAGAAGTGCCGCCGATGGTCATGGAGATGCCACAAATACCTCCGGCGGAAGTCAGCTCACTCCTGGGCACGGACGAGCAGCAACCGGCGATGACACCCGCGCGACCGAATGATCTGACGGACAGTTTGCCGCAGATGGAAAATATGGGATATGACCAAGTGAGTTTTTCTATCGAAATTTCATCTTCTGTCTTGTTCTGGGTTATTTAAAAATCATTTTGTTTTTAGTCGCAACCTCAAGTATCTTACATGGGATACGACGAACACCATCCACCAGCACACACGCCGGGAGCACTTTCAGAACGAGGAGGACCAGCCACGCCTTGGAACCAGGAAGATTACGAGTTCCCACCTTCTGTTGGACCGGTATGTTATTTTTTATTATTTTTTTTTTTTTTTTATTATAATGATTGTAATTGTGTGAGTTTAGAATGAGGTTTCATTAATTTGATAAATTGCAGCAAGAGGAACAACAGATGGACGAGACCTACGAGCAGTTTGAAGAACGTGTGTTAAACAAGAGAGCTGCTCACATGTACCATGTGATTAAAAATAAGTTGGATAATAAGGATAGATTAACACTGTCAGAAATGGCGTACAAAAATAACCGTAAGCAGGTGAGCGAATATTCCATTGAATATGGTATAGTTGAATTAGCAGTTTTCAATTAATTAGAGACAGAGGAATTGTAATTAAATTGAATTTGATTTTCAGGCGGCGCAAAAGTTCTATACTTTGTTGGTTCTGAAGAAGTTTCAAGTTTTGGAATTGCAACAAGAGTATTCGTATGCTGATATCGTAGTCACCAAAGGACCGAAGTTCGAGAATCCATCGTTATAAATTTGGATCGAAACTTTATATCTTGAGTCAAGTTTTCATTTTCATTTTACTTTGCAACCTCTTTAGATTGACGTTTTTTTTTCATAATATACCAAACTACTTGTAAAAACAGGCCGCTGTTTAAATATATTTTTATTTTTTGTTTGGAAGAACAGTATAATGATTTCACAATCGAGTCATTATTTATGGACGATCTTTATTAATAACCGATGCTAAATATTTATTTCATACGAGAAACTCTTGATATGCTTATTAAGATTAAGAAAGAGTATATTTCTACAATTACTTAATTAGCAAGTTGGAATAATCTGTTATTATTAGGTACTGTCTTATTTCATATCATATGATAATTGAAACAAAAAGAATACATGTCAAATAGCACTTTGTACTACTTAGGTGAAACAATTGCGATAGGATGTGGATCACTTCTAATTTTTTAAATTTGAATACAAGAAACAAGGTTGAAGTGAAATATTACGTGACAGATTGCACGATTTCAAATTTAGGACTTAAGCAAATCCAATGAACAAATTTTAACAGATTTACCTGATATTTCATTTCAACTATACTTTTATAACCATTCTCACTAATTCAAGATACAAGTTAATTGTACTAATTATAACATTCAGATCAATGATAGTATAAAAATGACAAATGTAAAATTATTTTTTTAACTGTTAATGCAAAAAACGATGATTTAGAGATTGAATTGAAAGGATATAGATTTTATTTATCAAAACTTTAGGATTTAATGGTAATCATGTTCAGAAATCAGTTTTTAATTATGTAATGGTTATTCGGCATGTTTTAATATTGTAAAGAAAAGAAAACTAACTATATAATTAGCATGTTGTGGTATTTTGTAAATGAGTTGTCAATTGTTAAAACAGGATTGCGACACGATTAATTGTTTGTTGTATTTTGAACTTGAAAACATTTTCGTTCAATTTGTTCAATCTGCAAACTGTTTGAAATTATTGTTGTCTAGTGCATTTAAAGATTTTGCCTCGCTCTGATTATACAAACTTAGTGCATCAGAACCAAATCGACTGATACTGTAAGTTTACTCCTAGCCAAGTTTAAAAAGTAACGAAGGTACTTTGCAAAAGTGCAAAACTCGTGTCGCAATCTTGTTTGAGACAAACAAAAAATCATAAGCGACAGAAGTGTTTGACACATTCTAATCTAGGCAAATCATTCTCGCGCTATTGAACTCATTTCATAAAAAAAAAACCGTTCGAAAGAAGAAACAAACAATCCCATGTATGTATTTTTTTCACCTTTGATTAATTAGTATTTTCTACGGCGATACAATTTGCGTTTGTCATACAAAAGTAATTTTAAGTTTATGTCACTAAATATTTGATTTGAACTTTTGCATTGATATTACTGGATAAGATACTGAGTTATAAAAGATATGTTGTACTACGTTTTAGGGATGACTTTTTTTTCTCTCCAAACGACTGTGGGGGATTAGCAAATTTACCTCCTCATACCAACTTGACTTACTTAGAATGAAAAACATTATTACATAAAAAAAACAATAAAAAATTGAAAAAAAAGTTCATCGTGTTATTTCGGTGTACCTACGGACGAAAGAGACAATTAAAGTTTTATTCTTTTATTTTCAAGGGTCAGCGTTTAAACTTGGCGTCACAGCCCAGCAACAGCAGTTTTTAATTAGTACATTATACCAATCAATTTAAATTTATCATATGTTGAAAAATTGTAACAACTTGTAAAAACAATTGAACGACACTTTGACCTTGCCTTGTATTCATAAACAAAACATCTTTTCGTAACTGTTCCAACTGTTAGTAGAATAAAATAAGAATTAAAATAAAGGATATTTTAGTATAAAAAAATAATCTTCACGTTTAAATTTACAAGATGAAAAATAATCAGGTTCTGGTCAAATTGACCAGATGCTCAAGTTCACGTTCAAGTTTGCGAAGAATCTGACACATCTTGTTCAATGAAAACAAACGTTGAACGACCCTGTGACCTCGGCTCGTTTTTTCGTAAACAAACCTGCCTTTGTCGCCTTAAATACTATAAAGAGACATTTTAAATAAATCCGCCACCAGATGGCGTCGCGCGTGTTAAACGATGAGTCAAACAAGGTTGTGCGAGAGGGAGCGAGCGCGGTTGGTCGCGACAGCGGCGGATCTGGCTGGCTTAGTTCGATCAGTTGAATGGCAGCGCACTGGTGCTATGCGAATCAAAGAGTGACTTGTCCCGTGTCGTTATGTGTGTCCAGGGGGTACTGATCGGCGACCAGAAATGGCGTAGGGACAGTGCGAAGACGAAAAAGCCGTCGGGGCAGACTCAGAAAGTGCTCTCGATCTAGTGCGACAACTGTGCCCGTGCAAAATCAGCCCTGCTCCGACCAAGTTCGCCGAGCGCTTTTTCAACCCGATCGTAAACCGAAAGAAGAGAAAAAAAATTCGCAACCTCGATGCCGCGGAAGAAAGCAGGCCCCCTCGCCAAGTGAAGATGGCTTTTTTTCGCACAATCCACATCTCATGACAGCTTGACGGACGGGATCGGTGCGCCGAGATGGCGCCACCTGTCGCCTTTTGACATTCTCACACAATGTAACACTTGCTCGCAAAAGTGTGATAACAAAAATTTTAGAATAATAAGCAAGCAAAGCCCGGAGGTTTGTCGTCAGCTGGCGAGCCGCACGAGATACGCAACCCCGGTCGTCTGATTATGAACAGGGAATTTTATGTGCCTGCCTGCACGCCTTACGCATATCCGGTAAGTGATCCAACGGGATGCGCGTTATGCTTATTAATTTCATGATTCACTGCCATCAGCATTTCAACAGTTCGGTGCACGCGCGTGTGTGTAGATTGCCTTCCTTCCTTGTCCCCCCTTGGCCCCCCTCTCTCTCTGTCCCTTGGACAAAACAGAGTTTATTTAATTTGAAACAAAATCATCCTTGAATCGACTCTCCATCGCCTTTGTTTCTACTCCAGTTTCACCGCCTTACCTGTCCGCCTTCGATCCAATCCGATTTTTCAACACTTTTTGTTTCTCTCTTTGTCCCTCTCTCGCTCTGTCTCTTTCTTTTGACTCGTGTATAAAATATGAATGACATTTTGTTATCAGGCTGAGAATTGTAGAAATATATTATATTATCAACAAATAATGTTTTTTTTTGTTTGGAAAAAACGAATGAAAATGTTTTTAAATGTTATTTTAGTTTAATTATTGGGTCAATTGTCCGGGCAAAAACGGTGATTAGTGAATGAGTGACATGGAAAATATTTCAGTCACCCTAATTAATTGTAACTGTCATGGTCAGCTATCAAATCGGAGCAACACATTTCTGCGACTCGAAAACAATTTTTTTTTTCAACTTCTATCTTTCTTCATTTGTTTTTAATTGTTTTCTTATTTTTAAAAAAAGATTTGTCAACAAAGACATTTGGGATTGTTATTTAAGTTATGCAAATTACCTCACACTGTTGAACAATTTTATCAAAACAATTTTTAGATTGTTGTAATTAAGATGAAAAATCGATTAGATAAAATATTACGAGATTGAATAAAACAAAAAAATCTTTCAAAACTTTGTTTGTTTATTGATAAGCCTTCTTGGTTTGAAATTTCGTTCAGTTTTTTCAACGATAAGAGAGGAGTGAAAAAGAAGTGGTTTCTTTTGGCTCGAATTAGTCACGATTAAAAAGAAATTAAAAAAAAAAGTAAAATCGACTTGTAATTGCACAATGTTTAAATTATTCATAGAAAACGTACCGACACCCAACCAAAATGATGATTTAGTCAAATTCAAATGTTTTCAATTGTTTTGTCCTTTTTTTTTTACTTCGTTTATAATTTTTCCGTTTCGTAATTTCGGATTGCTCAAAATTATTATCAATTATTCAGACACCAACAGGGAGAGAAAAAAAAATAAAAATAACAACCGCAATTGAAACAAATTTACATTTTAAATAGGAGGAAAAAAAAATCTTATCACAAAAATAATTTGCGCGTTGTAATTCCTAATTGTTGCGAGTTTATGATTTTAAACAATGGAATCTATCATCATACACAAGTTTCACGAGCAAATAATATAATGATCGTCGATGGTAAAAAGAAGAATATTACTCGCATTCACTGCCGTCTGTCTCGGTAAAACGATTACTCTAAAATAGAGTTACCACTTTGCTTGATCCATTGTATCAGAATTAATAAAAATCAGTCTGTTATCAAGCTCATTCCGTTTCGGAGCGACTGTTGCAACGTTTCTAGAACTCATAATTCTAAAACTCAAAATCATATTTTATTTTTTTATTCGTTTTTTTCTTTCCTTTTATTTTTTCTTTTTATTGGTTGTCAAAACATAAATAATAATGTTGAAATAAAAAAATCTGAAAACTCGAAAAAAAAAATAGACGAAAAAAGAGATGAAATTGATATTAAAAGAAAAAACTTGAGATATAAAATGAGATCTTACATCATGTGCTTTCATTTTCATTAATTTTTCATCGATTGGGAATGGCGTTTTCTAAAAATGAGTGTCAATAAAAATCACATAATCAGACCGGAATTGAATTGTGTTTGAAGAAAGCGCGGATGGTTCGTGCGCGCCTAGGCCATACGGTCCTTTGAAAATTGATTTTGTAAACAAAGGCATATAAAGTTGCTTGTAATGTTGGGTGAAATTTCGTAACTCGTCGATTTGTCCCGATTCGGTCTGTTGTAAGTTCAAAATCAAGTCAATGGATAGTGTGGGCCCTGCAAATCAATTTTAATTAAATACACACACCCAGCCGAATCATCATTTTCAATCGATTTCTTAACTTTTTTAATTAAAATTAATATTTTAAATTAAAATTAATTTTTTTTAATTAAAAATAATTATTTTTAATAATAAAAAATTATTATATTTATTTACAATTTTGTTATAAATAAAAAAATGAAATGTAGAATATAAAATTTAAAAAATAATAAAGAGTAAAAGTAATACGAAATTAGTATTGGTTCAAAAAGTAATGACGAAAGCAAATGAAAAAGCATTCGTGAAGGTAGATCATAAAAAAGAAGTGCATCAATTTCGGATGGTATAAATTTGGATCGTCGGTTTAGGCGCGTCCTGGCACAGAATATAGATTTTACATTTATTTGAACCGAATCGAGCAAATGCTACCTAGTTTGCGGGTACAGGTGCTCACGGTACCACGCTAATCTTTATCAAAGACTTTGATTGCAATTAAAAGAAAAAAAAAGAAATCAAAAGATAACGTTTAATTTCGTGCCAATTTTCGTTTCTCGGCATTCAAAAACGTTTGTTATTAAAAACGGTCGGCGGACGCGCCAGGTAAAGACACTGGACACTTTTCAATCTTTCACTTTGTTTCGTCACTTGGTATTTTTCTGTATCACGTTGTTATATAACTGTATATTTTAATATTTGTGAACGTACAAATTTTCAAGGACTTCATAAGTGGCATTGTGTTTTTTCATCCGACCAGTTTTTCGAAGGTTTAAATTTGGTTTGTCGGACTCGAAAGAGTAGGACAAAAAATATCTTTTTCTTTGTTCGATTTCATTTTGTAAATACGAAAAAATAATTTTTTTCGTCCAATTTGTTTTCATTAGATGAAAATTAATCGTGTTTCTTACGCGCCGAGAATTATTACGACCATCAGACAAAATACTGAAATTGCGATCGTAGTCCAAGTGGTTTCACTCGCACTTTCATTATGAGTAACTATAGTTTGCATTTCACCGGGGGAAACTCAAGTTTACTCGACGTAACATTATGTTGGGATATATTTCGCTTTCCTTCGCAAAGTGTTTTCCAAATTATGACCAAATTCATCGACAATTTATTCATCGGCCGCGCTTATCGACAAAGATAATCAATTAGTCCCGATGTCTAATTAATTTTAATAGACTTTTTAAATTGACAGAAATATGAAAAAAAATTAACCTATGTTGAAATTCAAAATTTCGTATCGGGCTGTTTATGAATCAATTAAAATTATGATTACACTTTTCATGTTTTATTTAATTTATCACTAACATTTTTATGTGTTCACTAATTTTATTTATTGTAGAAATTTATAAAATAATAATTATTATTTTGACTGTTTGACCTTAAGAAAATTGCTTCTTTTTTCTTTTTTTCAGTCTGTTCGAAATCAATAAATTGTATCATAAAATAAAGTTCTTTTGTATCAAGCTGACAATCTTATTGGTTGGATACCCTTAAAATGTGCGTCGTTGACCTTAATTCAACCGAATTTCTAATCAATATTTCGATTTCATTCTCCTCAGTTGAATCACTTTTGATAACAACTTGAAAAAAAAAAAATTCACCAATGTAATTTCGTTTGAAATTTGATAAAAAAGGGGAAATGATTTGAAACTCACTTTCTCAAAATGTAGCGAGGAAAATGGACACGCCTGAGCGAGCACCGAATCTGTCATGTTTTTCTTTTAATTCTGTTTCGATCTTGTTTCACTGAGTTTATAAAAGTACGGCTTTGTGTAAATGACGGTTTTGATGAGCAACGCGCGCCGCGATTGCGCTAAAATGCACCCGTAGAAATACGTTAACTTTAATTGTTGCCTTAATCACGAATTCCAGATTTGGAAAAGCGGTCGGCTGTGTAACGGAACGCACTTTGTAACACGGAAATTAAGAATAATAAGGAATTCATGTCAGTTTAATAATAATACTTACGAATAAATAAAATCACGTTACCGCTCAAATGTTGCTCATGGGCAGTCATAATTAACCGACTCCTCGTTTTATGCAATTTCATTTCATAAATATTTCATCTTTTAATTACCCGTATTTAATTAAAATTATTCTCAAATTCATGCAAATCTTCCAACCAATTTTTGTTTTCCATTTTTCATCCCGTTTTTTATTAGTTTTATTTGTTTATTTTTTTATCATTTTTTGATTACGATAAATCTATGAAAAAAGAACGAATAAAAAGTAAAATAAAAGTACAACTTTAGAAAAAACCAGAGTCAGCCTTGTAAAATGTAATCGAACTGGAATAAACAGAAATAGGAAAACCGAAGCAAAAAATAAAAGTTTGTTATTTTATGTAAAGTCATCATTTAGGTGAAACGAATTCAAGAACAATGTAAAAACTTATAATACATCCTGTAAAAACGGATCTATAGGGACACGGTTCGTTAAATCGCAGACAAAATGTATATTATGGCCTACTAGGATGGGCATTCCGGTCTGTTGTTTGCATTATATAAATTGAATCGCCAGCCACGAATCGCATTGGAATTGGATAATTTGAAAGTTGTCACTTTGGCACAAACATTTTGACGAGAAACAAAAATAGAAAAAAAAAAAGTAAAATTAAAACAAACTAAAACAAAGTTAGGATAATTTTTAGCTGAAAAAATTGGAGTTGAACGTCCCGTTGAATTACAGGATAAATAAATTGAATCGAGCATGGCAGCCTCAGAGCTGCAATGAGAATTGTTTGTAACTGGATTAAGAAGCCAGCGAGTGAAAAAAGTAGTGTATGTCATATTCGGTGCTGCACAATAACTGTCTTAATTATTATGCAATTTGTCAATACGTTGAGCTTTGAATTGGCAGGCCAAAACCAAAACAATATTTTGAGTAGAAACAAATTCAAATCACGTCGCATGCATTCAATTTTGAAAGATGCGAGAGATAAAGTAAACACGCTCCACTATAATGTCATTGACTCAAATTGAACAATTACTAGAGAGTGTTTGGTTTGCAGCTTTCCATCAATGCAGATGGTAAAAGTGCATCGAGAAAAATGAATGGTTTAATATAAAAATGATGATGACGGTAATTTTTTGCTCATCAGGGAGACACCGAGGTTCGCCTAAGAATTGCCCAAGATTCGCAAATCGGAGTCGCTAAAACGCGTAACTCCCGTAACGATCATGCATCTCTGAATATGATAACCATTAAGAAGTTTATCACGCGAGTTGATTAATCTTGAATCGTAAATTGATACAACTGTTTACAGCTGGACTGTTGGCAATAAACTTAAATGACGTTGCAGTATCATGGCAGGTTATAACCGACGGTTTCTCCAATAATTTGTAGAGCGTAGCAAAATGTGTTGTTTAGCTCTTACTTCGGCTCAACTAAGCATTCTAACATTGACATGAAACTCTGTTGCAATTGGATGAATTCAACAAGTGTTGAATTGTAATAAAAATAACAATAAAAAAAAGAACAAGATAAAAAGTATTTGTGTATCAACTCGTTTAACAGGATTTAAGATCTCCCCTCTAATTTTGGATAAATACCTAATCACAATTATAAAATGCATTTAAAATTTAAATTAAAAACTCAACCATGAGAGGCTAATATCTAAAATATACTATAGGGTACTTTATAAACTACCTAACTTGAACTATCTTAACTAAACTAATTTAAACTATCTTAAATTATCTTATCAGCCTGGATTATATTTTTTCAGCCACATTTTTTCATCCATCGATTATCTTGATTATTAGCAAAAATAATTGTTTTATTATTTTTACTATCAAAATTTGCATACGTCGTTAATTTGGATGATTAAAGATTGATTGATCTGTTTCAGCAATCGGGTAGTGGATCATCAACAGAGGGAGTGGTGGTGAGCAGTGGGGGCGTCAGTGGCGGCGCCGGTGGTATGGACTGTATGGCCCTGAGGCCAGGACCGTTTCACTATCTGATAAGCGAGCAGGCCAAGTCGCTGGTGGCGCTACAGGAGCTGCAAAATGAGGTGGGCGCGCTGCTTGAGTTTCGGGACCTCGTCATCGAGGCGTTCCCAGACCTGCGGCATAAGATGGGCGCCGAATCGGCGTCGACGAGCGCCGTGATGTCCACCGCCAGCCGTCATGGCCAGGCGAGCTCGAGCCCCGCGATGTCCCGCAAGATCTGCACCGAATGGGAGCCGGGCAAGGTTCGTCGCAGGTTGCCGCGCGAGGGCGAGTCCTCCGCCTCCTTTTTGCCCCGCAGTCGCAGCAACTCCCACAGCGGCGGCAGCAAGAACAGCGCCACCGTCCAGGACTCGGGGTTCAGCACCGAGACCTCTTCTAAGGACAACAGTGCGTCCACCGCGATCCCGAGGCCAAACCTCCCCGATGTCCATATTGAGGACGAGCTCTGGAACCTTCTTGATGTCATTCATCGCAAGGGCATCAGGCTCAGAGAGGAAGTCGAGAGTCTCCAGGGTCGACTTGAAAGTGTCGCCCCTGACGATGACCCTGTCCAAACTACGGGTAAACAATAAATGTTTAAAACTTTGTTTATCCCTTTCAAATCTGAGCTTATTTGTTGAACTTTATCAGTGTTTAATCCGGCAGTGAATTTCCGGGGTTTTAAATTTTCCACAGCGAGAAAAAATAGCAAAAATTTCATGAATAAATCCATTATAAATAGCATGAATAAATAAACTGTAATGGTAGTATCTGTTGTGTTATTATTTGTTGCTTTCTTCAATGAATATTTTAACATTGAAAATTGTTGTATCCAACTTGGAAGTTTTCTTGAGTTCGAATCACAATATAATTTGATATTTTCTAGTCTAGTTGATCTATCAAACTTGATTTTCTCTGTGCGACACAAAAACATACTATATTTCATTTGTTTTGTTTTATTTGTTGTTATAACTGAATACCGAAGCCGTGCCCTTTGAGATAAACGTTTACTATGTCATCGATTGTGCCAAAGTATATTCAAATTTTGGAATCTTTTTGTAAAACATACTCGTCATCACGAATAATTCTAGAGCAATCAAAAAATAAGACTTACATTTAGGAAACTGCCGTGTCACATTTCCTAAACATTTTTAAACGCGTTTAAATATTAGAATCTTGTGAAACGTACTCGTCATCTAGGATAATTCTAAAGTAATCAAGAAATAAGATTTAAACTTATAAAATTGCGGTGTCACATTCCTCAAACATTTTTAAGCAAGTTTGAAATTTTTTATGACTTGCTCATCTATATCTACTCATTATGCCAATTTTTTAAATTACATATCTGATTTTCAATCATTTTTAGAATTTGCAAAATCAAAGAATTATAATAATAACAGAAAGTTAACTGTTCAAAATTTCATATAATTCTGTTATTGTTAACTAATTGCTAGAACCGCCATAATTTCAAAATTATAATTATTTTTTTCATCTAACTATGTTTTTGATTTCAGCGTATGATTCCATGTTGGTGAATGCAACGTCGAATAGCGACGTGTTGGAGGCTGTGAAACGGATAGCTAGTCCAGAAAGTGTAGAGAATAAAAAGTCCGAGGACAAGTTTTACGTAGAACCCGATGAGGAACGGATCCCGATCGATAGGATAGCCGAGCTCGAGGCGGAGACCATCTCAAGTCGAAAGCGCACCGAGCAGCTGCAATCAAAACTAGTGGTGCTATCGGTTCTACGGGACAGTGTCGAGAATGGTCTGCTGCAAAACGTCCCACATAATGAACCCTCTTCGTTGTCTGTTACAAAGGCTCAAGCAACGGACAAGGAGGAGACCGGCAGGGTCCCGAGGTCCTGCAAGGAGTCGTCCTCGGCCAGAGTGTCGAAGAACCGTTTCCGCACGAGGACCATCGAGAAGAACGTCCTCGCGAACGTGACAACGCGATCCTTCGAGGACGTCAGCATCAAGGGAACGGTGGACGAGCGCCGAAAACGACTCGGCGCTTTGGATTCTATATTGATCTCACCGATGCATGTTGCTCATATCCGCGACGTTGACTCGAACAAAATCGCTGCCATTCTTAGGGAGCGATCGCCTCTCGAGCTTCAACGTCACCTCATAACTAGTACCGTCCATAATCAAGTAAGTGTTACACTTGACTTTCTATTATATCAATCATTCATGTCAATTTAATGTTCGCCTTTTTTCTGTTCCTTTGTTTATTTATTTGGTTTCTTTCTTTCGCCAGGCTCTAAAGAAAACTTTAGACGAGGTTGAAAAATCGTTGTCGGAAAAATTGGACAAAGCCAAGGAGGAGAATGAGAATTTACGATTCAAGGTACGAGGTGTTTTTTTTTGTTTGTTTCCAAGTGTCTCTGATGGTGATTGATCGAAATGAAAGTTAATTAAAATTAATTGCACAGCTGGCGGAGCGGGACATTGAACTGGCAGGCACTCGAGCACAAGTGAGGGTACTGGAACGTGGGTTGAAAAACCGAGCGCGCATGGAAACCGAGCCCGAAAATCTAGACGCTGAAACGGATTCGCAACCTCGAGTGTCGGACGTCATTGAACACGAATCGGCGAGCTCTGACCCAAGACAATCAGTTGTCGAGGCAAAAACTTTGGACGAAGTAAAACCGTCTCCTAGGCGGCGACCTAGTCGCATACCACTCCCTGGATCGACAAAAGTTTCCGCCGCTCCTAAACCTCCTGTTAATCACGGACGTCACGACAGCGGCAGTCGAGAGTCCCTCAAATCGTTAAGCGCCTCTTCTTCACGCCAGCGCCCTGAATCTTCTAGAGATTACAATCGAAAGTACGTTTGCGCTAAAAAATAACCGATTTTTGTAAACCAAAAATTATTTCTGTCGACAATAAATAATTGTTTCTGTGATTGTAAGAAAGAACCTGGTAAATCAGCAAAATTTTTGCTCAAAATAAATTTGAATGGAAATAAAAAAAAGGAATACAATAAATGTCACCTGGTTTTTTCGCACAAGCACAGAATATTAGGCAGAAAATTTTTGCGACACAAAATAATAGATGGTTGTTGGATGGTGTTTAACTTGTGGAATGTGTTTCTGTCCAAAGCAGTGCTGGGAGTAGTCCGTTATGGAACTCAACGAAAGACATCGTAGTGAGCAAGTCAGCTCGGGAGGCAAAAACTCGCGAGTCTAGTCGTGAGTCGCTGAACAGGAGTAGTCTCTCAAAGAGCAGTCTGAGCAGCAACAAAGACTCGCGAGAGCAGCTGAGCGCGAACTCGAGCCGGGAGTTTAACAGCAAAAGTTCCTCGTTGTCGCGGACTGGCACGCGAGAATCAAACGAGCCTCAGACGAACGGTAGCACCAGGCGATCACTCGCGCCAAGACGCTCTTATAGTCTGGCACGCACGTCCCTCGATACCGACACCGGCAAGGTACGAGCCGCCAAACAATACTTTTGGCGTAGTTGGCTCAAGTCGCCACTGTCAAACGGATCGAGCTAGTTCTCTCTCACCTGCTAATTGTTCTTCACCATCGTTTGCGGCCCCCTTGACGCGAGAACTCCACTCGACCAACCTCGAGTGCCAACCTCTTCTTCCTCTATTTTCTTTTCTTGTCTCTAAATTGTATCTCTCTTTGTATCATATTTTATTTGAAATCACTCTTATCCTATTTGTCTCTGTAGAAAGCCGTCCACTCTTTGATTCATGCATTTTTACACTCCATTTTTTATAAACTCGCGTTCCCTGACCGTCTCCCATGGACGCGCAGACTTGAAAATCTCTTGACTTTGTACTGGTGGTTTTTCATGAGTTTGGCTTGGTTCTGACAAAATATGATAATTGATAACTGCAATTAGTTGACTTTCCTCAGAGATCCCGTACTTGGGTGTTATTTAATGTCACGTCCAAGATACGATAAGCGGTTCTCCTTTAAACATGCGAGTACGCTGATATTAAAGCTTTTGTTTCCCGAAAGATGTCCGGAGATGTTAAAGTTAATTGGCACAAACATGTTTAAGTTTTTTTTACTGAGATGTTTATTGCAAGTTTGAAAATTTTTAATAATCAAGAATGAACTGAAACTTTCCTCCCCCCTTTGTACGTTCTGTGAATTATTTGTATTTATTTATCGTCTGTGATATGATTGTTATTTTGCGTTTGTCATCAAGTCACAAAGTTTTTTTTTGAAGTCTGTTGATTGTACCTATGAATGTGAGATTGGGAAAAGTCACCAGTGCATTTTGAGATTTGGCAAATTTTTGGAACCCCCTGTGATTGGGATGGACCACTTTTCAAAAATTGAACTCAGTTTGGGAGATCGTGTCACGACTGACTATGGTTCCTCTGTTGTGTTGTCGCACTTTTATATTCGAAAAACAAAACAAAAATCATGATTATAATTTATTTGAACAGCTTTTTTTAATTACATTCTTTTTTTGTAACCCATTGCGCGTAGAGATCGAGCAAAAAACTGTTAAATAGTATTCTAAAACGTTTCGCCAAAATCAACTGACGGACTGTCTAGCCACGGTTTGTTACTAAATCTTGTCAGCAGTAGCATCCGATAACGAATAATCCGAGCTGGAGAGTATCGCCGATCATTCGTACGAGCCCGTCCCCGGCTGACCGATTATCCAAAAGGCCCTTTATCGCGTTCTTCATCGGTTCCTCGTAAGTTATGCTTCTTTTATTATGATTTGCTTCGATGCTTTTCATGGATTTTGGATGATTTGGTGATAATTTGTTTTTTTACGTCTGTGCCATTTGTGTTTGTTACTTCCACTGCAAAAAAATTATGTTTACCTGTCTTGTCAATTTTGAAACCAAAATTATTGTTGTCACTTAGCAAAAATTATATCGTACAGAATTATAATCACAGGGAAGGAACAATATTTGATTTAATTTCAAAAATTGAACATTTGAATGCAATTATTATTGGTATTACGTTGCTTAAAGTGAATGCACTCTTGTTTCTCTTATTTTGTATGAGTTTTAAGAAAGTTCCATAGTCGAGTAATTTTTATGCACGATGCGTTGAGCATGAAATCGTTGCCGTTTCTGTTATATAAAAGTTGAAACCATGCATGTTCTGCAATTTTTAAATGTAATACACAATTTTATAGTTTATTTTTTGTATAATTTATTTATAATTTGTTCAAATAAATTTACGTCAAATTTTTTAGTTAATATAATGTTATCATTTTAGTTTTTCTTTTGGATCTCAGTTTGATTTTATTTTGTGTTTTTATCATAATTCAATTTGTATTCGGTTCGTAAATCTGGAGGGTTGAGCAAAATTATGCGCAGCGCACAAAATTGTCACCTACGATGCTTCGCTTGTAATTTGTAGTTGTCTTGGATTAATCACAATTTAGTAGTTTCCCCTCAATCCCCCCTTTACCACTACGAAACCGATTATTTGATCAAAATGTTTTGCTTCAATTTGCTTATTGGTTTTTTCAAATTTCGTCTTCGCGGGCGGCTCAAGATTATCGAGACATTTTTTTGACTCACACAATTTTTTTAATTTTAATCTCTCTTTCAAAAAAAATTATTATTAACAATTAATCAATTACAATTTGTTTCCATCCATTGAACCAGTTGATCCCTTGACACAATTACGTTTCGTATCTTGTGACTGTAATAAAAAAAAGCAGGTGTTGTTACCAATCTTAATTTCACAACCAATTTGATTATTATCCGTCTAGTCTCTCAGCAATAATAATGAAACATGATTGTTTCAGGTCTCAAATCTCGGACACGCGGACTGTCCGCATGGGTGTGGCAATAACTTTCGACACAGCGACTCGTCCCTGTTTTTGGACTCCCTGAACGAACCAATATCACATCTGGATCAATTCCCCCTGATGGGATCGCCGACCAGACGGTTCTCGGAAAACATTGAGATCTGGAATCATAATTATTTTGACAGCATCGACCACACGGCGATCATGCCCGAACAATTGTCCTCATCTGATCAGTTTTTGATCCGAAGAGGCGAGGCGATGGCGGAATGCGACTCTCTAGAACGTCACAGCATATCAAGTGACAATTGCTCGTAAATTCTATGCTGCTAATCTCGATTTTGCACTTTGTACCATTACACGACAAGCTATTTTGTTTTAAAAAGAATTCCGTAATCTTATTTAATTTCTTTTCTATTAAAATTGCGTATTTTAATATCTTTATATGAATTTTGCATTATGTATTGGTGGACCGAGCTGATTACAACTTGTTCATGATTTCCCTTATTATTTATTAAATGAGATATATTGAATTATTAATTTAAATTATAAAACAGAATGATGAAATTCGAGATGAAATTTGATAGCAAAATCTGAGGTGCAAAAAAAAGGACGAAATTCATCTTGGAACGAGCTCGATCAATTCGGTCCACTGTTTGTAATTTGTATATGTACATTTCCGTTGTTATCTGCAAAACGAAATGAGATGTTGAATGAAGACGAGATACATAACTTTGTATATAGTTGATAATAATTAATTGACAAATGTGATGAGCAATGTTAAAGCGATGCACGTTTTGAGTGAGATGTTTTTATAAGTATGTGACGAATTGCATTGCATTCCTAATTACTGGTACTTAAGTTAATTTACACAATTGTACATAATGTGTTCCTGAATGAATTTAGACTATTTATGTTTCTTTTTCTTCCTTTCAAGTTTTTTTTTGTCATCTAAAAGCAAACAAAAAATTTAATTGACTTTTGTGCAATACGTGTAGTTGTATGCGTGGATAAATTTTGAAATTATACATTTTGAATGAAACAACATATATATAAATATATACACACGTAATCTATCTATAGTATATATATTTATATATATCAAACATGGTAAAAATAATGCGCCAATAAAATATTTCACATTGATAACGCAAAATGTTTGCAATTTATTTTCCCTCTATTAGAACCAAAGTTTTATAATTGTACAAAAGTTGATCAAAGTTAATAATACAAAATAATAATTAAAGTTTATGTCATCATCGTAGTCATAGTTTGTTGTTGAAACAGATCCGATTGAACGGCATTCAAAAACATGGGGATGCTTTTTTGAATATGCAAGTGTTTTTCAATCAAGTCGTTCAAAGTTGCGGAGAAAGTTGTCTCCAGCAACAGCAAGTCCTCGTCGTTGTTCAATTGGAAGCACAAAAAGTCATCGGGCGACTCGGCATATTGACTAGATAATTTATACATGCCTTCCTTGGCCCTATCGATGCGCCAGCCAAACAACTGATAACAGGCTTGACGAAATTCCGTCGAACTCGCCTTAAATACTTCCTTCAATCGAGCAATCTTCAGCTCGTGTGACTGTTTTAGCTCTTCCATCTCTGAAAATGAAATTGCTCAGGTTTAATCAAGGTTTCAAAATGAAAAAATATTATTTGTATAAACGAATAAAACAAAATTCATCGTACCTTGAGCCTGAAGCGATGACACGCCAACATCACCAACTGCGCCACTGGCCACCTTCGCTCGCAGTTCTTCGAGTTCTTTTTGCATAGCCAGGTGCCTTTCTTCCGCTGCCTTTTCGGCGATCGCAGCAGGATTCATTCGGTAGTGCAAGATTCTTGCATCACAATTAAAGTCTCCCTTCAAAGCCCTATACTCAATTTCTAATTGCAAACGTTGAACTTCGTTCTTCAATCTTGAACATTCTTCTTTCAGGTTTGCATTGTCAGATGCTTCTAATTCAGCTTCTAATTTAGCTACAAGATCTCTGAAAAAAAGAAGTGAGTCATTAAACTCGCTCTAAAAATCCTCTCGAAAAATCAAAAATTAACTTTATAATTGAAAAAATTAGAATTAAATTTTAACGTTGAACTGAAACCTGTATCCATGAAGTGCACTCTCCAAAGCTGCTACTTTATCACTCATGATGCTGGAATTATTGTCGGTAGAAATTTCTTTCTCATAAGCGTCAAGTTGCTGTCGATAACTGTCCCTTTCTCTGGACACAAGGATCATTTTTTTTTGCAACCTGCTGACAAGCTTGTTTGATTTTTCAGAGGAACTTGCCATCTCAGCGGCCAGTTTTTTTGCTTCCTCATATTTTTTTGAAAGGTTCGAACACTCTTTCTGAATGCTCTCCACTTTTGATCTCAGCTGACTTTCTTCAGTCATATGAACCAGCTCCGACTGTTGCAAACGATTCAGTTCTCGTTTCAGGACCAGTGGTCCACCAGAGATACCAATCGATTCGTATTCCTTCAGTTTCATCACCAGTTCAATCTGACCGGCCTCAAGGGTAGCAACTTTTTGTTCTAAGATCTCAGTATGCTCCAACCTATGCATCCAATTTTGATTAACAAACTTTTTTATTTAAACCATTTTTTCATTGGCATCATTTAAAAAATTAAAATAATAATTAAATTAAATTAAAAAAATAATAAATTTTAAATTCACAATCATAATTGAAATGTACTAAGATATTCCATAACAAAAATGTAATTTCATTTAATCTACCTTTTTTTCATTGACATCATTTGTTCTTCAAGAAGCAACTTTCCCTTGACAGATTCTCGCAATGAATTGATGATATCCTTCGCTGCAATCAATTCCCTTTCAAGGTTCGTTGCCATCGCAGCTCGGTTTGCCAGCTGTTTTCCCTCCTCCCACAAACTTCTTTCATACTCAAGTTTTTCAATCTTTGCTTTCGCATTTTGCAGTTCGATATTCTGTAACTCAAAGTCTTTCTGCGAACCCAACAACTCAACAGTCTTGTCCTGCAGCTGCTTAATTCGTTCTTCCATCGCCAAAACTTGTTCCTTCAATTCCTCGTTCTCTTTTTCTAAAATTTCTTTCATCTCATCGTTGTCACTCTCGTTCTCCGTTTTGATATCATTGGGTTGAGGACAATCGATCGATGTTTCCTTTAATAATGCTATTTCTTTTTCTAATTTCCACTTGGTCTGAAAATTGAAAAGAAAATTAAATGGACTGGAAATTAAAAACTAGTACAGGATGTCAAAGAGTAACTTCGTAAAATTCCAAGGTTTCTTTTGTTCTACCTGACACAGTTCCTTTTCAAGTTCATTCTTGCGTTCTTTCAGGTCATGAATTGTTCTTTTATTAACGTCCAAACGAGCTTCCAATTGTTTAATCGTTTGTTTTTCTCGGTCCGATTGAGATTTCAACATTTTGATCTCACTTTCCAACATCTCTTCCATCTGTCGGCGCATGCTATGCATTTGTTGAATGTGAGCTTCTTGCTGTGAAATTCTTGTTTTCAGAGACACGACCTTTAAAAAAACGAAATAACATTTAAACATTCCCAAAATAAATCTAAATAGTTTTCATTTTATTTTTAGCTCTTTTGGTTTGTGATTGTTTTTATCTTTTGTTTACCTCTCCTTTGAGTCGTCGCCATTCCCAAGGACTTGGTGGAGCCTGATGATCGTGCGTAAAACTACTGGAATTCAAACGCTGCCTTTTTGGAGACATAAATTCATCCCTGTCAGATTCATTCAAAGTGCCAATTGAACTGACAGCTGACGTATTCATGAAAGAACTGCTACTCATCCTTTGAGATCCAGTTTCTGATTTTAATTTTTGAATGATTTTAATCACCGCAGTGGGTGTCTGATCGTCCATCTAAAAGCAAGTGATCAGTCAATAAAAAATAAACAAACAAGATCTAAATTAGAAAATCATTGGCTTAAAATATAGCCTACTTAATTTGTACACAGAATTGATTAGAAATTAATTGTTACTTCAATTGTTATAATTTGTCAAAAGTTAGTTTTCAAAAAGCATCAGTTTGAAAAAAGTGAGGTTATGTTGTTATTGTTGTTGAGCTACCTTAGGTGTCGTTGAGTTGTACATACAATTTTCACTCAAGCTGAATCATCACCACCAAAAAATAGAATTTTTTGATGATGATCTTTCTAATTAATTATATTTGCTTCACAATCAACAATAATTATAGTAAGTTCCTTCGTTTTCACTGGTTTTCACAGTAAATAAATTTTGGATCTGTTTAGTTCCGTCGATTACCGTTACGAAACTACCGGCGCTAGTAGTAGTATTTGAAGTGTCATTCAAAATATAAAGAAAACAATTTTGTCAACTTTTCTTTCTTCTCACAAAATGTTCGAAGTAAACAGCTTCAAAACTACGAAAAAATACTGCGAGTTTTGAGAAAATAAAAAGTAAGGACACATAAGAAAAATGAAAAGCGCTTTTTTGAAAAAAAAATTTTATTGTATCTCAGAAAACGAAATAAACCTTTGCTTATAAAATATTCAACTTTGTAAGTCAGTATATTGGTAATCATTATTTTTTAAACATGTAAAAACAATTGAAATATTGGCGGCAATTTGTTCTAATTCACAGATCACTCAGATCCACCGAATTTACTTCGGCGCTGATTTTATCTTCGTATTGTTCGTTTTCGTTATCAAGTTTTGGTTGCTGGCGAGGTATTTCCAGTTTTGTCCAGTGTTCCGGACCAGTCTTGATTAGAGTGATTTCCACCTTTGATGGATACATACTGACTTTGCTCTTTTCCACGTTGATTGGCTGAAGAATGAAAAATTTAATCAACAAAAATAACAAAACATTTTTTACAGAAAAAAACAACAATGAAATATAACAAAAAAGTTAAATAATTTTTCTCTTACTTTGAACAATTCCATGTCTAAATTATATTTCGAATCTACTTCAGGGAAATATATTTCCACAGTCAAGCGAACAGGACTCAATTTAACAGTGGACGAGGCAGGCAAATACTTTTTGGCGTAAATTGAGATGACGACATTAGTCCCTGTTTGGTGCCAATCCATCCTGCATTTCATTACGTTTTTCGAATCCTAAAACGTATAATACATTATGAATATCAACAATTAGAAATTACATTATAAAGTTAACAAAGCACAAATTAATAAATTAATCAATCAAATATAATTTATAATTATTATAATTTTCATCTAAATTCATCTGAATTACAAATAACATTAGTTCTCTAACCTTAGCGAACCAGAGATGATTGGCCTGAGCGCAACCAGGCTGCGCCAAGAACACTCCAAAATCACTGGTCTTTTTATTGCAACAGGACCAATATTTCATTCCCTCGTGAAAAATGGGCACACCGGGATGGTGAACGCAAACCTCCTCATTCGACTGAGGCCCGGAATAAGTGCCATTGCAGGAACTGCGTTTACAACTTTGCCCAACTTGAACTTCGGTTTCATTCGCCGAGTTTGATTTCGGCGACGTGAGCTGTGCGGCCTGTTGTTGGACAGCGGCAGTGATGTTTGGCGTCATGACAGTCTGCGGGGTGTCAAAGGGCGGTCGAACCTCGGGCTCGTTGTTGATCGACTGGATGCGCACCTCGATGACCTCGTTGGCCTTCGACTTGTCAACCGCCTTGACGGGCTCTTCTGGTTTCACGTTCGAGTGAACCGCTTTTGTGCATCCTTTGATATTCAGAAACTCTGAAAAGTCTATCGACTTTTTGTTACAGCAGGGCCAGATCTTGTAGGCGTCATGAAAAACTGGAGCCCCAGGATGATAAACACAGTCATCTAAAAGAAAAACAAACCAAAAACAAAACTTTCAGTCAATTCCCAAGTCATTGCAAATTTTATTCTAACATTCTAACCTAAAAGTTTGAAAGTCATTTGAAAAAGTTTGTTTACATCTAAAATTTTATATCTAAAATGTATTCAAAAAAATGATCGAAGTATCATGTCAAATGAAAAAAACTGGAAAAGAATAAACAAAAATAAATAAACAAAATTGAACAATTTGAAATGATTGTTTATTTACCTTCCTTGTTATTCGCGGGGTCAAACTTTTTGCCGCAACCTCTGTTGTAACAGTGCACCAAGTTTGCCATCGTCCAATCAATGTTTTCTCAGCTAAACACAAAGGATAAGCAGTTGTGTAAATAAAAAATCAGCGGCAAATTGTTGGAGAGGTTTCAATTGTTCCTTTCTCGTTTGTTCTGGTAAGATCCGTTTGTTGTCATGTCGAGCATGTGCAGAATCTTGTTGGTGTTCGCCAACCTCGCGACTGTCTCGCTCTTTGGTACCTCGCGCTGAACAAGGACAGACGATCTGACAGATTCAGCCACTCATCCTATCCTCTCCTCTCTCTCTCGGAGCGGAGGTTATTGGATCCCTCAACTCTCGACGACAAGAGATAAACATTAAAAGTCGTCGCGCGAGCTGTGAGAGGGATGTAGTTGGGCGCGAGGAAGATGAACGGACAGTGTTATTGGCCACTGTGGTGCTGCGAATTCGGACGAACGAAAACATGAGGCTCAAAGATGTGTCGCTCGTTCTCTGCTTTGTTTTGCTCGTCGACAAATCAGGTCTGACACTTGACAGCTCAGCATACCTTTGCAATGATTAACACTTATTCTTATCGCCGTGACTCATCTGGTTTTGACCTCTTTATGAAATATATCTATCAAAATATAAGAACATTGGTTTTGTTAGAATTTTTGATGCTTTTACCTACTTTGCATTTCGTTAAATTTTCATGACTTCATCTTGGATGTTTTTTTTTTCAGCGACCCTTCACAGGAACTTGAAATATTATGAGACACTGCACGCATCGCACTTTCAGCACAAAATAGTCAAACGAGGTCTCAAACACAGTTACCATCCTTTCAATAAAATCAATGAGGTGGAATTTTATTCCCATGGAAGGTAAATTTGTGTACCTCAAAAATGAACACTTCATAAAAATCGTTACTTTTATCACTCACTGTTTCACTCTTTTAATATTACTATATATTTCATCTTGAAATTCACAGAAACTTCAGACTCATTTTAACACCGAGAAAAGAAGTCATCCACTCGAACTTCAAAGCTTATGAGATCAACGCAGATGGACAGGAAAAAACTATCCATCTAGGTCTGCTTTTTGTAATTTTGCAATTTCTCAAATTGTAACCTCAGAAAAGATAAAAAAAAATGTTAAAATGGTTCTTCTTCATTCATTTTGTACAGATCATGACAGTTTTTATCATGGCAGAGTTTTTGGCGAACTCGAATCCCACGCACAAATTCATATTGATAATGGAGTTATAACGGGGAGCGTCACAACTCCTGAAGATACTTATCATATAGAGGTACGGAGATTTCTAAAATGAAAAATTAATGAGTTTATAGAAAATTTTGAATGTCTATATTTTGTAGCCTGCATGGAGGCACCTTGGCCCTACTGATAACCAAACTATGATAGTTTATAAAACATCCGATGTAAAACTCAGCTGGGAACATTATCAGGGAGGTCAAGGTCACACACATGGTGCTCCAAAAACGTGTGGCTACATCAAAGAGTTTGAAGGTATTCTTTTATTTGATTTTTGATTACTATTTTTTAATTTTGTATTCCTAGATTATCTTTGTTTTAGTTTTTTAATTTATTTTATTAATTTAAATTTTGATTATTCAGATTACACCAGCGGTGATATTGAGGACAAAGATGGAAATGTCCTGGAGAATGGAACGGTTCACAACCGGTCAAAACGGCAAACTGAAACTTATGAATACACGCCCACCAAAACTAGATGTCCCCTGCTTTTGGTCGCTGATTATAGATTTTATCAAGAGATGGGAGCTAGCAGTACAAAAACTACTATAAATTATTTGGTAACCCGTCAATTGTTATTTCACGATTTGACAAAAGTTGCAAATGATTTTGCAAATTGAATTATTATATTTATTAATGAATTGGATTTTCAGATAAGTTTAATCGACCGAGTGCACAAAATTTATAATGATACTTTATGGCAAGAGAGGCAAGAACAGGACGGCTTCAGAGGCATGGGTTTTGTAATAAAAAAGATTGTCGTGCATAGTGAACCTACTCGTGTTCGTGGCGGTGAGACGCATTATAACATGATTCGTGAAAAGTGGGATGTTCGAACATTATTAGAGGTGATTCAAATTTAACCCCGAAAAATTAACTGCCAATAAATTGATCCTTCATTAGTTATAATTTGAATTAATTGTTTCGTTTCAGGTTTTTAGTCGCGAGTACAGTCACAAGGACTTTTGTCTGGCTCATTTGTTCACCGACCTTAAATTCGAAGGCGGGATCTTAGGTTTAGCTTACGTCGGTTCTCCTAGAAGAAACTCAGTAGGAGGCATTTGCACTCCGGAGTATTTTAAAAACGGGTACACCTTGTACCTGAATTCTGGTTTGAGTTCGAGCAGGAACCATTATGGTCAAAGGGTCATAACCAGAGAGGCAGATCTGGTTACGGCTCATGAATTCGGTCACAATTGGGGATCTGAACATGATCCCGATATAAGTGTAATGATTAAAAAAATTATTTCTTTTTAATTATTTAGAGTTGGCAATAAGTTTACTGATTAAAATTTATTTTAGGAATGCAGTCCTAGTGCCAGTCAAGGTGGATCTTATTTGATGTACACTTACAGTGTCAGTGGATACGATGTTAATAACAAAGTAATTTGAAAGAAATTTCAATGAATTAAATAATTTCAATTTTTAGAACAAACATTTGTATTAATAGCAATAAATGATTTTTCAGCGCTTTTCTCCGTGCAGTTTACGATCAATTAAAAAAGTATTACAAGCCAAATCCGGAAGGTGCTTTTCAGAGCCGGAAGAATCTTTCTGTGGTAATTTAAGAGTTGAGGGTGACGAGGAATGTGATGCAGGTTTATTAGGAACCGAGGACAACGATGCCTGTTGTGATAAAAATTGTAAACTCCGTCGTAATCAAGGAGCCGTGTGCAGGTTAATTTTGGTTTCATAACAAACTTCAATTGAAAAAAACTGTTGACGTTTTTTAATGTAACTAAAATTTTGAATTTCGCAGTGATAAAAATTCGCCGTGTTGTCAGAATTGTTTGTTCATGCCTCTGGGTGTCAAGTGCCGAGATGCACAGTTTGCAACTTGCGAACAGGAATCGCGATGCACAGGTAATTTTCTATTTTCAAATTTATATATTTTTCCTTTTCAATTTATCACATTATTCGTTTTTTAATTTCCATATTTTCCAACAGGTGCTTCCAGTGAATGTCCACGTTCTCCACCTATGAAAGATGGTACGAGCTGTCTCGAAAGGGGTCAATGTAAAGGAGGCAAATGTATTCCCTATTGCGAAACTCAAGGACAGCAAAGTTGCATGTGTGATACAAGTAAGTTTGAAATTCTAAAATCCCAAAGATAAAATCAATCTACTTTTAGTTGTTGAACTAAACTGAGATTTTTATTCCAGTTAGCGAAGCTTGTAAAAGGTGTTGTAGGCAGAGCCTCAATGAAACTTGTTCCCCCATTGATCCACAGGATATTTTACCCGATGGTACACCTTGTATCCAAGGTTTTTGTAATAAGGTAATAAAAGAAGAAAAAATTATAGACAATCTTTTTTAGAATTAAAACAAAAAATGATTTGCATTTTTCATTTCAATTTCGTACATTTTAATTAAACCGAATGAAACTAAGATAAGTTTATCTGTTCCAGGGGATATGCGAGAAAACAATTCAGGATGTGGTGGAACGATTTTGGGACATCATCGAGGATATTAATATCAACAAAGTGATGCGCTTCTTAAAAGACAACATTGTAGGCGCTGTGATCATAAGCACAGCGGTGGTTTGGATCCCGACGAGTTGGATTATAAGTTACATCGACCGCCGAAGGATCAAGGAAAACGATAAAAAGTGGCGTTGGATGAACACCGACGAGCTAATCCATCCCGATGATCATAGACAAGTCATCTACATTGGGATGCCTCGTCAAAGAATGCAACATCACGTGCAACATTCATAGAAATTAGTAACCCAGGCAGAACAAACCAACCTTGAAGCTTGAGTCGTTGAACTTTTTGCAGTACAAAACGACGTCCTAATCGAAGACAATTCGTTTTCATTCATTTTATTAAATTTTAAGTTTTTTTTTTCTATTTTAAGGAGCTTTTGTAACTTTTCTATTTTTTAGTTATTAGTTTCTTAATTATTAGGAAAATTTTTCTTCAAACTAGGTTGAATTTTTAATTGTAAAATAATTTATTAAGGATAAAAAAATTATAATTGTAAGTTTTCGAATAGGGTGTCGAAAAGCGAAACCTTTTTGTGCGCTCAACCTGAGTCATGCATTTGAACAAACTGACAAAAATAGAAACTAGTCATACAACCAGTGATATCAGAATGGAAGTACTAAACGAGATGTTTCGTTTTTTGTTTCGTTTTTTATAAATATTTTTGACAGAATATATTTATCCTCAAAGCACCGTTCCGAAGAGAAAGACAGCGTTGCTCATGATGCATTTACTTAACCAGATTTGTATTTACTAATTCGATAGAATTAGACATTAGTATTTAACTAACCAAAGTTATACGTTTTTTGTTACCTCCGTTAGCTCGACGAGAGTATTATAATATTTATAGAGTTGATTTTTGTTCACGGAATGATAAGCAACAAATGATGTAAATATTTTACTCAAGTTAATTCAATACTTGTAACTGAGGTTTGACATAATTGTTAAAAGTATTTGAAATTAGTAATAATTTAACGAAAATTGAGGATTCAATTCCCGTAAATTTCAACTGTTAAAATTGAAAACCTGAAAAAATGGTATCGCTAATTTGAATAAATGTCAATTCTCAGGATGTGTAATACACAAATTGTCGAATCATTTTTATACAAAATGTAAATACTTTTGAAATAAAATTTTTTGACAAAAGAAAACAAGATGTCTCATCTATATATCAAAATTGAAAACTTTATTACACAAACTTATTACAGATTGTGATGGTGCGAAACAAAAATTAAGTTCGTTTTTGCATTATATAACAATTCTCATAACTTATCTTGTATACAATTAAATAAGTTGATTTATGTTCATTTTATTTTTTTACTGCAAATAGTATAAAATTCCAAAACATAATTTTTGATAAACAAATTCTATTAGGGAATTCAAAAGACACATTTTTACATGTGACCAAAACCGTGAAGAAAATTTGACTACGGACTTTCTGGAAAATCAACCCAACACTTTCCCATGTAAATCCAAAATCGGTTCAGGGACCTTAACGTTCACTTTAAGTACACGATTCAAAAACACGGACAAGATATCTGCACTCAACGAGACGTTTCCCTTTGGGTTCTCCAGTATCACCGACGTTTTTTCCGAATTCTTCTGGACATTCACGAACTTGCAAGCAGGTCCACAGTGGTCATCGTTCGAAAAACTGTGTCCAGGTCGAACGACAAACAGGGTCTGGCCGTTGACTTGGATCAGATCGTCGCTCACTCCCAGTACTTTTCTATCTTTCCTATAAATCACATAGGGACATTGATGGATCCCGAAAATCTTTTCGATCTCGCTCTTTAGTTTGGGGTACGTCAATCGTCCCTGGTCCAGAGTCTCCAGCAGCACCATCGCCAGATCCGAAGAGGCTCCACTCCTAGCTTCGTATCCCACAAGTTTCAAGTTGACATATGGGGCAAAGATGTCGCTCTGCGACCCACCCGAACCTGCCAGGACCAGATCCATCTCTACGCCCTTTATATTCTGCAGCTCCTTGATTATAACCCGAGCAGTCTTTGGGATCTCCGTCATAGGTTTTTGGACAGTCTTGGTGATGTTTTCGATGAATTCCTGGTGGGAGACGATGACCTTCGCAAGGGTACTTGCGGGGTCCTTGACATTGTAGTAGGCAACAGCCTCATCCGAGGGCACGAGCTTGGCCTTCTTTCGAAGTTTCTGCACCCGATTGATGATCTCCCTGGCGAGTCCCTCGTTCATCATCGACTCGTCTGGCGTTATGTCCAGCAGCACCAAAACATTGCCCTCACTGTGAGCCTCGTACTTGGCCGCGAGTTCTTCAGCGGCAAAATTAAACATCAGCCGGATGTCCTGTTCCTCGAGCCTGTGCCCCAGCACCTCGATCTCCTTCTTTGCGACGAACTCCTGGAGCTGGGCGTCGCTCAGCTGCTTGATCTCAGCCGTGACCTTTTTGAACTCGCCTTTCAGCCTTGCGCCTAAAGTTTTGTGATCCGGTTCGGCTCTGAGGCTGATCTTGTATTTATCCTTATCAGTTGTAACAACCAAATTTTTAACATTCAACTCATCCAGGATGTATGGTCGCAGAGAAACGATCTCCTCGAGTACAACAGGGTCCTGGTGGATTATCACGATTTCCGGTAGCGGATACTTCAGGGGCAGAGTTTTTCTATCCCGAATCACTCGTCCTAGTTCGATGACTGTTTGCATGCTGGAGATTGATCGTTCGATCTTTTCGTTGATCAGGTTGGTGTCGGCAGTTGGGATGAGTTGGTAATGAACGCTGTCCATATTGTCTTTGGATGGAGGAACCAGTTTTCGTAGTCGTTGGAACATGAACTCGGTGAGGAAGGGGGTGAAGGGAGAAGTGACTAGGACCATCGTATAGACTATGCGGAAGAGTGTGTTCAAGGCCTGCTGACAGTCCGCCAGGTCGGTCTCACCCTTTATACGTTTCCTGTTCATGCGAACGTACCTAAAATAAAAACCAAAAATTAGAGATTGGGTTTCGAAAAATAATTGTTATATCCATGCTAAAAAATGTCAAAAATTACCAGTTGGTCAAGTTGTCGATGTACTTGATCAATTTCGGTACAACTGTGTAAAGTCGATAGGCCTCCATCTCCTTCTTCATAAACAGCAATAGCGACTGCGTGAAAGACAAGATCCACTGGTCCATAATATTTTGAGACACCTGTGACTGAGATGGATCATAGACAAACTTCTGTTCCTCCTCGCGTTCGTATCTCTCAATGTTCTGCAATAGGAACCTAAAAGCATTGTACCAAGGCAGGAACACGTCCTTGATGATGTCTTTGACTCCGTCTTCCTTGAATCGCAGACTCTCTCCTCTCACGACTGGAGAGTTTATGAGATAGAGCCTCAGTGCATCGGCACTGTACTTGTCTATGACTTCGCACGGATCGGGGTAATTTTTCTTTCTCTTGGACATCTTCTGGCCGTCTGAAGCCAAGATCAACCCGTTTGCTATGAGATTCTTGAACGGGGCCTTGCCAAAGAGAGCCGTCGAAATAACTAGGAGGGTGTAGAACCAACCCCTTGTTTGATCTATCCCCTCGGCTATGAAATCCGCCGGAAAACTATTGACGAAATCCTTTTTGTTCTCGAACGGAAAATGCACCTGCGCATAAGGCATGGAGCCTGACTCGAACCAGCAGTCGAAAACTTCGGGAACACGACGAAGAGGCGGTTGTCCAGGTCGACTCGATGGAATAGTGAGATGATCTGAAAGAAATGAAGTCCATTAGATGAACATAATAACGATTAGGTATTAATATTCATGATTTAAATCAACAAAACCAACCGATATTTTCTCTATGGATGTCTTTGACTTCTTGACCAGTAAGTTTGCAGAGCTCCTCGATGCTGCCAACACAAACCACTTCCTTCCCATCCTGACTGACCCAAAGAGGGATCGGATTACCCCAGTATCGATTCCTGCTAATCGCCCAGTCCCTGGCGTCCTTCAACCAGTTACCAAACCTTTTCTCCTTCACGTAATCAGGTACCCAGTAGGTCTGAGCACTGGACTTCAACAGATCCTCCTTTATGCTCTCCACCTTAACAAACCAGGACGGCACAGCCTTATAAAGCAGAGGAGTGTCAGATCTCCAACAGAAGGGATAACTGTGCTTGCAACTGCTGCTTTGGACCAGCCTCTCCTTCGCCTGCAGATGTTTTATAATCTCCTTGTCCGCGTCCTTGACATATTTGCCAACGAAATCTTGAACCGGCATCGTGAAGCAACCTTTGCTATCGACAGGGCAGATCGTTTCCTGGTCCTTGGTGATGACCCCAGCCTGCAGGCAACACCTGTAATCGTCCTCGCCAAAGTACGGCGCCTGGTGGACGATCCCCGTTCCCGACTCGGCGGTGACGTAACCGTCGTTGAGCACTCGGAAAGCCCCCTTGTCCCTCGCCTTCTCAAAATAATTGAACAGCGGCTCGTACTGTTTTCCTAGCAGCGACGACCCTTTTCTCTTTCCCACGACGGTGTACTTGTCCTTCGACTTGTAGATCAGCTCCAGACTTGACTCCAGGATGATGTAGATCCTCGACGTACTCAGATCCTTGACCTCCACGTACTCAAAGTCGGGATTGCAACAAAGCGCCAGGTTGCTGGGCAACGTCCAGGGTGTCGTAGTCCAGGCGAGGAGGTAAGTGTTCTTCTCATCCAAAAGGGGGAAGGCAACCACGACGGAGGGATCGACGACGTCCTTGTAATTCTGACCCGCCTCGAAGTTGGACAGGGGCGTGTTGCAGCCGGTAGAAAAGGGCATGACCTTGACTCCCTGGTATACCAGGCCCTTGTTGTAAAGTTCCCTGAAGACCCACCAGATGGACTCCATGTACCAAGGGTAGAGGGTTTTGTAGTCATTTTTGAAGTCGATCCAGCGACCCATCCGGCCGACTATCCTCTCCCACTCGGTGGCGTAGCGCATCACGATCTTCCTGCACTCGGCGTTGTAGTTGCCGATGCCCATCTTCTCAACGTCATCCGGGCCTTTGATGCCCAGAGTGTTGTCGATCTCAAATTCCACGGGCAGGCCGTGCGTGTCCCAGCCGAAACGACGCTCCACATGGTACCCGGTCTGATGAGCGTACCTTGTCACAATATCCTTGATGGTACCGGCCAAGATGTGACCGTAATGAGGCAGACCAGTGGCAAACGGGGGCCCGTCGTAGAAGGAAAACCTGGGTCGGTTTTTGCTCTGCTTCAAACAGTTCTGAAAGACGTCCAACTTTTTCCATAATTCTGCAAAAGATAAACGAAATTAGTTTTTGTTGTTGTTTATTTTGTATTATCTATTGTTGAAATAAGAATTGTCAAAAATTATTGATAAGTCAATTACAAGATGGAACATTATTTGACATTTTTAACTTACCATATTTTGGGTCAGTGATTTGATAATAAAATATTTCGGCATGATGAAAGTAAAAGAAAATGTTTCATTTGCTTACCCAAAATAATTTCCTCCTCCTTGGGGAAATTAATGGTCTCTGCTAGTTTCTCTGTCATTGTAGGTTATCAATAGAATACTGGTACGAATAAAATAACAACCGGCTGTTTAAACAATTGTTCCAATAACAGTGCCAGCGCGCAACATGCTTTCACACACGAGTTAACCTCACTCCACTTCACTCAAGACTAAAAATGAATCGGGAATTCGCGTTCGCGTTTCGCGTGCGCAGCTACTTTTTTCCCACTCGGTCGATGGGTTAGAAAAGGACAGACAAATGAATTCATTTGTCTGGGCAATAATATTCCATTGTTGGCTCAGAAAAAGTGAATTTAATTGTTGATTTTATAATGCTGATAACTAAAACTAAAAAAATTTTCGAAGAGAAAAAAAATCAGTTCTAAAATTTTTGAAGTGTTGAAGTATTTTTGTTTTTGCAAAAATTTTTTAATACTGTTCAAAATCAGATTAAGAAAATTTTTACTTTGCAAAAAATTTCTTTCCACTTTCATTCAATGTTAAATATCGATATTAGTTCATTAAAATTTTTTTTTTATTTAAAGAAAATAAATTCAAGATTTATTTAATTTAATTAATTTTATTCGTTTAATTTTTGTTCGCCCGTTTAAATTTTTTCTGACTCACTCGGTTTATCCCTCGATGCAGATCGGCGACCTACCTTTCGTCGGAAGCCCACGGTGCGATCTGTCTGGAATGATGAAAGATAAAATGTTTCAGTAAAAACCTCCTCCTACGACAGGAAAAATCTGGGTTGTCCGCATCCCACAGAAACATCATCGTCTGGAACACTAAATAACTAGGTTATTAAAATATTGTCTAATGTACTTCAACGTTCTTTAATTTCGTTAAGAAAAAAGCGGAGAGTTATTTTACCACTGAATTTGAACAAAGAAAAAAAAATGTCCTCCGTTGCACGAACATTGTGGTTGATGAAATATATTTAAAATGTTGTATCATCCCAGGAACATCGCTTGGAATATTAAAAAACATCCCTTGTTAATCAAAATGTATTTTTTGCACCACTGAAAACACTTTCAACGGACGAAATACGATTTTTCTACGATTACCAGCCTTGGGCACTGATTTTATTCACTTTGCACATATTTTACGTATTTTTGGCTCATTTTTATTTATTAATTGGAATTACAAATTAAAACTAGTGTTCTGAGCCTTCTAATTTACACCAAACAGCGAGAAGAAACGCGCGCGAAACAGTCCGAGAAGCTGCAAGGGAGTTTTTGTACCGACGCTAGGGAGTGGACCGCCATTTTGCTCGCCGCTTCGTGTTCCGTCGGTTCCGCGAAGACGGTTGGCAGCACTGCGCACGCCAGCGCGCATGCTGCGCATAAGTGGACGATCAGTTTTGTCAAAAAACTTTTTGTAGAAGAATCAATTTGTCGATCGGACTCTACAGTCGTGCAAGGATCATTTTTTCCTTATTTTTCATTGTGTCAAACGTATTAAAAGTTGTCGCTAACATTTTCGCGGTAAAACCTGCAGCGACGCGTTGAGGTAGGCTCGGCAAGATGGCGTCTTTCTCGTCTAGTTCCTCACATCGCTTCCTTCCTCTGTAGTTCTCTCGTAGTTTCGCGGGCTTTTCGTCGTTCTAATGTAGTTTAATCGGTTTGAAATCGTGTTTTGGCTTAAATGAATAGAAATAAAAGTGAATTATTAAAAAATAACGGGTAAATTAAGAAAAAATGATAAATTGATTGGACAAGGTCGATTGCGCGAAAAGTGAACGGAATAAAAGTGCCAGTCAATGCCAATTGCTGGTTTTTTTGCTAACAATGATCATTCATCGATGCCCCGATGATGTTCTCGCCCATGACGAAGATGTTCCTGGGGCAAAAACCCCCATTGTCGATTTTTCCGAAATGCCGCCATTTTCGAACATTCCGATATACCCCCCGCCAGTACTACTGTGGGTGCAAAAATTCGTCGACAAAACTCAGGTACTGTATTACATTCCAGGTGATGATGTACGTGGGGCATATGTCAATGACCCGGGTAACTTCTATTGTTCCAGGCGATGATGTCTGGAGAGGGTACGCCATCTTTGAAAAAAATTTTTCACCTAAAAATCGGGGGGCGATTATGTGTGTATGCGGGGTTGGGGGGAGGGTGCAATATATTCCAGGCAATGATGCGTATGTCGGGCATTATTCAAGTGACCCAGGTATTTTATATTGTTCCAGGCGATGATGTCTGAAGAGGGTACGCCATCTTTGAAAAAAATTTTGCATTTAAAAAACAGGGGGCGATTATGTGTGTGGGTGGGGGCGGGGGTGCAACATATTCCAGGCGATGATGTGTATGTAGGGCACTATTTTAGTGACCCAGGTATTTTCTATTGTTCCAGGCGATGATGTCTGAAGAGAGTACGCCATCTTTAAAATTTTTTTTCATCTAAAAATCGGGGGGCGATTATGTGCGGGGGTGGGGAGCGGTTTGTGGGGCAATATTTAAACCTGGGTGTATCTTTTAATGTTCCAGACGATGATATTCCTGGTGGCAGGCGAGGAATTTCGAAAAAAACTAAAAACATTAATTTGGCTGATCTTTCCGTGGGGCAAGATTTTAGCGAAAACCAGCAGGTATTATAATATATTCCAAGAGATGGTGTACATGGTTACTCGAAATAACCTGGACATTTTTTTTGATATTCAAGGCAGTTGTGTGTGTGTGTATCCTGAGAAGCGGCGATATTTCAACTGAAATTCTAGTGACAAATGGTGTTCTGGCGAGTGGTATTGAACATCCTGCTGTATCCTGATGTAGGCGAGGATGTTCCTGAGGGGCGCTAATTCCACAATGCAGACAGATCGCAACGTGGGCTTTCGACGAAAGGTAGGTCGCCGATCTGCATCGAGGGATAAACCGAGTGAGTCAGAAAAAAATGGTATAACTACATCAAGACGTTTTTTTTCTCCACAGAATACGTTTCGAGTATTCGACTTTTTTTTTGTCTTCTCGTTTGAAATAATCTTATCTTACTTTGTCATTTCTTGAAATATATATTAATTGCAAATTGAAATAGTAAAATATAAAATACAAGTGGAGAAAAAAATCGTATCAAACGAATCGGGTTATACTCGCGAAACGTAGTACGGTTTTTCTAATCAAGGTTTACTTCAATAAGCCTTATTTTTTCAATAACAAAAAAATGATTAAAACATTTTTTTTAGTCATTGAAAAACAGTGTTAGTGTTATAGTGTACAGTTAATAAAGAGAGGTAAGTAATCTTTTTTGGTAAGTATTTTTTAAAAGAGTGATCAATTTTATTTTAACATTTTCAAATTTCTTCACATTTTTTATTTCATTTCATGTGCCTCTGGCGGCTGTGGAATTTTCTACATCCGCAACCGTTCGGTGATTTTTTAAATTCATGTCTCAACTTTTTTTTAAAGACATGAATTTTATTTTAATAAAAAGTGTCAGTGTTTACAGTGTAAAGTTATTTCAAAAAAGGTAAGTGATATTCTGTGGTAAGTATTTTCAAAAAAAGAGTTAACATTTTTTAATTTTTTACATTTTTTCATGTGCTTTTATACATGAAACAAATCGTATCAATCAAACGTATCGGGTCAAATTCGCGAAACGGTTCGGTTTTTTTAATCAAGGTTTATTTCAATAAGCCATAATTTTTTAATAACACTAATGACTGAAACGTTTTTTTTAGTCATTAGAAAACAATTTTAGTGTTATAGTGTTACAGTGTTAATAAAGAAGGTAAGTAATCTTTTTTGGTAAGTAATCTAATTGTAATTCAACATTTATGAATTTTATCTCATTTCATCTCATTTCATATGCCCCTGGCGGCTGCAACATTTTCAGCATCCACCGCCATCCGGCCATTTTTTAAAACTCATCTTTCGAGTATTTTTTTTAATCATTTTAAAATTTCGTACATTAAAAAGTGCCGGTACGTGTTGTGTTATTTAGTGTATAATTAATAAAAAACAGGTAAGTTATTTTTTAGGTAAGTGAATTTTGAAAAGAAAAATCAATTTATTTATCTTTTCTACAACAATTGTTTACATTTATAAATTTGTTAATCATATCAACTTTTATAATTCATCTTTCAAGCCTTTTCTTGGAAGTATGAAACCCTTTTTTAAGTCGCTCGCGCTTTTTTACCTTTCAAAATTAAAGGGTCCTCACGTGACTTGCAACACCAACGCCCTCTCGGTTAAACAACAGTTTTGAATCCTTCAAACAGTTATTTTGTTTGGAAACGGTTCAGAGCAAACATCAAAACATGTGCAAAAGTTCTTGTGTCAAATGTGAATAGTTTCAAGTTTAAAATGACGTCATTTACTATCACCACCCAATATGATACTGATGAAGAAACCATTAATTTTGGCACAAGAGCCATTTGTGAGGCCGGTGGTTTCATTTATGAATCCACAACATTGGCTACTGTGCAAATCAGCGGAGAAGTATAATAATCATCGATTATATTTTGGTCTCCGTTCTTGTTTAATTGTTGATTTTCATTTGGTTTGATTATGTTTCAGATTGTTGACAAACCTCAAGTTGTAGCAAATATAGAACATTCAAGACCATGCTTGATGATAAGAAATTCCATTGCTGTGTTTGAAGATGAAAATTTTGCAACAATTATCAAAAAGTACGACTTTGGAGATGAGATTTCGAGTTATTGCCTTTCAAGCGAGGGACATTTTTTGTTCGTCACGTTAATCGATGGGAGCTGTCACTGTGTTCATATTCCAACAGGTGGTCAGATCCAGTGTATGAGGTACAGTTTTCATTTTGTCATTTTTAATTTTCATCTTGAATCTTTATTGTTTAATTTATTTACTAATTAATTGTTTCATCTCATTTCAGAAAAATCAAATCAGAAACTGAAAACACAATCATCAAATCATTCATTGATGCAAACTCAAAGAGCGTTTATTTTGTATCAACCGACACCACCATCTATAGGTATTTAAAATTTATTTCAAACTTTTCACCTAGTTGTAAAATTAATTTTCTTTATTCATTCGGTTGTTCTTTTTTAGATTGTCTCAATTCGAAGAAGAAAAACTTCACCTATCATTGATTGAAGGGGAAGAAAAAAAAGTCGAGTTTTTTACCTCTGAAATCCAAACTGAGAAAATGTACAGTGGTTTTAATAACAGAAAAGTAAGTTTGAGGTTCAACTAAAAGAAAAGATTAAAAAATTAGACTACTTTTTTTTAATTAATTACAGTGAATTTTTGTTTCAAATAAAGGTTTCCTATGCTGCAGCAGGATTATTTGATAATAAAATTGGTATAGCAATGATATCCAACACTAAAACTTATCTGTGGCTCAGTGAAGATAAAACCAAACTTGCAATATTACCTTACAAATTAAACAAAATGCAATTTTTCGAAGAGTGCAGGTAAATCATACTTTATTATAAAGTCTATGATAAATATTTGTGCAAAGTATTCACAATTTTGTTCGGATTATTATTTTTTAGTTATTTGATGGGTCTTCAAGAGGACAATTTGTTACATGTGATTTGTTGTCGGACAAACGTTCTGGTTAAGATCTACGATGAGCCTGTTAATGATTTTATGATTATGCAAGATCAAGTTGGTGGACCTCTTCATATTTGTACCTTGACGAAAAATCCAAACAATGCGGAGAAATCGGATTTGAAATTAATGTCTTATCTTGGTAAATGCACTTTTTTAAATCAAATTAATTTTTTTAATCAAATTAATTATACGATTTGGTTTTCTTTTCAGACAGACAAATAATTTTTGAGATTCCAGTATCAAAAACGACTTACCTAGTGCAACCGATCAATTGTTTTATGAACGATTTTGTATACCTGGAAGGTTCATTTAAAATGAACCACTTTGATAAGATTTTAATTAAATCCCTTAGCGAGGGGAATTTAAATCATCGACTAGAAAGATTGGTCAGGAGAGGAAAATATGACGAGGCGATGGAATTCGCTATTAAATTTGGTCTGAACAAACGTCCCATCTATCAGGCCAAAGCTTCGCTGCTGGTTGGTCGAATCAATCCTTGGGTCGATAATTCCAACACCGATGAAGACGTGAAAGAACTGATCAGTATCTTGGACAAGATTGAAGACGTTCAATTTATTTTTGAATGCTGCTCCAAAATTTTGCTCATGGATTACAAAAAGATGAGAGTTGTTTTGATCTATGCGAAAAATCGAATCAAACAAAAAATTCAGGCAAGTGTCCAAGATATAAAATAAATAATATTAGAAATGAAAAGTATCTTTTTGAGATTAATTTTGTTTTACTGAAATGTTTGTTTCACAGAAATCAACTGATCCGAATAAAAATAAGGATGACATGAATTTGCTTTTTATGATGGAAGACATGCTGAAACAGTGGGACATCTTTAAAATTTTGAAGTGCACATCCGACGATGCAAACGCAAATAAGAATATTGTCGAGGATTGGCTCAAATTTTCCAAGGCAAACATGTTTGACGAGTGCATAAAATATTTACAACAAGTATGATTAGAAACATTTTTTTTTCATCGACAATATTTTCAAAGATCTCCAATTAATGTTTCTCTAATTAATGTTTCGTTTTTTTCAGGGTCAGATTGAAAAAGCTTGCATCATCTGGTCGAGAAATTTCACCACTATCACAAGTAACTTAACATCTGACAAAGTTCGAAGAATCTTGTCCTGGATCGGGCAAGCAGCTACTCCAATTCAATTGGAGATGTGGTTCAACCATTTCGTTCCTACCATTCTCTCCCTGGTTTCCGACACACTTCCCGACGTTCTCTCTTGGATCTACGAAAAAGTTTTTGCAATGGAATTGTCAGGAGCTCAACCCTGGCCTCAGATAGGAATAGAATTCATCAACAATTTCATGAACATCTTGAAGGCAAATCAGTTCCGTTTTGCGGATCATTTCAACGATGACGTATCGTCGCAAAAGAAATCAGTCCAACATTTGGTCCAGCTTTCCCAAGCTTTAAACGATATAAATCAAATCCGAGATGATTATAGGTACTTGTTAATTCTCCTCGATTATAATTAAAATCAACTTAAATTTGTTAATTGGAATTCTTGTTTTTAGGCTTGCAGTGCCACTGGAAATTTATACCAGCAATCCACTCAACGTTGTTCATCTTTTATTAAAAAATATAAAAATAGATAATATTGCCAAGTTTGTTGATTCTTTCTTGAGACAGTATATCACTGATCATTCGCTGAATTTCGATGATGTTTTGTTTTCGTACGTACAAAAAGAAGTGAACGCTTCGCAAGATTGGTGGGTTTGGGAAGAAGCTCCATGGGAAAGGCGGCTGGCCGTCATCATAACATTTTTCAACGACATTGAGGTATAATTTCGTTATTAAATAATAAGTTTAAGTCAATAAACAATCCAAATTTAATATGGTGTAAATTGAATTTCGAACAGAAAAAATTGAGGTCCACCTTATTGATGTTAAAAAAGGCACCAGTGCCCTTGACTTCAACAATGGAATCTGTGATCGAAGCAAGTTACAATTACAGTCATAATCTCGTTATGGAAATTCGCAAAGAAAAAGATTTGATACCGAAGAAAACTCTCTATAAAAAGTATGGGTATCAAAAAATTGGTTTGTGTGAGGTAAGAAGCTTGATTCAATACTTTTCGTAGAAATTTTTCAGTTTGCTGAAATTTATTGACTGTTGTTTGTGTTTCAGGAGCTCATTTGTTATATTATAAAACAGGACTCCGATCAAGCCATTAACGATATCTGCAACTTGACAGAAAATAATTACGAGCTGCAGGGAAGCGCAGTGAGACGATATTTCATAGTTCACATTGAAAAAGGGTAATATTTTGATTTAATAATTACTTATCGAAAATCGTCAAAAATTGAACAAAAAAAATTGTTATTAAATTAAATCAAATGTGATATTTGCTTTTTTTTGACAAAAATGATATAAAATCTTGTTGTTTTCAGAGAAATTGAAAAAGCTTTTTCAATTCTGGATCACTTCAATGATGAAGTTTGCCGAGACGCTTGTAAATGGATGATTACATTCACTGAACACAGCATTCCTCAAAAGGTTTTGCATATCAATTAATTATTAATATAATTGAATCCTTTTTTTTATTAAATTGTATTTATGATATTTGGTATTCATTTTGACTTTGATATTTGGTATTCATTTTCAGTATCTCAATATCGAACATTGGATCAGAGGTTTGCATTTTGCAAAAGCAGCACTTAACAAAATCGAATCCAAGGAGAAGAAAAATTTGCGCCTTCAAGACGAGCGTGAGAATTTAATCCAACGTATCAAAATGATGTATCAATTGCAAAAGGAATTCGGTATCAAAATTTTGTCGTCAGATTTGCAAAATAATAGAATGGAAAAAGTGATGAGTGACTACGTTAAAAATATAAACGAAGGTACAATCGCCCAATTTACAATATTTAATTATCTATATATTTTTATTATTATTTATGTTGTTAATTTATAGTTATCATTTTTATTACAGAAATGGTTAAGAAAAAAATTCCAGTCTCCGCAGCCTGCAAAGCAATTTTAAGAGTAACAGATCTGCTTTCTCTGTCTCCAATTTTTGCCTTTGATTTGTTGTACAATCAGTCGAAAAATAATGAGATCCTCACGTTTTTCTTAGAGTACGTACACGAATTATTATTATTATTATTATTATTGTTATTATTATATACAATAATTAATTATACATTTTATGATTTTAGGAACGAAAATAAATACGATTGGGCATCTAAACTGAACCCCGATGATATTTTCCTATATAACAAATTATTTTGTAATGCAATAATCAACACCGACGATGACGATCGACTTATACCGAAGATCAAATCGATATCGTCACAAATCCTTGATTCCTGTTCAGCTGGTAAGGTCAATTTTTTATTTTATTTTATTCATATTTTTTGGTCAATGCATATTTTGTAAATTTTATAGCTTTGTAAATCGTAATTTAATTTTGCAGACGATCTGAGCGAAGCTATGTTATTAGTACCTTGGCTCAACAGATACCCAATGGTCGATGAAACTCTAAATCATGACGATGAACATGAAAAATATGTCAAGAATGGTACCAACAAAACAATAGAAGACTGGAAATTGTCTCCCATTTACACCGACGCAGCCATCTCTTCCAACGATTTTCTTAGTTTTTCCAAGAAAGCTCTAAAAGTTTATCTGTATTATTCAGACGATCCTCATCAGTGCAATTCCGAGTGGCGCGACCAAATTTTTAATCAAGTACTAATAGCAATTAAAAATACCCATAACTTCCAATTCCAATCCAAAGATTTTTAAATGAAAATAGTAAAAATTGTTCAATTGTCGTTAATTAATTTTGCAATTCGAATTTATATCATTGTTTCTTATTTCCAGGACGAGGCCGAGAGCTGGCTACAAAAGCTCCCCACAGAAGTGGAGAATCTAATGGCTGAATATCATGACATCTCGTTAATGCACCTCCTTCAATGTCTCCAACACAAAGCCGCAATAACACAATCGTTTCCAAACTCGCTTTGCAATTTGCAGTCCACGATGTTCGCCTGCATGCGCACACTGGTGGAAAAAGTTGTAAGGACTCTACCCTTGGATATGTACACTGGATTGGCGTGCCTTTTTGCGTTACCAGTAGACGAGGCAAATTGTTTGTTGAAAAATCTGTTCAAAAAGTATGTTAAGTTACACATGAAAATGAAATATATTTTCAATCAAATATATTTTCTTTATATAAAAGACCGGTAATACAAATTTATGTTCGTTTTAAGGAATCGTAATCGGGTGAAATTTCATAAAGCCATTACAGAGTTGGGTTGTGAGTTTGATCTATTGAGGGACAATATTGCTAGTCAGTACAACACGTTCAGGCTCTTACATCAATGGGTCCCGCGACTTTCAAAGTATGGTGTCACATCGAAAGGTATATTAAAGTTGAATTGAACCATTAAAATTGATTTTATTATAATTTTTTTATAATTAATTAATTTTTTTCAATAAAATCATAATTACGTTATTAAATTTACTTTAATCGTTTTCAGACATCCTCGAGAATGACAAAACACTTTGGAGCAACCTGCTGAATAACGTGATCGACAACTATGTAAAAACTGAAGACGATATAACAGATTTTCTTATGCTCTTGAAAGATATCTGCACTGACTTTTGGTTGAACCTACAGTACCACCTCCAGTATTGTCTTGGCGCAATTTTGAAAAATTGGACCCCAAATTATACAGTCACTACTAAAGAGGGGAAGAAAGGTGTTTGGGAATTTGAATTACTTTTTTGTTTCAATCGTGTGAAAATTGAAGTTTAGTTGTTTGTAATTGTTGTAACTTTCTCGTTCTTCATTGGGATATTTTTTGCAGAGATTGAAGTCAACAAGGAGCAAATAACATTGTTGGATCGTCGATGTAAAGCTTTAGCTCACAATATCGAGGATAAAAATGGTCTTCAGGAGTATTTGAGCAAGATGAAAACTCAGGTGAGTAAATGATTAAAAATTTTAAAAATAATAATCAATTGATTTGTAAGATTATTAATAAAAAAATTCTACTTCCAGATCAATTGTTATCACTACGAAATATTTCTAATGATTCTGACTCTTATGGAGGAACAAAAAGTGTCAGAATATAATTTTCTGTACTTTTTGATGCAGTATACTCGTGTGGGGTCAGTATCTTATTTACAGTGTTCATAGTTTGATTTTCTAACTTTTCGTAAAACAATTGAAACTCATTTTTTTAATTGATTTATTAATTTTTTGTTTGTTGTTTTTTTTAGAAAACCTGCTGCTTGCGAGATACAAAATTGGGAAAGATTGACGTTCGAAGGCTGCGAATTGCCATCGATTTCTGAATACAGATTGCCGTTTTTAAAAATCAATAAAGAAATATGGGGCATCTTTGGTAAAATTAATTTAAAATTCAAATATAAAATATTCTAAAAAGTACCTTATTGTTTTCTTATAGTATAAAATTTAATTCAAATTGTGTGTTTCAGAATCAGAATTTAATCTGAAAACATACAAACAATGGCTACTTATTGCACAGGCATTATCTTTAAATAAGGACAATATTTGCGTCTTATCAATCAAAAAATCTGTGGACGAATTATTGAAATGTCACCAATCCTCAAACGGAGACTGGGATGTTAGTCAGAGAATTGAAGTGATTTTCAAGGAAATCAGAAAATGTATTGACTGTATGAGTGGAAAAGATGCTTATGAAATGAGCACTGCAGTTTTGTATCACGTTATGAACAAACTGCCCAAAGGTAAATCAAATAATTCACAAATTAAATTAAAGAAATTTAATTTATGTTTTTAATGTCTTGATTTTTATTTTTTTGAAAATTAGGAACAGATAAAGTTTTGATTGCAAAAGAATGTTATGCCCAAGCCCAATCTTGGGTTCAAAATTCTTCAGTTGAAGGCGAACAACAGAAGAAAAAACTTTTTGAGGTACTGAATTATAATGCTTATTGTTATTAAATTATTATTCAATTTATAAAACGATTGAAATCAAATTAAATAATAATTATTGATGATTTTGTAGATTGAACAACAGTATAAACAACTAACTGCCGAGCAGATTCTCCATACACACGGATTAAGAGAGAAGCGTTATCTGAATTACATCAAACGATCAGTGATCGATGAGCAGATAATTATGAATTTGATTATGAAACTTTATGATCACGAAAGCATCCCTCTAAGATACACCGTTGACTTGACGTCCAAGCCCGATGTCAGTGGAGCCGTCGATGCGTTGGGTCAATTTTTCTCGATCAACGTTTTACAACTTCGGATCAAATTATTGTCAACGGTGATACAATCGAACCGCGACGAGGGTCAGACTGAAACTATTACTAAGAATATCACTGAAATCATCAAAAATTGCAACGATCCTGGGAAAGAAACTGATCTTAGTGAAATTGATTTGTACAAGTATGATTTCCATTTTATTTACATCTGTTTAAATTGATTCCTTCAATTTCTTTGTAAACAATTATTTATCATTAAAAATGGTTTATTTTCAGAGCCAGCTATGCGATAAAACCTGAGATCAAATCAAACGACACCCAGATCGTTCACATGCTTATAGGGATGGGATTTGCTAACGATGATCTGTATTCATTTGGAGAACGATATCGAGCGATGCGAATTTTACAACTCTCCATTGATGAAAAAACATTAGAAGTGTTGTCCAGACGTGACATAAATGAGTTCAAGTATAACTCTTAAAATTTTCTAAAATTCGTATAAAAAAAGTTGGAATATTAAATTTAAGTATAATTTTTATTCTCTGTTCCAGCAATCGTATGAGAACTTTGATGTACCTAAACGAATTAGACGAATTGGGTCTGCAGTTGTCAGCCGCAGAGTTCAAAAGTTTGGCAAAGCCTGAAATCATTCGACTTTTGTTTCGACGTTGTTTCAATACCTCCAAATCACAAAAAGCAGTCGATTTATGTTTTGGACTTTGTATTGACTTTAAAATTTATGATATCTCTCTCTGGGAATGTATATTAGAGCAGATGAGGAAATTCTCTATGGTAATTCTTTCTTTTCTCATTTTTTCAAACTTCTTAATATTTTAAATCTGAAATGTTTGTTATTTTTTCATTCCTGCAGATTTCTACGTTGAAAAAAGTCCTGCCAGCAATCGCAAACAACTGCATGATAATTTACCTGGAAGAATTCATCGCCTGTTGGCAAATGCTCGTCGATGAGACTTTCCGAAAATTGAGTAACCAACCAACCCAAAGACAAACAAATGATTGCATCGAAACTTTCAAAATCTTGCAAGCCTGTCCCGTGGTTTATGATCTGAACTTTGACGACTCCCTCAACTCTTGTTTCCAGTCGAAACAGCCGTGGCTGAGCGCCGCCTTGATTCCCTTTTTATGCGACTCTAAAAAAGCTGAAACACTCAAAATTATTTCTGACAATTTTAAAACCGAGAAGATCGTTGACGAATTAGAAAATTTGACAAAAAGGGGAGTCATCTCAGCATCGATCTCAAGAGAAAAGTACTTTTTAAAAAACAGTCCCGTGTTGTAAGTAGATTTAGTTTTATATTTGAAAAAAAAAAATTTACACTTTTGTATATTACTTTTAAATAAAAATTATGACTTGTATTTTGAACTCTCAAAGTTTTCTCTTGTATAGGTGATTTTGTAGCCCATGTTCTCCAGTTTCCATGCAATCAAAGTGATTTTGCTGATTAGAGACGTGTCAGGACCTTCCTCTTTGACGATTTCAACCACGTCGTTGAGTTTGATCTGAGAAAAAAAAAAGAATTTCATTTCAAATTCCATCTGAACTCAGTCTGAAGAAACTTAAAAACCATTTTTTAACTCACATCAATTCCTTTTTTGGTTGCCTTGGCGCCGTTCAGATACACTTTTCCTTCGTAGAACAATTTTTCTACTTTACTGAAAAGGTGAATGAAAATATTTATTTATATTTGGGTTAAAATTAAAATTTGATACTAAATTCATTTGTTTATTATAACATTGTTTCAACTGAAAAGATGACGAATTTTTATTTATTATTATTATTATTATTATTGAGATTTTTAATTAAAATTTGATTTGTTGATGCATTAAAAATTGACCTACTTTCTAGACAGCCCAGAACCAAGTTTTGCAATGATATCAAGTCTAAGAGCCGAGATCCTATTTGTCAATTGTTTCATACCATGATGATCATCATCATCATCCTCATCACTATCACTTTCCTCTTCTTGCATCTCTTTGATCTCATCTAAAATCTGTAATAATTTTTTAACTATTATTTTAAAAAATCAATATAATTTTTCACATTCAAAGTTTCTTTTTAATTTTTTAGTGAGTCAATTATTTTGTTTCATAAAAAAGATACCTTTTCAACTTTGGACTGCTTTTTTTTAAACCTCTTGCTGACTTGAAGGTTAGGTTGTTCTTTAATTGACAAAATTGATTGTTGACAACTGTTAACCCTGTCATTGTGACAGTAATAATGACTGAAAATTGTGTAAGATCTCATAGGACTTGCGAGACAAATTAGTTTCGCTAAATCATTAACGTTGTGGTGAAAAACAGTTTTTAGAAACGACATATCTTAAAAATCTTTTTTTTCTTCTATCTTTTATATATTTTTTGATTTAACAACAAATAGTAAACAAATTCATTCGGGATGATTCTCAGACGTTTTTATCTAAGTTTTTGAAAGTCAACACGAAAACAAAAAAATATCACTGCAAGTAAAAAAAGAAAATGTTTGTATTTTGAATCATAACCTTTTGATTTTAATTTTTCAGATTACCGCCAGAGGTCGCCGCAAAAGTGACGTTTTGACAACTATCCTCTCTCGGAGGAGTCTCTTTTGCTAACACATCACAATTTGAAACGATCGCGACTTTTGGGAGTGTTTACAAAAAAAATCTCATTCAATCAGCGGAGCATCCTTTTTGCATCTCATGCCAAACTGTTATTGACTGGTTATTGACAGCTGATGAAAATCGTGTAACGCCATGTGGTCTGACGAAAAGTTGTTTATCACGTCAAATTTCGTCTGAATATTTTTATTCCCATGGCAAAACATCTGTAATAATTTAACCGAAGAGGTATGTAACAACTGAGGATGTGTCAAATAATCTATCACTCGATGTTTTTTTGCGGTTTTCTCGTCTGTTTTGTTTATACACAAAAACCATCGGAAAAATGTCACATCGTTCCATCATTGCAATTTTTTTGGTTCGTCTTATTGACTTAGTCTTGAGCTCTCTCAGCTTATCAAATAAAGATTAACCTATAAAAGCAATTTTTGTTTTCATCTGTTTTTTTTCTTTTTATTTTTGTCATTTTGTTTCCTTTGCATCTCACGCTTGGCAAATTTGTTTTTCATTCATTGTTCAGTCAAAACTCGAATGTATTCACTCTGGTTTCGAATTCAACTTTTTTTTCTCTCCCAACTCATTTTTAAATTTTAAATAACAATACCTCTCCAGATAAGATTAGAGGCGTTTGCAAAAAAAGTTTTACGTCAATTGTAATTTAACATTTTTATACATCTTTAAAAAAGAGGAGAATAATTTATTTCCGTCCGTAATTAACATTTTTTTAAATAATTTTTTTTCAACGATTTTGCACTAAAGAAACTTTTTTCTAATTTAAAAATCAATTACATGTTTTGAATGAAAACTATTTATCTAAGATGTGGTTTTTAGTGAGTATTCATCCTTTCAATGTTTTCCAGGTGGAATTTTGAAATGTAACATGTCATCAGAGCATTTGTTGTCTATTGTTCAGTCGAAATTAATCTGTGGAGGAATATTAATATCCGTATCCTTACAGAAATTTTTTGCTCAAGTGTTTAGTTGTTTTTTTTTTTTAGAAAATAATTGTATAAATTGATTTCTACTGGATAGATAATTTTCATCATCTCTAACAAAGAACTAACAATGCAAACATTATTTGCTAACTGCATCGTTTTACTAACAGCTTTTTTAGTAGTGGCTTCAATGTTTGATGAAAAAATTTTGTACCTTAACATTTTACTTGAATTTTTTGTATCGTATTTTCCTTTGTTTAATTAACAACTGATTTAATTATTTTTCTTAACGATCATGATATTTAGGCAACCGAAGCGTCGCTGGTTGAAGGATGGATAAAATCTCAACGAATCGTTGCTCTAGTCAAAAAAGATACGACCTATGCTTTATTTAGCTTTAAGTTAACGAAGATCCCTCCACGAAATCATTCTCACCTTTTGGAAGAGAGCGCCTTGCCTATAAATCATGAGTTTAAGTGTGACTTCAGTGAGTATCGCAAAGTTCAACTGAAACTAATTTTCAATTTTACTTAAGTACAGTTTTATTCAAATTATACCTTTATTATTATTTTTTTTTTTTCAGAAACGAATGAACAGGAAGACCCGAACAGTCCGTCGAACATTGTTTTAGAATTGACGAGCAAAAAACTTCAGATGATTTTAGAGTTACGCCCCACAAATGAAACTAGCAAATTAGTGGCTGAAATTTTTGCTGCACTGGATGGTAATAAAAAAAATTATAACTTGTGGTAGATTGAAAGCGAAAAAAAAAATCTCGGAAAAATGAAACATCATTTTGTATTGTTCGCCGAAGACAATGAAATGAGATCTACATTTATAGAGTTAACGTGTTAATGTTATATAATTAAATTATGATGGGCGAATAAAAAAGTGATGCTCAGTTGCACAATGATTGATTTATGATCGAATCAAAGTATCAGAAAAAAAGTAATAAAGAAAAACACTTCTGAGATCGATTTAAACCAGACTTGTATTATTTGCAGCGTATTCTAAAAATAAACCTCTTGAGGCGGACTTTTTTTGGATGAAAAATATGATGGAAGGTCAAAGACAATTCGAGCCCAGCGCTGGTGATTCAGTGGACATGCCTAACTCTGTAAGACAATCCATCTTTTCTGAGGTTCAAATTGATATTTTACGCTGAATTTGTAATTCAACTTTAATTGGATTGTTATATAAATTTATTGATCTTATCGCGAGTGAAGTATGCGAGGAATGAAAATCGCTTGATATTTATTTATGAAGTTGAAAACATCCATCCTTTCATAAGGAAACTCAAACAAAATTAGTTTTCCTGACTTGACTTAATAATTTAAATTGAGATGATTTTTTAGGTTGATTCCAATCCTGATATTTTCATACCAAGACGAAATTTAACTCCAAAAATGGGCAGTGCGACTAGAGAATCTGTAGTTCGGCATCAGATGTTAACCAAAGAACAGTTGTATACTTACACTGAAAATTTTAGGTATTTGAGAAAGTTGCAAATGAAGAATTTATTCAATTTAAATTTAATGAAAAGAATTATTGACTGATTTAAATAATTTCGCAGAATTTTTACCGGAACTTGGAACGTGAACGGCCAGCCAACAAATGGTATCACATTTGAGCAGTGGCTCAGTAGTGACGAAATTCCCCCTGACTTATACGCTATTGGATTTCAAGAACTCGATCTGAGCAAAGAAGCTTTTCTTTTTAATGATACCCCTCGCGAAGAAGAATGGAGGTTGATAAATTTTTCTACATCTTTGATTCTATTTATAAATGAAATCATACACTTGTCAGGTTTCAATTATGAATTATATTATTACAGACAAGTCGTCGCCAAATCTTTACATCCAGAGGGAACTTATTTCCAAGTTGCAATTGTCAGATTGGTTGGGATGCTGCTCATAGTTTATGCTAAGGAATCGCATAGAGATTTTATTGACAACGTGTGTATTGACACAGTTGGAACAGGAATAATGGGAAAAATGGTAAAGATTTTTTATTAATAAAACACACTTTAATATTTCTTAGTTTGTTGTACGAATTAATAATATTGAATTATTATTTTAGGGTAACAAAGGAGGCGTGGCAGTGAGTTTGTCCCTCCACAACACATCTATTTGTTTCGTCAACGCCCACTTAGCAGCTCATTGCGAGGAATATGAGAGGAGGAATCAAGATTATGCAGACATCTGTGCAAGATTGATGTTCTCAAGGAACACTCAACCTAAAGGATTTAAAAATCACGAGTAAAATAGTTGAATTATTATTCTTTCATTTTTGTATTTTTTTTCTCTCGTCATTTAATTTAAATGGTCTGTTATAGCCAAATATACTGGTTGGGAGATTTGAATTACCGCATAACAGAGATGGATGTACAGACAGCAAAAAAGCACTTGTGTGCCGGTAACTACGGTGCTTTGTTAGTCCTTGACCAGCTAGCACAGCAGAGAAAACTTAAGAGAGTATTTCAAGACTTTGAGGAAGCCAAGATCACTTTTAAACCGACTTACAAATACGATCCTGGAACTGATAACTGGGATTCTAGGTAGATTGAAAAAAAATCTACCATCAAAGTGTTTTTTTTTTTTTTTTTTTTTTTATAATAATTTGCAATTGTTATTTTATTTTTAGCGAAAAAAACCGCGCACCTGCCTGGTGTGACAGAGTTCTTTGGAAAGGACACGGCATCACATCTATCGATTACAGAAGCCATCCAGAACTCAAGATATCAGATCACAAACCCGTCAGCGCCGTTTTTGAATCCAAAGTATTATTAACAATTAAATTTTATTAATTTGAATTTCGTATAGACAAAATATTTTGTGTTCTTTTGTTTTTAGATCAGGATCATTGATAAGGTGAAATATCGGAAAATCCACGAGGAAGTGATGAAAGAGTTAGATAAGCAGGAGAATGAATTTTTGCCCCAAGTCATGGTCGACACTACCGAAATCATTTTTGATACTCTGAGATTCAAAGAGCCTGTTTCCAAAGAATTAACAATCGCAAATACCGGCCAGGTCGGCTATCAAAAATCAAGTTGCAAAATGTAACCTGAACTTTTATTTGAATTTTGATTTTTTTCTCTGCAGGTTGTAGTTCAATTTGAGTTCATTAAAAAATTGGATGACACTAGTTACTGCAAGGATTGGTTGCGAATTTATCCTTACACAGGGATAATTGAACCAGGTATAACTCATCTTATGATTTTATTTTTCTTATTTCTAATAATTATATCTTAATTGTTATTTTATCAATAAGAATAAATTGATTAATTTCTCATCTGTCAACTCAGGCGAAAAATGTGACATAACTCTGGAAATAGCAGTCGATAAAAGGTCAGCTTGCAAACTCAACTCCGGGGAAGATAAGCTGTACGATATTTTGGTTCTACATCTAGAAGGGGGCAAGGATATATTCATAACAATCACAGGTAAAAAATTTTCCAATTTTTTAATTTTATTATTATTAATACAAATTTTACAAAAAATGGAATGATAAAATTTCATTTTAGGAACTTATGAGAGGAGTTGCTTTGGTTGCTCGATGGAAGCCTTGGTTCACATGAAAGTGCCAATAAGAGAGCTTCATGTGGGCAGAATCATGGAATTAGAAAACAACAAAAATTTAAGCCCCGACCCGTACACCATCCCCAAGGAGGTTTGGCACCTAGTGGACAAACTTTATCGTCACGGGATCAAAACAGTGGGCCTTTTTGAGATGCCGGGATCGCCACATGAAATCCTAGCCATTCGTGATTGGCTGGATTGTGGTAGTCAGGATCCCATGCGTATCCTTTTGAAAAAAAAAAAAAAGAAAAAATGAATATATGACGTATAGGAATATATCTTCTTTAAACAATTAAATCTAGCTGGACATGTATATTCAGTTGCAGAATCTTTATTGATACTTTTAGAATCAACCGCGGAACCTCTGATCCCTTATAATCTTCACAATGTCTGCTTGAGCACTGCCTGCAATTATTTGCAATGCAAACAAGTAAATTTAATTGCAAAAATAGCATTGAAGTGAAATTAAATATGTTATTTTATCATTGGCATTTTTTTTCAGATTGTTATGGAATTGCCTGAAGTGCGAAAAACGGTATTTTTGTACATCTGCTCATTCTTAAATGAACTGTTGAAACACCAGAAGGATAATAAATTGGATGTTACTACATTGGGTATGAACGACAAAATCTATATTTCATTTATATTTTAATATTATATTATATTATTTAAATATACATCACTCAACTTTTTGTAAAAAAAATACTTATTAAATCTTTTTTTTTTTTCACGTAGCTACTATTTTTGGATCGATTTTCCTACGCGATCCACCTGGTACAAGAGAGGACAAAAGTTTAAAAAGTCGAGCCATACAAAATGCTTTTGACAGAAACAAGGCTGCATTTGTGCACCATTTTTTAGTGAACGATCAGACTCACATTGTCTCGTCGTTTCCTAGCGACTGAAAAAAAAACAACAACTTACCTTCTTCCCCCTGGCCAGAAAGCGGAAACGGGAGAACTAAGAAAAGAAATTGAGTGATTATTATTATATGAGTTGTACAAAATCGTAATCGATGAATTTCGTGTGACCTACGTTTTGTAGATTTGTATTATTTATAAGTAGGTTTGTTGCAAATCGTAGCTTATGTTTTATTAGCGAGAAGATGTATTGTAAATTACGATATTCTTAAAGTAACTAAAAAGAAAAACAAAGAATCTCGTATAATATATTTGATGAACGAAATTAATGAACGCCGAGTATATTGATTAAATCAAAATCTTTTATGAATTTGTACGAAATCTGTTGCATAATAGTTGATAAACACTTTTGATAGTTTGTTCCATTTTCATAGCTGTTATTTGTGTGTCTGCGGTTAGTTGTAGAAAAGTGTGAGTTCGTTTGGATACATTTTTTACATATTTCCATTTTGATAAGGATTTATACTTTGCTTCATGTAACTGTGTAATTTTCGAGTTTGATTGAACGTCATATGCTCAGAGCTTTGCTTGAAACTAGTGTAGGGTTCAAGTTCGTACTGTAAATGCAATCTTAAACTATCTCCCACTTCTAGACTTTAAAGTTCATTTTTATGCTCAACGTTCACAGTACAGAATTTTATTACAATTTCGAAACATAGCGGATCTCATGAAACAAAAAATAGTATGCTATATCGTTTGCCGCTTAGACTGACTTATAAAATGATAATTGAAAAAAAAAGAAACAAATAATTAAACGCATAAATTAGAAAAAAGTGTCTGCCAAATTTGGTCGATTACAATTTTTCTTCTCTTCCAGAGTGTCTCAAATTGGGATTGAGATGAAAGTAATTTGTAAAACTAAAAGGGAAAGCCGTCTTATTTTGTAATATGGAATAGAAACGATATTTTGAAACTGACAATGTAGCGATCATTTGGCTTTCATCGCAAAACGCTGTGCCTCCTTTCTGCTATACTTTTCTGTATAAAATTCAACTGAATAGAAAATGTCAACAGGAATGATGAATTGATTTTCTCCATTTTTTCTTAATTGACATGTCAATTGAAATGATTGTAAAGTCTGCAACGAATTTTTGCCAATCGCAATAAAAAAATTGTAATTTAATGACTTGCAATTTGTCTACACTTTTCCTATAAGATTTCAATTGTTTATTGGTAATCTGCTTGTTTGAATCAATTTTGGGTTTTAAAGCAACAAAATTTGAACGCTCTTTTATCCATTTTACTATCATAGGCAACTTAATATCAACTTTTTATTTTTTTTTCAATAGTTACCAGAGATACAAAAATGAACATAACTCACTCCATACAACTAAGTTTCAGTTGTCAATAAAATATGATTAATGATTTATAATAATAATAATAATAATAAAATAAGTTTGATTTCCAATTATAGAATACAGACAGTAATAAACCAATTACTTTAATTTGATAGTGAATATATAATTAATGAAAAATAATACAAAGTCAATGAGTTTAATTTGAAGAGCCCAACACTTTTCGTGGCACCTGACTCAGCCGATCAGAACGTTTCGTCGATTTTTTGCTTAGTAGTTCCTCTTCGTTCTCCTTGTTGTTAATCTGTAGGAACAAAAATATTTCAATACTTTTACGAACCGTCGGGTTAAAAATACTAGTGTATTTCAACAATGAAAGTTACCTATTATCTAACTAGTTAAATATCTAAAAGATAGATATTTTGATAATAAAAAATAAAAAAAAATTACCAAAATTTCGGTTGGCAATTCGATCTGTTGAGAATTTTTTTCATTTTGTGATTCGGCAGAAATCCGTGTGTTTGATGAGTTCCGTTTTGGAGATCCTCTCAAAAGGGTACTCTCATTTTCCTTGATCGATGATAGGTTTGATCCCTGGGATGTCAGACTGTTTTCATTCTCAGTCTCTTCATCAAACGACTAAAAAGATAAAATTAATTTTTTAAATAATTCAAAATCAATATCTTGGATGAAAAAATTTAGTGACTCATTTTTTGGAACGAACCTCATCAAAACCTAATATTTTCTTCGCTCCAAGCTGAGATTCTTTGAATTTTTGTATGATCCTCTCATGTGGAGAAGTGCCGGCAATATTTTTTGGATAAGAGAAATCTCTTCGAATAGGTGTTGTACCTAAATAAAAGTTGAAATATTCCATTAACAGATAATTTTTGTTGCAAACGATTTTGACATTGAATTTTGAATTATAATTTACCAGTCGATTGATCGCGTCTGAGATCTTCCTTCAAGAATTTGTCAACTTGTTGCTTAGTTGCATGTAATTGTGTTGACATGTTTGTCCTCCATTCGTTCATGCTGACACTTTCCGAATCCCATTTCCGTTTGTTTCCATTGCATGTTGCCATCATATCGCTCTTCTGAGCTTCCATGAACTCCTTGTGTTGTGATCCTGCACTAGAAACCGTGCTTTTGATGTCCTATAAAAAGATGATTTAATTTTAATTGGTTCATTTTTAAAGAAATAAAACTCAGCTTTTAATATTTACTTTTAAGAACGACACAGATGAATTTTTATGTCTTTCCAGTTGTTCTCTCAATTCTTTTCCACTCGTTTGTCTTTCAGTCTGATAAGCATCGATGTTTTTGACGCACTCATTGACTTCCGTTTCCATCTTATTGACCAAATTATTGCAACTGTTCCTGGTCGTATCCGCCAACATCCAGTTCTGTGAATGAAAATTAAACGAATTAAATGTAAATTAAATGCAAAACCAGTGGTAATTTATTTGATTGAAAAATAAAAATTATTGCAAATTGTTCGTACTTCTCTCAAGGCCGAGTCAGTATCCAACTTGATCCTCTTCAAAACTTTCTGATTCTCTTCTTCTTTCTCATGTGCAAACTTTGTGCCATCACTTAAACCTTGTGTACTTTTGTCCTTCATTGTAAAACAGAATTGGCTGATCGATTCAAGGTGGTCGGTGATGGGCTTCTCCGAATCTTTCTTGTTGAATACTTTTGCACGTTTGATAGATCTTGCGAATTGCTATAAGATGACAAAAAAATTAATATTAGAAATAAAACACTGAGTTTCAAACAAATTTCAGTTCTTACATTTTCCATGAATTCCATCATCTTGATATAAACATCATCAAATTCTTCAATTATCGCCGCACGTTCCTCGAACTTCTCCTTCTCCAAGTTCAAATTTTCCTCATTCAGTTTCTCCATGGCCATCAGCTCGCTCAACAAAATGTTGTGATTTTTGTTGAACACATCGCAAATCATTTTTACAGATTCCTGCGACTTTTCCGCCAGCTTGGATAACTTTTCAGTTAAATCCGACTGAAGTGATTGCAAGTTCTCCGACAATTTGTTGTCCACAATTTTTCTGATCTCTTGTGCCAAATTTGGGAAGAATGTTGTCAAACTTGACAATTGCTGCTCCGAAAATTTGTTGGTACTCTGGAGTTCTCGTTTCAACCATTCGTTGTTCTCGTCATCCTGAAACGTACAAAAATATACAAAATTATAACAAAATTCAAAAAATTAATTAGAAAACTCATTCAAAAATAATTGATGAATTGAATTCTCACTGAAGTGTCCAAATATTGCGTGAATTTCGTAGTTATGGTTGAAATGGTGGATGGCAATTCTTTAGAAACATGAGAGATTGTCTTGTCGATGTTGCTGCACTGTTCCGACGTTTGAGAATCTGAATAAAATAAAGTAAGTTAAAAAACAAGTTGAGGTGTTTAAAAAAATTAAGTAAATATTAAACCATACCAAGTACGTTTTTCTGTGCCAAGCAAAACTGAATGGTATTTTGAATATACTCAGACATATCCTCCTCGATGTGCTTGATCTGATCCGAGATATCATTCTGGAATTGCTTTTCAATCTTGACATTTTCTGCTTCGATGGATCTAACAAATAAAGATTGAATAAAAAATCATGTACTCAGCTAGCGAATAAAAACAAACAAACAAATGAAATCACACTTTTTTCGAATGATCTTATCGTGCAATTTCGCGGCATCTGAACTAGCTGTGTCAGCAACGGTGAGCAATGCTTGGGCTTGGGTAAGCAATCGTTCCTCCGTTGACTGATGTTTTTCAACCAAATGTTTCTGAACCTCTCTATCCATCATCGTTTCTTCTAACTTTGATCTCGTCGTCTTCAATTTTATTTTTTTCTCCGCCAGCTCTTCTTCAGTTTTGCGCAATATTCTTTTTTCATTCTCAAAAGCCTCCTGCAATTCGTTGAAGATTTTCTGCAAACCAATTAGAGATAAATCATTTTATTCAGTTGTATCTTTATCCAATCATTATTTTTTAATAATCAAAATTTGCAAAATGTTTACTTTCGTGCTATTCATAGCCTCCTCGATTGCTTTGATGTGGTTGATCTTCTCCTCAATCTCCTTCCCTTGACAAACGATTTGAGCCTGCATCTCGTTGTAATTTTCCTGAGCGAGATATACCCCGTTGCGTTCGCGAGTCGCAGACAAATCACGTCGCAATCTTTCGATCTCTTCTGTGTACTCTTTGAGAAGAGCCTTCTTGGACATTTTCTGATTGATCTCTGGTCGATTAGTAATATTCTTAGCTCGATGAGCATAATCCAACGTAGATAATGTTTCTTCAATATTTATACTCGCTGGTGACACTGTGGCGATGATTGAAGTTTTGGTGCGACCCCCCAAAGATTCTTGCAAAATCCTTGTTAGTTTGGACTCTCTGGAATCAAAAACCAAAAACATAATGAAACGTTTTTTTCAATTAATACAAATTTTTATTACCAAAACTTTGTTTTTTAAATTTTATTATTAAATTATAATTATAATTAATATTCTACCTGTATGGGATGTGAGGTGCCCTCTCAACCAGAGCAGTAATGACTCTTCCAAGAGTCAACAGAGATTGGTTAATGTTTCCCGCCTCCCTTGCTCTGCGATCCACAGCTCCAGAACGTCCAACATTTTCACTTCCCGCCAAGTCGACCAAATTGATCTTGCCTGTTTTCAGCAACTCTTCTCCCTCGACCGTGTTCTCCTTGATGTGGACTGTGATTGAAAACACTGTATGTGACCGACTGCAAAATCAAATCGTACGATTAATAATTTCTTTTATTATTACAGATTTTTTTCATTTTTTTTAGTTTCAGTTTTGATTACCTGGAATGAGCATTCATCAAAGTAGCAGCAGTTTGTCTCTTTTCGGATCCTTTCTCCAGAATTTTGTAGACTTCACTTTTGTTATGAACTGTTACTTCTTCCAGGCCGTGAATGATTACGGAACCTTTTTTTGAAGCATCTTCGTACAACCTGATGGGATTGAATATTTGGAAAATTTAAAATTATCAACTTTTTAATTATAACAATTCTTCTAATTAGATTGAATATATTTTTGAATTTTTTGTCTGATAGTTATACCTGATTTTTGATGCATCATCAGAAGGTGTCAACAAATCGAACAATTCCTCGTTGTAAAGTTCGAGAAAACTAACTCTGACGGTATATTCTTGAGCGTCATTTACTCTTAGTTCATCAAACAAATGACTTAAAGTCCGAGGAATGATTCCTGCTTGTGTATCCTACAAATAACCAATAATTCATCAATTTGTTTTAAATTTGATCAATTACCACTCGATGTTTCTGAGTTGTATATCAACATTTAATTAGAAACAATTTTTTTGCTTACACTTTGCCAATGTATCGCTGGATCATTATTGAGTCCCTCCATGGTAAAAGTTTTACCCGTTCCTGTTTGACCGTACGCAAAAACCGTACAATTGTATCCTGCCAGCACCTCAGCAACAAGTGGTTTGACAACAGCATCGTAAACATCAATCTAAAATTTCATTTCCAATTTTAATGTTAATTTTAATATCGATTTCAATGTTAATTGTAAAGTTAAAAAATTGTTTACACTTTCAAACAAAAATCTTTATCTTACCTGTTTTGAATTTGCTCCGAAGACATGGTCGAAAGTGAACTTTTTTGTATGTTTATCCTGGGGTCTTTCTTTGATGACAACGTCCTTATTTGTTGGTACTTCCACCACCGTTGTCGACCTTCCGCTTCTTTCGCTCGCGTTCGGAGGTCTAGAAAAAAATATAATCAACAATATTATTATCTCATTAATTCAATTTTATTATTTTTCATCCATTTATGATTGAGGGGAGAAAATAATGTTGTTTCTTTACAACAAATGATTGGCGCCAAAAGTTTGCAAACTCACTAACCTCACTCGAACAAACACTTGAATGTGTTGATTCTTCTCCTTTTTGCCACGCGAATCACTCGAATAATTCATCGCAAATTCGTTCGTAAATTATTTGAGTGCACAATTCACAATATTTGACGTGCAAAATCTTGACCGTTTTATTTTTCACCCTTTGATGCCCGCGGACCGACCGTTGCTCGTTGCTCTCACTAACGGTTTGAAAGCGGTTGAAAATTCAAACTTGGCTTTGTTTCAGGTTAGGTTGGGTCGGGCATGGCTGCGACCCCCCCAGTCTACGCTCACGGGAGACTGTTTGATCTTAAATCAACTGTTAATTTAACAACCATGTTATTGTTTTGAAAAATTGGATCCAAATTTGTTTGTTGTTTTTTTGTTTATCCACAAATAGGTTAGGAAAACATTTACTTCCTCCTCTTTTTAAAGTTTAGTTTTTTTTTCATTCTCATCTTGGCTGTCAAATCGTCAGCGCCATCTGGACGCCGACCGATATGTAGTTTTTATGTCATCAGAAGAAAATAATAAAACTGCGAAGATTTGTAATGACAAGGCAGATCGAAATGGGCAATTTTTAATAACAAATAACAAGAGGTAAAAATTGTTGCGAAAGTTGTAGCAACAGCTGGTTCGGTTGTTTTTCAATAAAAACAGTGAGCCCTGGTTTGACATGTCATTCTCGTTACTCAGACACAAATGTTTTGATTTGTCAAAACACCTGCTCCGAAAAGGTAAGTTGAAGATGCACAAACACGTTAGTCAATTTACACATTTGTTTACGTATTTGTGTTACTTTGTTGCAGATTTTGTTGCTCGAACGTCATCGTTGAATCTAAGACTGGTCAGATTATCTGACAATGCAGCGGCCCAGCCAAACAAACCAAAACCTATTTATTCTGACGAGATGAAGCGAAAGGCAAACGAAGCTTGGGAACAAATGAGCAAGAAGGAGCGATTAAAGTTACTCGTCAGAGATTATGGCAAGACCATAATTATTTTTCATGTTGGCATCTCATTGATTTCACTTGGTTTCTTTTATGCTTTAGTGTCGAGGTAATATACGAGTTATAAAATTACACAAATTTTATTTAACAATTTTATAGATTTCTTTTTGTAATATACTATTTCTTAGAAATTGTATTATAAAGTTAATAACAAGTTTATGATAGATAAATATTTCGTTTATTTTTCAGTGGGATTGATATGACAGTTATTGTGGATTTCTTTTCAAAAGACAGCGGTGAGACGCTCAAATCAACCCTGTCAAACTCGTCCACTTTTCTTGTTGCCTATGCGGTGCACAAAGTTTTCGCTCCGGTGAGACTGTCAATCACCATCGGATTTGCTCCACTTATGGTGAAATATTTTCGTAGGAAAGGATTCATCAAGCCGGCTATCATCAAGGCTGTTGAGAAGAGTAATTGAGTTTAAAAAAAAGAAGAAATCGTATCCTGAATATTTGTTGTATTTTTGATTAAAAACAAATGTTAACTTAGAAAAAAATGTTTTTACAGTTTTTTAGAATTTCAAGATTTAATAAAAAAAAAAAACATTTTTCAACTTTGAATTCGATCAATAAGTGAAAGACAGATGGCGCTGTTTTGAAGACCGTTTAAAAATATGAAATTTTTTGTTTTGTTTTGTTTTTTTTAATAAGTAATAAATAAAATAATCATTCGATTAATCAATTTTCTATTTTAGTTGAAAATTTTTCGGATTTTATTTATTGAATTTCCAACAATTCTAATTTTCAACTCCGACTATTTCAATTCGAACTATTGTCAACTCCGTGACAATAGCAAAACGCTAAATTCACTCAGCTCGGTGTGTAAACGTTCTCTCATGTTTTCTTCCGCGACTGAACTTGGAAAGAAATGTTTTGTGCCGATGGCAAAAGTTATTGTTACTTTTGAAATTACTAAGCAAATGAAACAATCTTGGAAATAGTTCGCCAGTGTTTTAAAATCGAGTGAAACGAATCTTTAACTGAGGTTAAGATGAACCGAGGGAGGTAAGATAACTCCCAAACTCTCAAAGTTAAGGACAAAATTGTTTTGATTGAAAAGTGTGTGCAGACGTCAAAATGTTGAACCAAGCTGTTGTTGAAGCTTTGTATTCAGCAACGTACATTGAAAATTATTTGGACTGTGTTGAAAATTTGCCCAACGATCTTCAGAGGTACATCACGAGGTTGAGGGAACTCGACGCGACTTGTCAAAGTAAGTTGACTCACATTCGCAACAAAATCTCAAAAAATGACAATTATAACCAAATTTAAATTTCGTAAAACATTAATTTGTTTTTTTTTTTATGTTTACAGCTTATCTGAGAGAAGTTGATCAGCAGCAGGAAGTGTTAAAAAATGATATTGATTTACATCTACGAAGACGGTCATTGGCAAGATTTCAGCAGGCTCTCATTGCTGCTCAAGAAATCGGCGATGAGAAATTGCAAATTGTCCAACACATACAGGATTTGATTGAGAACAAAACTCGACAGTTGGATGTTGATTTTGGCAATTTAGGTATTTCAAATTTGCACTTCACTTATTGTTATTTATATTTGTTTTTGCATTTAATTTTATAAATCATTGGGTTTCAACATTTGAATAACAATTTTGATGATTTTAGATTTTGGTAAAGAACCAGACAGCGGTGACGTTTCGAGGGACTCGAACTCAAACGCCAACTTGACAGCGTCAAACAATTCAAACAGTTCCGACACCCGTCAGACGAAACGTGCCAGAAGAACGAGGATGGAATCTTTGGTCGAGTCGGCCCACGCCATGGATATGATTGTGATGTCAGAGACGCGTTCCAGCAACGTCTCCAACAGCACCAACGGCAATCAGAAGAAAAACGCCAACGCAAATCAGGGCAAGAAGAAGAAGAGGAAAGCAAAACAGGGCAGCCAGCAGAACCAACACAGGGAGGACACGCCGCCCCCACAGGAGGATGACCTGGCCATCGACCCCGACGAGCCCACTTACTGCCTCTGCGACCAGATCTCGTACGGCGAGATGATCCTCTGCGACAACGACCTCTGCCCGATCGAGTGGTTCCACTTCTCTTGTGTCTCGCTCAGCACAAAACCCAAGGGCAAGTGGTTCTGTCCCAAGTGCAGAGGCGACCGGCCCAATGTGATGAAACCCAAGGCACAATTTCTCAAGGAGCTCGAGAGATACAACAAAGAGAAGGAGGAAAAATCGTAGCAAAGAATGAACCGAGTGTGATCGCAACCTGATTATGTACATTTTCTTTTCTGGTTTCCTTTTTTTTCTTTTTGGAGCAAACTTTGGAGGAAATTGAGTTACACAACGATGTTTGCAGCATTTTTTTAAGACAAAGTTTAGTTTGTGTATATTATTTTTTTTGAACTAATAAAGATTATTTTGAATCATTTACAATCCAGTTGGAATTTCTTTTGCAGTTTTTTTTTGGTTGTCTAATAATTGTGCGATTGATTGACTAGGCGCGCGCGGAAACGAATGGAAAAAAATTGACAATGACGGTGTGAAGAATGACGTCACGCTAACATTTATGAGATAATTTTGTATCATTTTACTTTGGAGTATCGGGATGTGAAATGTGATATTAAATTATGATTATATGTGAGTGAGACTTTTATGTAACATGAGTGTCGATATTTAATGATAACGATCTCCATGAGTTTTCGAACCGCTTCGAGTTGAAGAAAAAAAAAAACGAAACGTTTCATGCAAACATTCTTCGAACGTGTTGTGTTTGAAGTCCGAGTTCTATATATCCTATTTCAAAATGTACATATGGAAACAATTTTGTAAATTAGTTCCCTGAAGTTAAAATCTAATCTTTTCTTTTTATTAATATTTGATTTAAAACTTTTATCTATGAATGTTTATTTACATGCCATTTAATTCCTTTTCTTTTAAATCAACAAAAATTATAAAAAGAGTACACTTTTGATAAAAAATATCTTATTTTGGCGTTTTTAATCAAACGGTACTTCTAATAATAATTATAGTAATAATAATAATAATTATCGAATTGCAATTTTTAGAATAAAAAAAAAAAACAATGTACAATACAAAAAAATTAATTTTTCATTGTTCATTTTTTATTGCTCTGAAAACAAAAGCTTTTTGTTTTCTTATCTCATTTCAATTTAATAATAAAGATATCAATTTTGTTAATCATCGCGGGACTTTTCGTGAAATTATTCGATTAACGTGACGATCAATAGATTATTATCATTATTAATACCAACAAACAATTTATTAATTAAACTCTTCCAGCCAGACATAATAATAACAACGTGAATACCAGATGGAGCATGTATTAAATCTGTATATTTTTATAAAAAAACCACAACAAAAATGAATAAATTTTTTTAAATCAAAGAGGAGAAATTCCTCCCGTAATCCAACTAGTTAAATCACATAACTCTTTCTTAAACTCGACTTTCGTTGATTAACAAATTACAAGTTGTCAAATATTATTATTATTTAATGAGTCAATTTTTGTTCAACAAAATGATTCAGTCAACGGATCAGTTTAGTCATCATCTTCTACAGGATGACATCTTAGTTTTCGATCATTTTATAATAAAAGCGGAGTAGGTATATCGAAAAGTGGATTAAACGATGGGCCTTTTTACAAGAAAATCGCGTGTGGAGGAGAGGCGAAAAAGGAAGAAACGAGGCGCGAGGGGGCGGTGTGCGGCGCGTTGTAAAAAGAAACCAAAGTAGTGATTGCGTCTGCAATGACGACTCGGGCTGTTGCGTATTGTTGCCGAGTAGAGCGGGTGCGAGCGAGAGGGAGAGCGCAGACGGAGAGGGAGATTTTATCGTTTGGGGCTCCCTTCTCTCTAACCAGTATGCACAAGGCAAGGAGCATACTCGGGAAGGGGAATCGGTTTACCATCACATTCGTTGACTTTGGCTTTTCATTCTTCGTCGAGGTTTCTAGCCGATCGGAAAATTTTTGTTTACAAGGGCCACTTTTGCAACGGACCAGCCGCTCAACACGAGCTGTAAACAAGATCAGTGCCTCTTCCAACCCACCAACAGATGTAATCCTTTTTTATTACTTAAAAAAACGCGAGCAACAGAAGAAGAAAGGAAAAAAAAGGAGGGAGACAGAGAGAGGGAGAGTAAAAAAAAAACAGAAAACAGGGAAGGGAGAGAAAGAAATTCGGTGCATGACAGAAGCAAATGCACCGCGCTAGGGACTCGTTTTTGAAAGAATAAACGAAAGCCGTACGTATTATCGGGCGATTGGAAGGAATATACGGGAGTGTAAATAAATAATCGACCAAGGTGTGTGTGAGCGGTGGTGGGCATTAACGCACGTGCACGCACGATTACGACGACGCCGAGAGGAAGGCGCGCGTGCGTTATACCTATTTTCAGCCAAATAATCCTTATTCCGAGCGGCCGGGCTCACATTGCGCCGGCGTTTCGCGCAAACCGCAAGCCGCGACTGAGAAATTTTAACGCTTGTCAAGCATGTCGCACAAGATGCAGAACCAGGCGATTCCGTTCCACGAGGACTATAAGGTAAGCTTTTAATCTCAAAGATTTCTCTTTTTTTCCTGTTTATTTTATTTTTCTTCTTTTTTTTTTTTCGTCTTCGTTTGTCCTTCCTCCAGTTTATCTGGGGCCTTTTGTTTACCGGACGCTATTCGAGCCGGCATTCCATCGGCACGACACTATTGATCTCATCTACGGATTGTTTACCTTTTTCTACTAAGATTTCAAACTGCGATAGCCGCACTGTTAAATTACATTCCAACCAACTGGAAAAATACTACTTATCAAAATTTTTATCGTGCTTTTAAAGCGACACTAAATTTTGTTGTCCTTTTTCTTTTCGTTTTTGAGTTTCAGTTTGTCTTGATTGTAAACATTTTGTTTACCTGTAAAATGTCGTATTTTTAACTTGTGAGTAAGTCGGTCCAACTATTCTTGTAGTCTCCGCGAATGAGAATACGAAAATAAACCAACAAAAGGAGCGAACCCGATCGAGGTGCATTCGCATTCCTTTTTTTTTTTTTTTTTTTTTTTTTTTTTTTTTTTTTTTTTTTTTTTTTTTTTTTTTTTTTTTTTTGTTGTTTTTTTTTTTTTTTTTTTTTTTTGTTTTTTTTTGTTGTTTTGTAATGTCATGATCTGGTAAATTAAAAAAAGGTGTCAAATGAAAAGCAATTATAGTTCGGGTTGGAAATGAACATTTAAGTATGTCATAATGAGATGTACGTTTTTTACATACGTAGTTGCCAGGTTTTCTTTATTGTTTCAGATTATACGAAAAACTGTTAATTGATGCTAAAAAGTGTCTTGAGCAAAAAAAAAAAAAAATGCAAACTACGTAAAAAGCAAAAAAAGAAAAAGATTGACATTAGAATAATTTTAAGTGCGATCAAACAATGAGATGCAATTCAGTCTCAAATTACAACAGAAGCAAATTATATGCTAGCGTTTTACTTTGTCGACTGCAAGAAACAGAATGCTATTAATATTTTAATATTTCATCATTAACGCCGATCGAAAATAAATTCTGCCTTTTTTTCTCTCTCCCATTCTGACGTAGCCTATGCGAACGGTAATTTTTAATGAGTTTTTATTTTCGTATCAAATTGCATACCGAAGTTTAATTATTTCTTTTTTTTTTTTTGCTGATGATTATTCATGTGAAGATTCTTAGAATGAAATTTTAGTTTTCCATTTCCAACGGCACGAAAAATTTTTCATATCAATATTCAAATGATTTGGACAAAAAAGAACAATTTGAAATTCAAATCGGCCGGCGGTGCATGCATGAAATTAAGATTTTTTTCTTGCCCCCTGTCCAATGCCAATGTTTACATTTTTCTGTTTTTTGACCGCGTCTAGTTAATTTAAACGGGACGACGTAGTTTATTATCGGTCATAGAAATTGATAACAAATTACCAACTACGTTTTACGTTTCAATTTAGTATTATTATTGGAATGCGAATTTGAGCCGACTCATTTTTTGTTATTAAAAAAAATTCATTTAACTTTCATTTATTCACGATAAGATAATTTTCTTTTATTTTTAGTTTGACTTTTCGTTTTAGTAACGAAAGTTTCGAGTTCACATTCGGCTTAGTAGGTCGGAGGGAAAAATAAAATTAGGAGTCAAATGAAAACGTCCCGAATTTTGTCTCGAATTTGTATTCATACAAAAAAAATAAACTTGAATTGCAGCAGTACTAGGATTATTATATAGTGAGTCAGTATTTCAGTTTCATTCATCACGTCGGCTGAATGAAAATGCACTAAAATTGAGGTACAGACATTTTTCTTGCCGTTGAACATGTTTTTTCCTCGGCAAAAGAATGTTCGGCAATCGCAACGTTTTGGTATCTGATGCTCGAACTTGTACATTGCCACTGCAAATTTCCCAATAAATCAAAGTTATCTTATCACACATGTCTGTGTGAATCATCAACCATTCCATTGATGCGTTATTGTGAAGGGTGTGTCAATAATTTCAGCTTGCACAATATAATCATATCAAATATTTTTCTAAACAATTTTCTGACATATCAGAAATTGAAAAGAAATATAGTTCCGATCTAATTCCTTTTTTTATTCCCGATATAAAAATATTTTGATAAAAAAAAGTTCATCTAAATCGGACGAAATTAAAAGAAAAATAAAAAACTTATTAAACAAGATAAAAATAAATAAATAAGCTGAAAAGTAAAATGGATAAAAATAAATAAAATAACCAAAATAATAATGCAAGGGGGATAATTTTAGATGTTTTATTTTAAAAGATGCGTTTAAACTGTGACATTACCATCAGGTGGCGGTTTATTCAAATTCTTCTGCGTGTCTAACGGCGCCGAAAGCTGCACGTTTCTAAACATAGCCAAGAACGACGTATAAACGTCAATGGACGCTAAGCGGGTCGTCGATGCACCTCGCGATTTCTTTTCGGATTTTCGTTTCATTGTCACATTAGAAATTCAAATTTGTTTTCCTATTTGTCGTTTGTTATTCCACGTTAACAAACAATCGAACAATAACAAACAAAATGCAACGGTCGGATGGTTACATGTACAATTAGGTGACGTCACGGAAAAAAAATCGTAAATAAATAATGATCTTTAAATAGCTGTGATTTTATTTTTATAGACTCAGCAAAGTTATAACCTTTGTTACAATGTCATTTGTAAAAACGACCACCGCTGGACGGTTGCCAAATTTTTCGTTCCCGGTGGCGCTATCTGTAATGTTATATCGAGGAAAGACGTGTGTTTTCTTGGGATGAAAAACAGAAAAAAAAACAAACGGTTAATGTAAATTTGACAGCTCCTTTTTTGTTGGCATTTAATTTGTTGTTTGTTAGTTTACATCCTGATTTGAATTTGAATTCTGATTCGTAACGTGTAAAAAGATGACTAATTTTCAATTAGTATTAGATAACGTTTGAACCGCGATAACGATTCGACTTATGACTCGCACTCCAAATCTATGTTTTTTTGGTTTGTTTTCTTTTTTTTTTTATTTCATTAACTAGTATCAAGTTTCAGTAAATTAGGTTTATTTGAAAACAGTAATTAAAAATTTAATTACTAAAGTCAACGAACTATTTAGTCAACCCTTTTTCAATTTAATTTTTGTAACTTCAATTTTGATGCTTGAGTTTTAGAATTTTTTTTTTTTGAATTTTTGCTATTGATTTTTTAGAACGAGTTTTTCTTGTCATGCATTGTTTCGCATTCTAACTATAACAATCAACTTTTACTGTTCATAGTTATTATATCACTTTACGACCTTGCCTAGCTTGTACTGAAGTTATTAAAACGATGATCAGTTTACATTTTTAGTGCATTTATTCGTATACGTTCAAGAAAATAAGCATAATGCTCATGAATTGACATCAGAAATCGTTTTTACAGACATTAGACTGCGAAGGTCACGATTTACTTATCATTGTTAATAATTAAAAATATGAATTTCTAATTGTCGACTTAATGTAAGTTCAACCATCGATCTTTAATCGGGATCAGAATATAACAATTTTTAACAAATTTAATTTAACCAAAAAAAAAAAACGAATTTCCAATTTTTAATTTAGTTTTCAATTGTTATTTTATGACAATGGAATTTAAATTGTTAGACATTTCACTGATTCCTCAACAATTCGAACAATTTGGAATGCAGGTGTTTATGTCGCCTAATAAAATGTTGCATTTTTATGATAACCTGTCCACAATCACTTTATGTGCAGTCACGTTTTTTACACGAAATCACGTCTGCGTGCAACCACGTGAAATAATTAATCAGTCTATTTATAATTTTTTTCGCATTGTCTAAAAAATGGAAAATTTTCTTTTTTCGACTACCTATTATTCACATACCAATTTTTATGTCATTTTTTCAGAATAATATTTTCTAAAATTCACGAAAACTAAGTTTAAATTATTTAATATTATTAATTACTTAAAAAACTCATTTCAAATTAAAAAACTTTGATAAGAAAAAAAAACTTTAAATCGTGCTTTAAATTAAGGGGAGATACCCAACTCCTCCGAAATTTTATGTTGTAACAGTATTTTAATTATCTCAAAATAATTTCAATTTCGGAGTTTACCTGAATTATCTTTTTATCATTTCGGAGGAGTTTGGATGTCGCCAAATTAAGTACTTATTAAATGGAAAGTTTTTAAGTAAATCAAAAACGATGTTTAAAATCTTCTCAACAGAGACAGAATAAATAAGTTGTTTATTATCAATGAACTTGGAAAAGTTTTCATTATGAAATAAAATTTAACACTTTCATGCTGCATGGTACCCCCTCTTTTTCAATATGACGACCGTCCGAGGAAGACAAGAATAGAGAAAAAGAAGGACAAGAGATAAAAAACGTGTTACTCCGTTTAAAATAGACCATATGATTACAAATACAACGAAATTTTGTGTTTCGCACGTTCTGATTGGCGATCGTCGCACAGACGATGATGAAAAAAGTTAATCAACAAATCTCAACCTTGATTATGAAACCAAATTAAGATAAAAGTAAAAAAACGTGATTGCGATAAGAGAAACGAGGAACATAAACCAATAAATCCCTGCATCTTTGCAATTATCAGAAAAATCAGGAATGTAAAAATCCTATAATTATAAATGATTAGCGAGGTGAAGGTGGTTTTAACGAGACAGTATAAAAATAGAATTTTTCAAGTACCAATTAGTTGCAAATCATTAACATTTTTATGGCTCTTTTTTCACATTTTATTAATAATTAATAAATTGTCTAAATTATCTGATGAAATCTTAAGAATTATTTCACTAATCTTTGCATACAAATGTTTTAATTAATTTTCATGTAATCCTGATACTTTTTCACTTATTAAAACCACCTTAAGATGATGAATAAATGGTTTTGTATAAAAAAAAAACGAGTTTAGGCTCACCGTCAGTGAACATTATGAAACTTGAACAAATTATATCAGTCAATTCAGAGATACCCAAACTATCGCCTGATATACTTAATTCGGTGTAAAATTATTTATTTACGACCTGAATGCGTTTTATTATTTTAATTCACTGTCACTTTTATTCATCGGCTTAATAGCAGCGCGTAAAAGCGAGGCGCCAAAACAATAAATAAAATCACACGTGCGTTGAATTAGTACGGAACTCGGGTTTAATCATTATGAGGAGTAATCGTTGCAATGAAAAAGGTCAAATCAAAATGCTGCTGCTGTTTCAGGGGCAAATCATCTCCTGCCGTACGCGATAAGCAAATTTCGCTAATTCATGAGTATGAGGATGTGACGTTAGTAGTGGCTGATTATGATACCGGGCATTAATTTGGATCTGACCGATTTGCGCGCTGCATACAAATCAGGTCGGACAAAAAAATTAAATTTGAAAAAGTTACAAATACAAAAAACAAGTTTGAACAAAAAAATGAAGTAAACAAAAGTTAACGAATAAATGAAATTTGATTTAAAGGATAAGAATCTCTGAAATGTTATAAACTGAGAAATCATTTGGCTAAGTCGAAACAAGCGTCAAAGTTGAAAAGAAATCGGTACGAAGTTGAGAATGCGGGAGATAAAAAAGTACACACAAGCACCTTGGAGATAAAATCGAACAAATTTTTATTTGATGAAACATTGTTCGGTATCAGGTGACCTTGGAGGAAGTTAATCGTGGGTTTCGATAAAAACTGGTTGAATTGAGCCAAGATAACCAACACCCTTGAGCCCGGACAGTAAACACATTACTCTCTTGATTGTAGTTGCGGATTTAACTGGGGCAACCGAGTTCCACGCATAATATTCTGTCGGAACAATCGATTTTGTTTTCCGCGATGCTATGCGTTTTTCAAATAATCAAAACTTTGTTTTCGCTCTGTTTACAAAAACAAGCGGCCTTCCTCTTGTTGACGAGACGGCGCATCTCGTGGGTTTGGAAAAGTCGCAGCCGGACATCTGCGTGGTGCAAAAGCCCGGCTGATTTGTCATAGAATGGTCGCGTCTCGCGCGGGGAGACAACGGGAATCAATCGCACTTGTCCTCGCTTGTGCGTTGCCGAATAATTTGGCAGCGGTCCGTGCTTTTCTGCGTCGTCTCTGTCGAGCTTGCGAGCGTCACAGTTGTTCTTCTCTCAAGTGCCAATACGCGCTATTTAGTCTAGGCTGCTATTCTGACAGGAGCTTTTGAACGCAGTCGTTTGCCATCGGTTCAGCAACGCGAGACCCGCGCTTCTCAACAGCCGGCCGGCAACCACGTCGCAACACGTGCCGCGTTCTTGTTATCCACATTTGCGAGAGGGCCCGTTTGTTGTTTTCATCCCCCTCACCCCCGCCCTCCCACCCCACCCCTTGTTGTTAATTTATCAAGTTATCGTTTTTGCATAGTTGATTTTTGTTGGTGATTATTGTTGACCTTTGAGACACGCTCTACGACCCGAATTATTTGATCGCAAAGATGACCGGACGCAACGACGATGAAGAAGTTGGAGTTGAAATGAGTGCGCTATCTTCGTTCAGTACAGACAAAACAACGGTAGTTGAAAAAAACATTATTTTTGTTCGTTCATTGAAAAAATGTGTATTTGCTAAATTTATGTTTATTCTGTTTGACAACTTTTATCTTCGAATCAAATTTTAGTCTTGGAATGTGAATCTCTTAGTTTTAAATTTACGAAATGTATTAAATAAATGAAAACAACATTTTTGTTAATTAGATTTTTTAAATTTAATAAATTATTTGTATCAAAAGAGTGATAAGTAGTATTTAAAAAAATTAGAGGAAAGTTTGTGTAGAGAAAACAAAATTAGAGGAAAGATTTAAAATGTCTGTTTCATTATAGTTGACACATTTTATTATTTCTAAATAAATGAAATAAACAAATTATTAAAAAAGAAGGTGAAATTTGGAGTTTGAAAATGCAGTTTAAATGACGGGTACAAATTATTTGAATTTAAAAACGATGATTTAATTTGAATGATCGGTAATTAATCCTATTATGTATTTCGACTTGTTTTGAGAAGATTGCGAATATTATTGATTTTAAATAGTAGGTTAGGTCGCGTTGTGTTTTGAAACTTGGAGGCGTGGCTATTGTAAGAAAATCTATAATTTTTATAACTCGAATATCATTATTTTCGATTCTCCTCGTGGTCACTGATTTTTATTATTCACGTAGACAAATTTTCACGACTCAGAAATGCTCCGAAATTGAATCAAAAACTATGCAATGAAAAAAGAAGTCGCAAAATGAAAAAAAAATTGAAATAAAAAAAACTACATTTTTTATTTTTCTTATTTTTTCATCAAGGACAGATTTGATTTGAAAGCAGTCTATGGGGGATTGAAAAACTCGATTCAATTTTCCCCAACGGAATCATCAAAAAAAAAAAAAAAAACTAATCAAAAGAAAAAAAATTGAATTGAATCCAAACTCAATCAAAATTTTTTCGAACTACAATTTTTGCGGCAATGAAATTCATACGATTCAAATGAATTCGTCAGAGAATTACAATAAAGTGAAGGAAAAACGTGGAAAGTGTGATATAAAAATAGAAAAAGAGTGCATTGAAAAATTTTTTACATTTTATTATCATGAGGCACAAGATGAGAAATGTCGGCTGAATGTGTCTGTTGAAAAATGAACTTGGAGCGACACGTTTCCATAAAACAATCGGTTTTATTTTCAATTCAAAACCTTTTATAGCATTATTACATGCGTTGTAACAGATTCTTTTCCTTTTTTTTGCAGAAAACACCTATGCGTACAATGATAGCAGCTATTGATCCTGCAAATCAAAATGTCAAATCAGAATTGTCAGACATGGTTTTACTCAAGTAAGTATGAGCTCAAATGAATCACCTCAAGATCAATTTATTCGTTTAAAAACAGAAGGAAACATTAATTATCAAACATTTGTGATCATTAATAAATAATTAATATAAAAATTCCATTCTATCTAGGTGGACAGAACATAAGATCTTAACAAAATCGAAAAATCAGTTTTGGAAATTGTTCATAACATTTTGTCAACTCAAGATTAGAGATTAGAATTCGAGTCTCATCAAGTGGCCAGATCTGAGAAAACAAATTTATCATTAAATGTTGAATCAACAACTCGACACTGCTCAATCAGATCATAAAACGAAACGTTTATTTTTGCATACAACAAAATAATCAGATCAAAAAATCAATCGAAATTTCAATTGAGCCAATTTAAGTCAATTCGTTGTTTACTTTCGGAGTCATTAACTTTTTAATTAACTAAATCGAAACGTCCACTCGGCGAATGCATAAACTTTTCCAAGCGTTTTATAATAAATTCTAGTTGACATGACTGTTTTTTTTCTTTTTTTTTGCCACTTTTCTACTTAAAGAATGAAGGTCATCTTGTCGTGCCAAAAAACAAATTTGAAAGATGTTGAAATGTCTGTGGCATGATAACAATTTCTTTAATGAAACATTGATTTTCTGTATCCTGAATGAACATTTTTATCGCCCCTGCAAGTTGCAATAAATAACACATTTTTTTGCAATTATGCAAACCGAGCGACGAAAAAGAAACGAAATAATATGATTTATTGGGCTCCTTCAAGTCAGCCAAACGCGTAACCTGCTCATGTTCCGACTTATAATCCTACTCGAATGTCATATTCGTTTTCATTTTTTTCGTTTACACATCACTTGAAATCCGAATCGAGAATCAAAAAAGCCTTTTTTTTTATTCATCAAATTTTCATTCAGGAATGCCATAATTATTTCAGAATTATTGCACCGCACCAAAATTGTTTGCAACAGTCGAGTTATGGAAATACAAATTGAATACAAATGGGGTCTATAATTCTAACCATTTTTTTTTGTTGCTTCAGACTTTGATAGCCATACGGAATGCCCGTTGGCTGGAAGATCCACAGAAAAATGCGCCAGCTCGCATTCGCACAGAGAAAACTGTCATTCTTTCCGTCTCTAGAAACACGTTAGACGTTTTTTTTTCTCTCACCTACTTTGTTCCTCGCGTCGAAATTAATCTCTCTTCATTTTATTTATAACGTTGTTGCCAACGTTCCAATCTCTGATATTATTTATGAAATACCGTCCAACTTTAAAATTCAAAAGGAGGACAAATTTTCTTTCTTTTTTTTCATTCAAATTTTTGTTTTTAGTCTGCTTTTAGTCTGCCAGAAAAGGAAGGCATTCTTGTCTGCCTCAAGTTATGCAAACAAGGTGGAACTGAAAACTTGAAACATCCAAAAATCGCAACAACAAGGAAACGAGAAATTTTGTTGGGACTGAAAAATGAGATCATTTCCCCTTTTTTTTCCTTTGTCAGCAGCTTCTTTCTTGGCTTTTGTTTGTTTAAAAGCACAACAATGACGAAAAAACAAATCCCAAACGAATTTTGTTATCTCGTTGCATTGCAGTTGATGAAAAATGGTAACAAATTCATAAGATGGGATGAAAAATAATGGGTGATTGTTCCATCATGACCTGGCCTATTGAGGGCACTGTCTAGTACATTTTCTCTGTTACTAAATTCGCAGATGAACAGATGTCTATACTTATCCAAAGTTCATTTTCATATGAACACCTCCAGATCACGATCAATCTGCAAGATCTGATATAATCAGGTACAAATAAACGATCTACATTATCAGAAAAGTTTTTCTTTTTTTTTCTTTATAAAGTTTTAATTTTTGAAACAAACATGAGAAGTTGGAAAAAAATGTTTCTTTCAAAATGGACGTTGTGTTGAAAAAAAAAAAATTCAAAATTAATTTCTAGATCGTTGTGGGCGACTGCAGGATGAGAAGGATTAGCGAACGAGAACCTTTTGCGTCTAGTTCAGCGATTTCGTCATCGATAGAGCTGAAAATTTGCATTTCTATCACCTATTAACTATTTAAGGAGATTAAAGTTGATTTAAAAAAAAGATGGCTCTTAAATTGCCCTAGTTGGTGACTTCTACGACCTTAACACTAGACGCCTAATCAGATGAACGAAATTTCCATTTTTGTCAATTCTTTTTTTTTTTTCTTTCAACGAAAAAATCCAAATTTGGGTTGTAAAATATCAATTATATAATAAAGAATTGCATGCCCTATGTTTGAATTGAATGCAACGTCAGTTAACTCAAATTTAAAAAGATCAAAGGGGTCAAGTGAATTATTTATTTAAATTCCTAACTTATCTTTGAACCTAACCACGTTGAAGCTGTTGGATGGCCTTGGCCATGAATGTCTAGTCAAATTCACTGTCACGAAGATTCGCTAAATATTTGCTTTTCAAAATTGAACACTTGAACGAGTAGCTAGAATAATTTTATTATCTGGAAGAAAAAAAAATGAACTTCATTTGAATTACAAACATATTGAAAAAATAAAAAATCTTTGTGGCCGAACGAATCTTTTTATATTTTTTGTGACGCCAATATGTTTTATCTATTTATAATCCTATGATGTTCAGATGTATTTCCTGTCAAGTGGTCTTGACGTTCGTTTAAAAAGGCTGCAGACAACTTTTGGAAAGTTTTCTCTATTGAATTTATATCAAAACGATTCAAAATAATTAAAGAAACAGATGACCATGGAACAATTTAAAGTCATAAACCCCAATGGTTAGGATGGAGGACAAAAGAAAGAAAAAAAAAATTCCTCGGAGGGTCTGGAAAGTTTTAAGAAATAAAACAAATCGAATGATTAGAAAACAGGTTAAATTCACAAAACGAGATAGTTACGATGCGGAAGAAAAGAAAACAAGGTTCGCAGAGGATTTGGAAATGTTTCTCCGTACCAAAATGATGAAAAAAATGGCATGATAATAAAAGATTTTAAAATTCATAAACCAGTTAGGACGGAGGAGAAGAAGAACAAGGTTCGCAGAAGGTTTTTGGAAGGGTCGCGGTGTATTTAAGTATGTGTATAATGGCGCTTATACAATGTACTATTTGAATTGTGTGTGTTTACGGGTGTCAGGCGGTGCAGTTGCAACACCGTTTTGCAGTTTTGCCTGCCAACACGGACAATGTTCTGCGGGGACACGGCTGCTGGTTGGAAGTAAAGCGTGAGCAGTAAAAAATGCATGCTCGACGTGTTCCGCCAGAGGGGATCAGACGACGAGCTCTATCCTGATGCGCTATTGAGCGGGTTTGAACTATCCGTCAACAACTGGGTAAGGTATCAACCTTGCCGTTTCTTTTCCCAGTCGTTGATGTATCGAGACGCCACACCGCACGACGGTTCTTTTTCTCTTGCTAACACTGCGCTCGCGTTTGATTCCTCCCTCGAGCGAAACGACCGAAAATTGTCTGCCACTTTGAGTGCACTTGCAATTTTGTACAAGTCTAATGAAAAGAAAAAAAAACAAAAAAAAACATACCAACCGTGCACTTTCACTAGTCGCATGAACATTTTTTATCTTTCTCTTTCTATCTCTCTTTCTCTTTTCAGTTACAACCTTTTTTATACATTTTTTTGTTCAATTCTCTCGATCATTTTCAGATTTTTTTCTTTTCGTTCCCCCCTGTTTTTTTTATCTCGTACATCTTCCCGACTTTCATTCGAGAGACGGTCATATGTTGCAAAATGCTGAGTTAGAATGGAATTACATACTATTCTTTTAACAAGTTCAACAATCTTTTTTATGGTGAATTTTCGTATCGAAACTCGTTTTCATTTTCTTTCTTTTTTTGTTTGTTTTTTGGTCAGCCTTTTTTTTGTTTTATTTAAAATTGAACCATTAATGCATTGATGAAAGTACACAAGTTGCTGGACAAGTGCATAGTTGAATACTTTGTTACGATGAGATATAGAACGTATCAATTGAAGAACAATGTGAAACTAATTGGTGCAACTTTGTAGGTTCAAATGTGAGAAGAATGACGTTCCTATTACGGTTACAAATGGGTCGACGCTGCCGCTGGTCGAGCGTCCGAACGACGAGGAAGCCGCGCTGTATAACCCATTCGAGCACCGCAAGATTGCCAAACCGACGTCGGATATGGATACGCTCATCCACTTGCTCAAAGGCAGCCTGGGAACTGGAATCCTAGCGATGCCATTAGCTTTCAAACATGCCGGCCTTTTTTTTGGCCTCATAGCGACTTGCTTCATTGGAGTGATTTGTACATACTGTGTGCATATTCTTGTAAAATGCTCGCACGTACTTTGTAGGCGGACTCAGACTCCGAGTTTGGGTTTTGCCGAAGTCGCCGAAGCTGCCTTTCTCGTTGGCCCGGAGCCAGTGCAAAAGTACGCCCGACTAGCCAAGTGAGTAACAAAACGACCGTCCATCCGTCCGACAATAAATCTTAACCGCTTTTAATCAAAAATTAATAAATGATAATATAATTAGTAATGAAAGTCAGCTGGTTTGATTAATTATAGAGTAATGAATAAAAATGAGCGATTAATAAGAAAAGATTAATTAAAAACTTTGTTTGATTTCAGAGCGACAATCAATACATTCCTTGTGATTGATCTAGTCGGTTGCTGTTGCGTGTATATTGTATTCGTAGCGAAGAATCTTGAGCAGGTTGCCTCTTATTGGCTAATCGAAGGCGAAGTTAGCAATGCAGACCACGATACGTACACCAAATATTACATGGCCGGGATGCTGCCCTTTTTAATCTTGTTGGGAATTATCAGGAACCTGAAACTTTTGACACCTTTCTCAATGATCGCCAACTTGTTCATTGCCACGGGAATGGGCATCACATTTTATTATCTCTTCACAGACCTCCAGCCAATCGATTCTGTCCCCAAAATTGCACACTGGTCAGAAATTCCGTCCTTCTTTGGAATGGCCATCTTTGCTTTGGAGGGAATCGGTGTTGTAAGTAAAAAATAAATACAAAAAGTCTATTACATCAAATCCCTTCATCATTTGATTGAAATTTTAATGAAAAATAAACTGACTCGTATGATTTGGTTGTAGGTGATGCCATTGGAGAACAACATGAGAACACCAAACCACTTTATCGGCTGTCCAGGAGTGCTCAACACCGGTATGGCTTTTGTCGTTATGCTTTACAGCACCTTCGGTTTCTTCGGTTACCTTAGATTTGGCGGGGATATCCAAGGCTCGGTAACATTGAACTTGCCACAAGACGAAATCCTTTATCAGTCAGTGAAGGTGATGATTGCCGTTGCGATCTTCCTCACTTACGGCCTGCAGTTTTACGTGCCCATGGACATCATCTGGAGGAACGTTAAGCACAACTTCGGATCCAACAAACTGACCGCCGAGTACTGCGTTCGCATCGCCCTGGTTATCTTCACCGTCGGCACGGCTATCCTCATCCCTCATCTGGGGCCTTTTATCTCGCTCATCGGTGCCATCTGTCTGTCAACGCTTGGACTCATGTTCCCATCTTTGATCGAGCTCGTGACCATCTGGGAAACCGAGAAGGGCCTGGGCAAGTACAACTGGATCCTTTGGAAAAACATTGCCATCATCATGTTCGGCGTTTTGGGCTTCGCGACTGGAAGTTACGTCAGTATAATGGAGATCATCGGCTGAGTTCCTTGGAAAATGAGGGACACCGACTCGACATAGCTGTGCAGTGTCTGGTCACGGCACAGCGCGCTGTCATCACAAACCCAATAGACCGAGCTCGGGTCAGGCGGCAATCAAAGCACATCAACAGCCACCATACGCTAATTAGATGTCTCGTCTCGGGGATATTGCTGGGAGATGCTCGATGCATCTAATCGTGTACCTTCGTATTACTTAAAGTCGTCCGGTTGGGCGGACAGAATTTCGACAAAATAACGTGTCACGGCCCCACCAATCAGCATGCTGAGCTTCATCAACGAGCTCCCAGGCCATCACAGGGTTCAAAGCAGAAACAATTGATCGTACAAACGTTACAGATGATTTGTTTGCAATCTTGTTTGCTAACCACCTCGATCCAACTTCAACTCATAGCTCGCAATTTGCATATGTCTTAACGTCTTTTAAAAAATCTTTTTAACTCATTTACTTTTATATTTTAAACATGGCGCAGAAATCAACAAAAACGATGACATTTTATTTCATGATGATGCTTCAATACGATTTGATATTGATTTTTTTATCATCTTGATATTATTTTCATATGCGAGGGTTTTATTTGAATCAAATTCAAGCTCGCGCAATGGTTATTTTTTATCACAGCTTAACGTTTTACAGTTTGACTCCAAGTTTGTTGGAGGTTAGTACAAAATTATGTATCAGATTTAAAGTACGTAGTATTTCATTCCGGCTGCCTTGTATAAAAAGCGCAAATATGCGGTTTAAAAATTGATTGAACTGAATATTTATAATGCAGAAAATGTCGGCATATTTTCTGGCTCATTGACCCTGGGATAAAGTGAAAAGTAATAAAAAAGGGAAAAAAAGAAAAATCTAAAAAAAATCGAGATAAATTATTAGAAAAAGAAACTTGTAGGACTGAAAAACGTGCTCGTATTTTCTGAGGATGATTTTTCTGAACAACCAATCTACAAATTTATTTTTAAGGTGCAAAATTTTTTTGAAAGAACATCACATCCGACAATAAATGCCACAAATGAACAGCAATAAATTCAAACAAGCGTTCACGTTACGTAACGCGTAACAATGTTTATATTTTGTTACACTGGAACTTTGCGACCGTTGAATGATGTTTATTCATATACTTATTACAACAAAATTTCGTTACACTTGTTTGCCAAGACATTTTTGCTTGTACGGCAATAACAGGAAATAGAATAAAAAAATTAATTTATTGCAAAATTTCAGTGTACACTCGCAACAACTGCACAATTTATTGATCTGCAACAAGTCATTTTTATACTTAAGTTTTTGACATGATAGAATATGACAAAATTGAAACCACGATTATGTAAATCAAACACTTTGTATTTTACAATGTCAATCATTACCTTTTTTTCATTCTATTCAAATGCAAATTTATGCATTTACATCAATATCAAACCTTTTTTTTTCTACAGCATTATCAGGTTTTGCATATTATACAGTTCATTTGTTTTATATTTTTATACAACATTTGATTTAATGTCGTCGATAATTATTGACAGTATACGATTTTAAAGATTTTATTGAAACCCTTGATCAAATTTCGTTTGAATTCTTTTTAACACGCAATATATGTTTAATTATTAGTCGTCATATTTGTATTGTAATGTCTAGTTTTCAAATAAAAAAATGAATTGTCAAAACTTGTCCATCAGTTTCAACATTTTATGAAAAAAAAACAGCCGCCGTGTACAAAATTAATTAGAGTTTAGGGACGATCAACCTGTTTCGATTAACGGAACGTGTCTTTTACAAGGATCTTTCAAATGAAATCCTTACATTGCTTCATATTTTAAATAAGGATTTTTATTTTCTATTTATATTCGGTTTAAAATTTTTCATCCTCATTATAAGTTAATAAATGAACTCGTAGAGTTGTTAATAATCACATTATTAAACATAATTTCACATTCCTATTCTAACAATTTTATTTTTACAAAATTTGTTCGTTTATTTTAATTTTGGTTTCAATTGCGGGGAATAGATGAAAACAGGTTTAAGAGATTCAGTAAATTTAAAAATAATCAGATAGAAAAAAAAAGAATTCAGTTCGATTTTACGTACATTGTTCCACATCTAGATAGCGAATGTTAAAATTGTTAATTGTAATTATGAACACTGGAGCAAAAGTTTTTCTTTCAATCTTTTTTCTGAAAAATAATTTAGCAAATAAAGGAAAATCAATATTTTCATAATTGATCGTTATGAAGATGAAACAACAATTGCTCTGTTACAAAATGGCTCGATTCTGATAAAATCATTTGCTTTCAGTTTTCATAATCACAAGTGGCAAACGAAGAGTTAGTTGCCGAACGAAAAAACTAATTAAATGTTGATAAATCATAAAAAAAAACTTATACGATATAGCATATGTAAAATATTCTCTATTCACGTGTCATATGTATTATATTTTTATATGCATTTTTTGTAAAAATGAATGTACTCACTATTTTTCATTTAAAAATAAAAACGTACGATATGAAAGATGTGTCTTTGATATATAATGACAAACGACTCGTCATTAATTATTCTTTAATTTACTCTAAATGTCACAATATTTTTTTTTATGTTTTGCAATAAAATGTTTTATTTTTATCGCCTTTCAAGTAGAAGAGAATCCTAAACAAGAAAATTTATTACCAAGTTGTAATTTTTATTTTTAATTTTATATAATTGTTAGTAGAAAAAGAGGGAGGGAGAGCGAGAGAGTTGGAAATGCCCCTTAAAACTATTCATCTGATGGAAACCAGCCTATACGTTTGTGTACATTACGTTAATGAATGTAAGAGAATCTCAAAGAAGCTGTCAACTGCGTTTGACCTTTATTAATCTCGAAAGCATTTATCCATCAAAATTGAATAACGCATGGGACAACAAACAATAGCCCCAAATCATGGCAGCTACATTTGACCAGTATGATAAATCCAGGTAAGAAATTACGCCCAGTTGGCGAATGGTATCCATCGAGTGAAGATGTTTTATCTAGTCTCGTGCGCTCACACTACTCGAACAATCAAACTGCTTTGTACACATTTAGCCTTCGTTCAATCAGCTTGTTTCCCACCAAGACCAATTTTATAAACACTTCAATGACAAAATTGTTATAAACAATGTTATGAACGTAGAACATAGATTAGGTTTTCGTGGGAGTTTTGTAAGAAATACACACGCACTTGACGGAACTATTTTATTAACTGATACTTGATAAACGAAAGATGGGCCAGTAATTTGATTAGCCCATTGATAAATACATTTTACCGAAATACTAAAAATTAGAATAGAGGCTAATGAACAGAGACTACATCTCAATCGGAATGAAGCTGAATGAGCTGAGCCGCAGGGTGGTGCGCGATAGACCCTTTTATACACTCTAGTTATCGTATGCAAATATGATGGTTGACTAACGAAAATGCAACTTTGTGACTTGGTTGCAGTTTTAATGTACCAAATAATGTTTGGATATTATTTGATTTAAATGAAACGATAGTAATTATGCAGGATACAACAAAACTTTGCCTCACAAACATTGACATCTTTTCAATTTTACAAATGTAAAATGTATCGTTTAGATATTTGTTATCATTTTTTTTATAAGTTACCATTATTTGTTATAAAAATATAGAGTTTTTGCTCAAAATGTAATGCATAAAAAAATTAAATTAATTAGAATGGAAATTAATTGATGACAATTGTTTAGTTGGTACTTCGGAGCAATGTCCAGGCAGGATGCCTCGGATTTGCTGATGAGTGAGAAGGAAAGTGGCGTCTTCCTGGTCCGGGACAGCACTTCCATGCACGGGGATTATGTCCTCTGTGTTCGAGAGGACAGCAAAGTCAGTCACTACATTATTAACAGGAGTCAACAGGGTGACCAGATACTGTACAGGATCGGCGACCAAATGTTCCCCGACATCCCGTCGTTATTGGAATTCTACAAGTTACATTATTTGGACACGACTCCTCTGATAAGACCTGCGCCACGACGAATACATAGAATAATTGCACTTTATGACTTTAAGGGTAACGATCATGATGATTTGCCATTCCGAAAAGGTAATTTTTTATTACTTTCAATTCATATTTAAACTTGTGTAATTGATTCATTTTATAATGAATAATAAAAATAAGAAATTAATTTTAAAAAACTTGAAATATTTTAGGTGAAATTCTCACAGTGATTTCGAAAGACGAGGAACAATGGTGGTCAGCTCGAAACAGTTTAGGTCAAACTGGCCTAGTGCCTGTACCCTACGTGCAAAAATACGAGGAGGATAACCACTCAACGAACGACGAAATAATCCAATCGGAAAGTGGCGAAAGTTCAAACTCAAATTGTATCATGAACCACTCGAATCTTCCAAACTTGAGCTTCGAGAGTGAGAATCCCTCTTCTGAGAACAGAACGTTGGAGCGGTCGTCGACGTTGCGACGTGCGAACATGCAGCGAACGCTCCCGGCGTTCGCGAAAGTCAAGCAGGCGCGCGTGCCAAACGCCTACGACAAGACGGCGCTCAAGCTCGAGGTCGGCGACATTATCAAAGTTACGAAGACGAATATCAATGGACAGTGGGAGGGAGAGCTCCACGGCAAGGTTGGCCATTTTCCGTTCACACACGTCGAGTTCGTCGACAACGAGACTGGCGAGGATAACCCGGAGATATAATATTTTTCATTTGACAGCTAGACGAAAAAAATGCAGCTACGACGTAACATTTTTCACGGACGATTTTTGTTCTTCCAAGTTTAAACAAAGTAAAACACGTGTAACGCCGAGAGATTTTTCTAGTCACTCTTTTAGCCCTAATCATTGTTACGAACGTTTTCTTGTAATGTAATATCTCACTTCTGGATCCAGTGGATCGGGTCAGTTCATGTTACTTGACATCTGTTGCAGAATCATAGTATTAACCACACAATTGTAAAGCTTGCACAATCTTCCCTCGGGTCTGTTGGATTCCAATCGAGTGATTAGGGTTAAAAGAAAATGTTACTCCCCTCCCCTCTTTTTTTTCTTTCAATTACTTTTGATAACTGTAAACGAAACTTGTAAAAAAATGTTATCTTAAGATTCACGTGGAAATTAAATTTTTTACACTCAAAAGAGAATTAGTAGTTGGTTTAGTTGTAAGTCGGTAATTTTCATTTTGTATCAGGTCTTCTTTAAATGATAAGTTTCGTACCGAATTTATATTGTGTGAATGGAAGATGCCATGAGGTTCAACGAATCCGATACGATTAATAATTAGGGATTATGCTACGGTAAACATGTTCAATTATAGCAGCTTGTGTGGAAGCCAACTATTCAAAGTTTACTTTAAGCCGAAGTGGCAGCTAAAAACCAAAGTAAAGAGCAGCATACCTTTTGATGTAAACGTATGAATGAACAAAAACAATGCGACGAATTAAAAAATTGCGAAATACAAGAACATTCAAAATGTTGATGGAGTTTACGTTTTTTCTTACCAATCAGCTTTTTTTTTTTAATGTTACAACAATTTTGTTGAGCAAAAAAAAAAGGGAGTGGAAATGCGTTTTGCTCCATTGTTAAAAATGTTTTATCATTTTTTCAAAACTTTTCATTTTAATTTTTTTTTTTAATTAAAAATGAAGAGTATATCATGAGTGATAGAAATTTTATTAATTAAGTTTTTAATATTATATGATAATAATTACAACAAATTTTCTGTGATTTTTAAAACCATGTTGTTTTAATTATTAAAACGAAAAAATAAAATAATGATTGAATCATTTTATTATACTACAATTGCACTTTAATTTTTGTAAAAGTGAAATGTTCAATTGCCGGGCTCAGTCGGTAAAACAGGTTGTATTGTTTGATATAGTAGATTTTGTTGAGGTTGTGTAGGATACGGCGTGCCGGTTATAAAATAACTACCCAGTATATAAGTACAATAAAATAAACAACCTGACATAAAACAAGGAAAATTTCAACTTCAGAGACGCATTTTTTTAAAGCGAGAATGAGCGCAGAAGACAACAACGAACAAGAAATTGTATGTATTTGTCGTTTTCAGTTGACCTTTTGGCATGTATTTCAAAATTTAAATGCTGATTTTCAAAACTGTATCTACTTGTATTTTTAATATTATTTTTGCATCTTTAACCTATTTTTTTTTACTTTTAGGCAATCCCAGACGATGTTTGTAAACAAGCAGGAATTGCAGCTTCTTGGGTTAGGTCGAATAAATTAGGCATTTATGCATATAAACATGTCGATGTTAATTCACAAGGTAAAGTTAAGAAAAAATCTATAAACAAAAACCTATAAAACCTATAAAAACCTATAAATTTATAAAAAAAGATAACTGTTGAAAATACTATGTTGGTATTAATTTTTTCTTTTGAATTTTTGCAGATATTCAAAGTGAACTGGCACCTTGTAATGTCAAAGTACATTTTATCCGGCCAGAGGTGATATTATTTGATCCAGTGATACGGAAACTAGTGAATGAAAGCAACGGCACATTTCTGGCTATTCAAAAACTCAAATCTTCTGGAGGCGACACTCGAGCCGAGTTTGTCAAATACAGCAAACAGTACAGATCAATCCTGCGAGCTTGTGTGGAAAACATTCAGGACAGCATAGAAACGAGCACCTCAGAGAACACGAAAAATCAGTACAAAAATTATCTCCGAATATTTTATACGATCGAGTGTGTCTGGCACTTGACAGAAATTTTATACGTCGACAATGTTCCAGGTAAAGACAAACTTTTTTTTTAAAGTTATACAACAATAAAAAATTGTATTTCTCTATAATTTTATTTGTTATTCTACTTCATCTATTTTTCAGGAGACGTAGTTCTTCCTCAACTCTTGGAATGGGTGGGATTTCATTTCCCAACACAAGAACTTCTGGCGATGAAAATTTTGGCACAAAAAATTCCAGGAGCTGAGATGACAAACGTGCACTACTGGAACGCTGTTTACGTTTGTGCCTTGCATGGCAAACTTGATATTGTAAGATCTCTGCTGGCCTTGCACAGTAAGGCGAATCACAAAGCGTTTATTGCAGCCGAGGACGTTATCAAATCGATGCCAGTTTACAGTGTGTACGGAGGATACACGGCCAGTGAGTTTATGATTCGGTGGAAACACTGGCAGAAGGACGTCATTTCTCTCATCGATAGTAAAACTTTTGTTATCGATGATAAACTCGAATCTTTGATGAAGGTATTTTCGTCTTCTTCTAGTAGTACAAAAATTATTAAAATTTTGAATTTGAAAAATATTGTTTTAAAAATTAGTATCTAAAATTAGATTCTATTCTATGATTTTTAGCTCGTCATTGGAGAAGCGTTGTACGAATTTGGAGAGTACACCGAAGCCTGGTACGAATTATTGGCGGCCAAACTTTTTTATTCAGTGCCTTGTTGCAAGCAATCCGAACTGGCTCGGCACGCCAACGACTTTGTTGGAAAAGCAAACAAGAGTACCGACAGGATGATCCTGGCATTGATGGAGAGCGATTTTCACCAGGTGATCAGAGAAATACAATGCATAAATGACAACAGTTGGTTCGCGGCACACCTGACTGATCTTCTTTATCACTGCGGACGTCTCAAGATAACTGATGTTAACAGAGTCAAGTAAGATGGTAAATCGTTATCAAAAGTTATTTTATAGAAAATGCTGAATTTTAAAGCTGCGAATCTGATAATTTCAGTGTCACCGATCAACTACACGAATCCCTCATTTTGGACTATGGCAGTACTTTGATGGAACACAATTCCCTCTGGCTTTGTGGCGTGAGTTATTTGCAACATTGTCCAAGACAAGGTATGGCCAGGTTGGAGGTACTTTTGCAAACCGTCCCCTTGGAATCTGAAGCTCGAGTCAATCGGATTCTTGACATTGCTAAAGATAACAACCTTTTCAATGTTGGTGAGTTTTCAACTTCGATTTTTCTTGTAATTTTTATAATTAAAACATTTTTTTAATTAACTGTTGAAAACTTCTTACGTTTTGTTAACAATGTTTCAGTGAAAAGTATATGCAAAATTCAAGGGATGAAAAATATAAAACGAGGCAGACTAGGCAACGCCTTGGCGTGGGCTCTGAAAGCTCAGGATGGTACCTTCGCCACGTACATTGCGGATCAATTTTTGAAACATTACGAGAAACATGGCGAGATCCTCTGCAAGGATCTGCTAGAGAACATGGGCCACTGTATGCTCATAAGCGACAGACTAACATTCCTCGGAAAATACTGCGAGTTTCAAAAAATTTATACCCTCAATGAATTTAAAGACGCTGCTGGATTTTTGATGTCTTTGATCACGTCTAATCTAACCCCCGACTAGTAAGTCTTTGTACTTGAAAATTTATATGTACAAATATTAAGGTTTAAATTTAATTTAAACGAATTATAATTAAGGTTCAAGTTATTAAGGATTAATTGAGGATAAATGTTATGTTATGTAGAGAACTGAATTTTTGATGTAATTTGTTAACTGATTTTTTAATTTTTTTTGTAGCTTTTGGCATGTTTTATTATCGGACGCAATTTACTTTCTGGAATCCAAAGACACGTTTTTCTCCTCCACTGACTGTTATGAATTAACGAGATGCGCCGAGGAGCACGGCAATAGCTCCGAGTTCAGTAATAAAAGCGAGGCGTTCAAAATCGCAGCGGCACGACATCTGGCTCGAGTGCTCATCTACGAGGCCTGCCAGGAACACTGATACATCGCCAATTTAAAAAAAAAATCAAATTAATAAAACAATCTTCACATTAGAAACATACTTTTGTACAATTTTGTAATTTGCAATTTAATAGTGAATTAATATACTGTTTGTGATAATAATCATCGTAAAACCTTATTATTTTAATTTTAAACTTCAAAATATCTCAACGTTTTATTTGAAAATCAAATTTCTTGAATTTGATTCATTTTTTATTTATTGTTATGAACATTCGATTTTTATGTGAAACCGCAAAATTTCCATCGCACTAATAAGCACACTCAGTCGATAATCTAACCTAACAGAATGTGTAGAATCTACCGAGTTAATTTCAATCAACTTCTGATTGACAAGAAATAAAACTTACAAAATTTAGTTCAATGTCGGTCGGAGTTCATTTAATTGACCATTTCAAAAAAGAGCTTTCGAAAATGTGAACCCGCGATCATCACGATGGGAATTGGAAAATGTCCAACTCTCAGTAACGATTCCACAGTCCAATGCAGTCCGTCCTATATTTATAAGATGCGATTTTCTCTAAGTGTTGAAAGCGGAAAGTCGGGAAATGTTTGTTATTATTTTTCCTAGTCGTAATCGTTGGTGAGAATTAATTGTTGATAATTTTCTCCTCGATGACAGTCAGCAGTCTGACAGATGTCAAAAGCGGGAATTGAGCGTCGTAAATGTCAAAACAATAGTGACAGTTGCTTCTCGCGTCAACAATGATTCTGAAAATCATTGTCGCTCGTTGTTTACAAGTGTCCTCGTTTTTATACCGGTGAGTAAATCTATAACATTCATAATTATATCATTTTCTTGCGATCATAATTTAATAAATTTTATTATAACTCATCATTTTTTTATATATTTGATAAATTGAATAAATCTAATTTTAATAATAACTTTTCAGATGAAATAAAAAAAAGAACAATTTTAAAAGATGGAAAAATACAGTCCAGACGAGGAAGATTTCCCCGGTCGGTTGCTGCACCAAGCGGCATTATGGGACAACGCAGAACTGATCGAGGATTTGCTCAAGGGCGATCACATCCAGTATATAAATAGTCAGGATTCATGGGGTAGAACTGCCCTGCACGCAGCCGCCATGACAGAGAGCTCGCGGTGTCTTGGGGTGCTCCTGGCTGCTGGTGCGAACCCCAACGTTGTCTGCGGTCCTCGAGGTCACCACTGCACGCCCCTGCACACTTGCGCGGAGCATGGCCACGATGACAATATCGAAAAACTGCTTCAGTACAACGTGGACCTCTCGCTCCAAAACGGAGACGGTTGTAGCGCCCTTGAAATTGCTCATAAATTGGAAAATACTAGCAGTGCGGAATTGCTCAAACTTGCGGAGGAGAAAAACGAGGCGGATCGATTGGAAATCCATTGTTCATTACGAAATGCTTGCTTGCAGGTAGAGATTCTTTAATTAGAATAATTTTTAATGAAAACTTGATGAAATTTACTTCAATTAACTTGAATTTATTAATTTGTATAATTTTTTTAGAATGATGCTGTAGCCGTTAGGACGATGATTCAAAATTTATCAGGACACGTGGAGCAGATTGTAAACATGGCTCCAAACGGAGCAAATACTTTGCTGTTCATAGCCTGCGAGCTCGGGAACAAAGAAATCGTAAAACTCTTATTGGAAAAGGGAGCGGATTGCAGGAGCCATCCAGTAACGAGATACTGTCCGCTCTACATAGCCTGCTACAACGGAAGGTTAGACATAGTAGAACTCCTACTAAAACACTTTCCGGAGCAGGTTCAGTCGTTGACTGTAGAGCTCTGGCTGCCTATCCACGCGGCAGCTAAGAATAATCATCTGGCTGTGATGGAAACGCTGTTGAGATTCGATTACCCTGCGCACCTTCAGCAGCGATTCAAAAATCTCTCCGAGGAGTTTGAGTTCGAGATGCCCTTTGACCTGAATCAGCAGGATGTCACTGGGGAAAATGTCCTTTATATCAGCAGCTCGTTGGGCAACCTGAAGATGGTGGAGATGTTGTTGAATTTCAAAGTCAAGGCCAGAAATACCAAGGATGAAGAGGGGAACGGTAACGTTTCGCAGGTGACTTCTAAACGACGGATCTCCAGTGGAATTCAGAGGCTGATGTCCAGTTTGAATTTTAGGTACGTTTCGGACAATTAATTTTTGTTTCTTTTGATTAATTTAATTGGTTAAATTAAAGTTGAATGTGTTCGCCAAAATTGTAAAGACATTTCTTTCAGAAGCAAGTCGGAGAAGAAGGACGAGAACTTGATAAGTCCTCTGCACCTGGACAAGTACTGCAATAACAATACCGAGACAGCTTTGCACGCGGCTGTAAAGGGGAGACACACAGAGATCGTAGCCGCCCTGCTCCAGTCCGGCGCAAACCCAAATTTGCCGATCAAAATTTTAGTAGGCGACGATGCCGAACCGACGGAATTGACTAGCGCCTTGACAGTGACTTGTCTGAATCGTGAGATGAAAATCACAGACCTCCTGTTGAAATTCGGAGCGGTGGATAATGACTGCAACGCCCTGAGGATCGCCGTTCAGAACAAGGACGAGTCGCTGACGGCCAAGTTGCTATCGATCAAAGCCCATGCTGATTCGGAGTACAAGATAAACAAGAAGGCCATGACGGACAGCGCCCAGTCGTCGCACTTCTCAGCGCTCCCGAGCTTCGGTCACGTTACTTATTCGTCCATCTTCCCTCATGTGCCGACTATGATCAACTGGCACAACCAGCAGTGTCACTTAAGTCAGATAAGATATCAGTGGCTGATAGACGCAGTTTTACACGTGAACAAAAAATTGAACGCCAAAAATAACGAACTTGTTTTGTATGCCATCACGAGGATTGACATCTCACAGAATTCCATCGTTGCTATCCCCCCGGCAGTTTTTTATCTACACAGTCTGAGGTACTTGAACCTCGCGCAAAACAAGCTTGGTTGGTACACAGTTTCTGTTCAATTTTGTTTTTCGATTCGAAATTTTTTAAAAATGAATAGAAGATTGAAGCCCGTTTTTTTTTCAGACTCGCTGACCTGTGAACCAAAAGGTCCGAAAGACAAACTCTGTCCAGTGCTGGAAGAGTTGTACCTACAGGATAACCGACTAGAACACCTGCCCAGTTTTCTCATGAATTTGCCGGCGCTGGAGATCATGGACGTGTCAAACAACAAGCTGCAGAGTTTACCGGAAAATTTGTGGCGAGCTCCAAAACTCAAGGAGATAAACGCCTCGTTCAATTTGCTCTGCGACCTCCCCAGTCAGGCTGCTTCGAAGAGCTTAAACCGAAGATCCGGACTTGAGGATTCATTGAGTAGCAGCTCTAGTAACAGAAGTCTCTCCTCGTCGCTTGGCATGCCCAGGGATGACTCGGTGGAGTTTGATTCGTTTACTAAGATAGTCAATGCTCAGATCATGGAGATGAACCGACCCCACGTTTGGACCAAATCCGTCCAGGTGTCTGAGAAAGTCATGGATGACAGCGAACCCGGTGCCAGATCCTCCATCACTTCTCTCAATTTGGCTCATAATCTTTTCACCAGTATTCCTGTGGCTTTGCCTTGTTTGGCTGTCAATTTGACCAGACTTAATATGTCTTATAATTGTCTCAGGTCATTATAGTCATTGTCAATCAAATACTTTTGTGATGTATACTTTTTTTAAAACCTTTTTTAATATAAAACTTTTTCTTCATCCAGGTCGATGAGTTACATAACATCCTACCCAGCCAGTTTAAAACAGTTGGATCTATCAAACAACAAAATAACCTGCTGGCCAAGTCTGCCTCAGGTTGACGGAACAGACGCGATGGAGCAGGCCTTGATTGCCTGTTACTGTCCTTCGAATAACGCTCAAGTACCCATAGGTCCGGGGAATAGGCAACCTGGCCACTCCTTCAGAGACATTGTACTCATGTCGGTGTGCGCCCACCGACGACACCTGCGGTTGGAAAATCTCCGCACCCTGGTGCTGGCCAATAACCAACTTGCTAGGATTCAGCTGACTTCAGTGGATGACGAGGAGTGGCCTTTCACGTCTGAGGAAGAACAGCTGGACGGCGAGATCAAGAGCAACTCGGGGCTTAAGCAGTATCTCCTCTTCCCTAACGTTAGCATGTTGGATGTGAGCAGCAACCAGCTGAAGAGCATCCCGCAGAACATCTATGAACTGAGCAACCTGTCGGTTCTCAATGTCAGTGAGAATAAGGAGATTACGGAATTGCCCCCGCAGATGGGACTTCTGTCCCGGTTGTGGAACTTGAATACTCAGGGGTGTAAGCTTCAGGAACCTTTGAAGACGATGATCGAGTCGAAGAAATACAAGACGATGGATGTTGTTGGGTACCTGAAGTCGGTTTTGGAGGATGCCAAACCGTATGCTAGAATGAAGCTTATGATTGTTGGGATACAGGGCATCGGTTAGGAGAAATAAATTTGTATTGGAACTTAAGATGTTGCTGTTATTTGATTCTGGCTTAATTATTATTCGTTTTTTAGGTAAAACTAGTCTTTTGGAGCAATTAAGACAGGAAGGAGAAGTGCCAAGTAAGAAGAAGTCAACAGACCACTGGGCAAAGCGAATGGGCAACAAAAATATAAACTCAAAAACTGCTCGTGGAACGACAATTTCAACGGTTGGCGTAGATATTGGCGACTGGATCTACGAGAAGAAAGTTCGCGGCCAGTCCTCTCACGGACCTGTGTACTTTCGAACTTGGGATTTCGGAGGTCAACGGTTGGTTTAAATTTCAGCTTGATCTGATTAAAAAACTCATCAAGAAATTAAAAATAGCCTCCCTTTCCATTGATATTTTATTTAATCTGTAAAATTAATTTCTAGGGAATATTACGCTACCCACCAATACTTCCTCTCGAAACGGAGCCTCTATCTCGTAGTCTGGAGGATCATCGACGGCTACAAAGGTGTATCAGAAATATTCCAGTGGCTGGTCAATATACAAAGCCGAGCACCGAATTCTCCGGTCATAATCATCGGCACGCATTATGACATAGCGTACGAACAAAGCGAAGCCCTACAGCAGCACATAAGGGAAAAGTTCATCAACGTGGTGGACGCGGAAAAGTGCGGTCTGCCGAAGGTGATGGAGACCATCGAAGTCAGCTGCAAGACCAAGCATAACATCAAGATGCTCTGCAATCTCATCTACGATGTTGTGTTCAGCTTAAAACTGCCCGGAAGCAAGGAGTTGCTTCTGGAGCAGAGGGTGCCTGCCAGTTACCTTGCCTTGGAAGATGTCGTGGTGCAACTGGCTCACGATAGACGACTTGCAGGAGCGGATCCTGTACTGAAAGCTGATCAATATTATACCGTTGTTAATAACGAGTTACAAAAACTACACAGGTGATTCAATGATATGATTTGTAATGTCAATTTTATTTCGATTTTATATTTAAATTGCGATTTAAATAGTAAAAACTAGTTCGACTGTTTTAATTAAAAATTATTTTTATTTTAGATCATTTCGTGATTCAGCCGAGCTGCACCAAGCAACGTTATTCCTTCACGAGAACGGGATAATTCTTCATTACGACGATGCGACTCTCAAAGATCTCTACTTCCTCGATCCCCAGTGGCTCTGCGATATGTTAGCCCACGTAGTAACCATCCGCGAGATCAACCCCTTCGCTCGATCAGGCATCATGAAACTCGACGACATCCAGCATGTATTCAAATCGTCTATTATTTCCAGCATCGATACGCAAGGCTACGTCGTCAGCTTGCTAAACAAGTTTGAGGTCGCCCTGACTTGGGACTTCCGCACCCTTTTAATCCCTTCGCTGCTACCCACAGAGGAGGACATTTTAAGAAACAACCAGATCGTGAAAGTTCCTATGAAAACGCGTGGCTGGCATATGCGAAGTAAAAAGATAACGTCGCCCATCTTCACTTTCCCCGCTGGGGATAGGATGCAGACCGAATGCATCCTGACCTCTCGATCCCAACCGGACTGCTCCATCACCAGGTTGCTCCTCATGTCGTACTTCCCAAGCGGGTTCTGGTCAAGACTCATCACAAGGATCCTTGCGGACGACGCGATCATTGAGATCGTCATGTCGTTTCTGGTCCCGTTCAAGGATTTTATCGACGAGAAAATTATGGCCCTTTTGATGGACATCCAGGCTGAGTGGGTTCTGTGGCAGACGGGGATCGAGTTGCGTTACGCCAACATCACTCTCCTCAGAATCAAGCAGATCAATTACAATTACAAGAACTTCCCCCACGATTACAAACAGTACAGATTCAAGTTGAAGCAGGACGGGATCTGGTGCACGGTAGATCTTAAAAATTCAGCGATCCTGGAGATCTGGTTCCCGGTGGATACTCTGGTTGTGAAGCAGCCAATAATCTCGGACGGGGAAGAGCCGATGGGGTACCAGGCAATCGTCGTGGAACCTCAGCCGGAAAGTGTTCCCCAGTTGTTGGCTCTGATCGTCGATCATATCGACATTCTTTTGGAAGACTGGTACCCCACCTTGGGAACCAGATTTGTCCATACGTCAGAAGGGAAATTGCTCGTGACTCGACTGATACCTTGTCCCAGATGCTTGATGAGTTTAAATGAATCTAACGATGATAAGTCTGAATTGGAATTGCTCGACGATGTGCAGAAACATTATAATAATAACAATAGCAATGATTCGAACAATAATAGAAGCAGTAAGGGGAGACAGAGTCAGGATAGTTACAAATCTGATGTCGATAGCGGAGTTGGGTAAGCTATTTAGAAGAAAATGATCCAATTGTTTGAATAATAATTTACTTTTCAAATTAAAATTTTAATTTTCAGCTATGATAGCTCAACATCAAGCCGAGTATCTTCTCTAGAAGGCCACCCAGATTTGTCCAAACAAACAACACAGGAGGAAACCATCACTTACTCTTGGATGGTAGAAGAGTGCATCCTAGCAGCATACAGCAATAAAACCATCCACTGTCCAAACCACTCTGAAATTGCCCTCTCCCTGGTAGCACCGGACATCGTTTTTCTCGATCTAGGGCCTCGTCATGTGATCAAATCCGACGATATAAAGAGAGGCAAGATGCTGGGCCGGGGTGCGTTTGGATTTGTCTTTAAAGGCACCTGCAGGTTGCCTGGAACCAACCAAAGGGCGGATGTGGCGATGAAAATGCTGCAACCCGTACCACCTGGACCGAATTCAAAACAGTCGGCTGTGCTCGCTTACAAGGCTGCACAGAGCAAGTGGGACCGAGATCCATTGCAGTACGCCTGCAAAGCGTACTGTACCGCCCGACAGGAGCTGAATATCCTGCTAACTTTGCGTCATTCGAACATCGTCCCTCTAATTGGGATTGTCGTCAGTCCGCTCTCGCTGGTACTAGATCTAGCTCCTGAGGGAGCCCTGGATAACATTTTGCGCAACTATCGTAGATCTGGTGCTAAATTGAATCCGTACATACTGCAGTCCGTGGTGTTGCAAGTGGCCAAAGCCGTTGAGTATCTCCATCAGCAAAGGGTCATTTACAGGGATCTCAAATCTGAGAATGTCCTGGTTTGGCAGATGCCTCAACCTTTTCAGGATTATCCTGAGTGCTCGGTGCATGTTAAGGTCGCTGATTATGGCATCTCTAGACTGACTTTACCTTCAGGTAGAGTTTCTACCAGTTTTTATTTATTTACATTTATTAATTCTTCATTCGGTTAATTGATCAATTTATTTTCAGGTGCCAAAGGATTTGGAGGTACTGAAGGATTCATGGCCCCAGAAATAATCAAATACAACGGAGAAGAAGAGTATACAGACAAGGTGGACTCTTTTTCCTTTGGCATGTTCATGTACGAGCTGATCACTCTGCGACAACCCTTCGAAGGTCACGAAGCGGTAAAGGAGTGCATCCTCGAAGGCGGTAGACCCTCGTTGACCTATCGAGAAACTTTGCACCCTTGTTACATGCTGGATCTGATGGTGATCTGCTGGACTCAAAATCCAAAAGACAGACCGACAGCTAGCCAAATTGTTTCCATCGCATCAGCTCCGGAATTTACTCATCTAATTGATGTTGTTTTGTTGACAGAAAGTACACAGGTGCATAAATATATATATTTTTTAATTCATCACCTTATCTTCTTATAGTTCAATTTTATTATATTTAACAAGAGCTTGAATATGACGATTATGAAAACTGACATATTGTTTTTAATGTTTTCTGTGTATTTTTTCAGGTGACTGCTATTACAATGACAAATCGTTACTTGGACGAAAATGCAATTGCTGACGAGATCTGGGTTGGTCATAACAACGGCGAAGTTGACATGTTACTTGCAACGTACAAAGGTTGGATGCAGCACGTGAAAATAATAACTCCAGTCATCCCCTATGCGATGTGCGGAGTGGACAATTATATCTGGATCGGCGACAACGCCGGACAGATCCACGTTTACTTGAGCACGAATTTTGGTTGCGTAGGAAACGCAATCTTGGAGCCGGATTTGAGTAAAGAATCGAAAATCGTAGGGCTAGTTTATTTGGAGCAGATCAAACAGTTTGCTGTCGCCATGCACAGTGGCAAGATTTTCCTCATCTCGAACACGTTTACTCATATTAAGAAAATGGAACTCGTACCGAGTTCTGTAAGTGAAATTTTAGAATTGAAAAATTAAAAAAAACTTGATGTTTTTAATTTATTAATTAATTTTGTTTGTAGGAGACTAATGTTAAAACTACTTCCTTGACTGCAGTGCAGAGAAAACGTCGCATATTAGAATTGTGGGCTGGACAGAGTTTTGGTAAAATTACAATTTACGTCCTGAAAGACGCAACTATAATTGATACAGTTCAAGTTTCTCATTTTTCCAATGAAACTGCAGGTATGAAGAGATGGCCAACTGATTAATCAATTAATTATTCATTAATTAAAAATATTTCTACCGAAGTGTTATTTTTGAACATTAATTTTTAAAAGTGAGTTTATTTTCATTTCAGGCAAAAACATATTTGCGACCTATCTTCTGAGCGCAGAAAACTGCATCCTCTCGTACACTCATCCAGGTTGTATCGTTTATCAGTGGGACGTCGAATCAAAACTACTGATCAACAAATTAGATATGTCGAAGCTCGTCCCGTGCTCTGAGAGCTTGAAATCCATCTCGATAGAGGAAAATTTGACCGAAGAGAAATGTCAGATCACGGCCTTTGAAACTTACATGAACCATCTGTACATTGGCACCACGTGGGGTTGCATCGCAGTCGCTGAGTGCAGCTCCCTTAGACCCGTCACAGTTTTTCGACCCTTCGAGGGCAAAGTTTGTCAGATCATCTCGTTCAAGTCGTCGGAAAAAAAGAAACTTCTAGCCACGGTCGGCCAGGGATATCGCAGCGTCATTTCAAGATACACCGACTTTCCGATACACAGTTTAGAACCCGAGGAACTCAGTCACAATATGTACATGTTGCTCTGGAAGTCAGAATGTTGGTCGGCAGCGTAAACGTGAAAATACATTTTAAAAAAAGGAGTGTGTGCATTTTCACACATAGATTTAATATATTTTCTGAATGGTTGTTTTTGAGGCAGTTTTAAAGGATAATTGTAAAATAACGTGTAAATATTTTACGGGCAGAGTAGGGTTTATTTTTTCAATTTACAAACATCTCAAAGGTACATACCAAAAATAGAATTGAAAAAATAGTTTGTTTTAATCGTTTTTTGACAACTTTTGGAAGATACATTTGCAAATTTTTACCTCGCGTACATGACAAAGCTTTAACTGCATCGATAATTTATTACCAGGTTGTACATATGGTAGGAAACATTTTGTGATACGTAAATTATTGTTTAAAAAAGCTAAAGAAAGCTGAAAAAATGCATAAGCTAAATTATTAATTTAGAAAAAATAAAATTTAGGTAACGAGGAAAAAAAATTAGGAGAGAAGGAAACTCCTTTCTTCGCATGACTCTTAGAAAAAGACTGTATTATTGTTAATAATCAAAAATTCCCTCCCAGTTTTTTTATTAAATATTAAAAAAATTTCCTTCATCATTTGTAATTACAGGAAAATATAAAAAATTTTAGAATGTGATGATAACAATTTTGATTTAAATTAAAAACAAATTACTTGTTTGAACTTTAAAATTTTCAAACAATTTTACTTTTCCTATAATTCCATTATCTTTATTTTTTTGTTGCTTCGTTTCAGCAGCGCACCGGTATGGAAATTTTTCAACATCTACACTGTCGGCAAAGTAGGTTTCTAAGAGTACAATATCTCTACTTAAATGGTGTTAATTTATTACAAAATGAAATATTCATATAGATTTGTCTTGGTTATTATATAATTATTAAATTAATTTTAATCAGCTTCATATGCATGCACTGTATATAAAAAAAGTACAATTTTTTTATTTAAAAATTGTGAAATTAGCTTGGAAAATTGAAATTTATATAATTTTTCTCGAAAAAGTTAATTAAAAAACTTATTATAACTTTAGTTAGAAATTGAAAAATTTCTATCTACTGTAATTTTCCATATAATTATTTCGATAAACTTTGTTACTATAGTTTTTAAGATATCAGTCAAAAAAACTAGCAAAGATGCATCTTGATTATGTAAACGTAAAAATGGAATAACTTTTTGTTCGACGCGATTGTTTGAATAAATATTGGGAAAAAAAGGAGAGCAGGTTACCGACGGGAAGGTTGGGTGTCTCTCTGGCCACTCTGGCGAGAGGTGGTGGCGACTAATAATAGCGTTTGCCGGTGGTGTGTCGCTGTTGAGCTCGGCGCGTTTCAGTGAAGTGCGTGCTCGTGAGGTGGAAACGAGGTGGTGATAGCGAGGAGACGACGATGATGTTGAATTTGAGGCGATTCGCGAGGCAGGTGGCCGGCACGGACTCGGTTGCCCGGGTTTTGACATGCCGGGGCTACGCAGATCACCAGATCCCGGACCGGCTCAAGGAGGTGCCCACCGCGCTCAATCCAAAGTTCTTCGACATGGTCGAGTACTTTTTCCACCGGGCCTGTCAGGTCGTTGAGGACAAGCTCGTCGAGGACGTGGGTAAACGCTCGCGCATCACTATCGAGGAGCGCAAGAAAAAGGTCAAGGGCATCCTCATGCTGATGGAGCCATGCGACCACATTGTCGAGACCACGTTTCCGCTCAGACGTGACTCTGGAGATTATGAGATGATCACGGGTTACAGAGCCCAGCATTCCGTCCACAGGACACCCACCAAGGGAGGTAAAACTTGCAACTGATGAATTTATTGTACAATCTTGTTATAACAACATTTTTGTTTGTTAACATTTATTTGAACGTTTTATTAGAACTTCCCGCTCTTGTTCATTGAAAAATGGTTATTAATTGTTGCCGAATTTGTTTTCGTTTTCAGTTGGTTTATTTTCACGTCTGCTGTTTGTATACAAGTTTGAAATTCAATGTTAATTCAGCACGTAAATCAGATAATCCCGGTTAGCCTGGCTGTATATTTCCGAACTTTTGTTCGACGCTGCGCTTTTGGAGTCAACATTCTAGCTTTGTTGTTCAAATCAATTATGTAATGATCTTTGACTTTGTTTGCCGATTAAGATGATGGATCTGTTGTTTTTCGGATAAATATAAATTGAGGATTTGTATCTCATGAAAATGATGCGAACCTCATTTTGTTAGGCGTTACGTTTGACGGATCGGAAAAATGATGCGGTGGAGATATCCCGTGTGAAAAAAACAGGGCTGAAAAGGAAGCCGAGAGTTGAGCGAAGATAAAAAAGATGGATTCGACCTAGAGCCGAGTGAAAATTTACATTCAGTTGCACGAGAGTTAAATTGATCTTGCAAGCTCATAGGACAATTTGACTGATTGTCAGTGTCAAGAACGTGTGGAGAACCTTGCGTTGCAACTGAACATGAGAATATGAAAATGCTCGTAAAAATGTTGATCGTCAGCTGATTTTTTAGAACGCCGATAAATAAAGCCACCGGAATTTCTATTTCAAACAAGTTGCCCAGTCGTTTTTAGGCTCTGCGAGATGAAATATAAAACTTTATCAAGAATTGTGTTTGGTTTTGATAAAAAGCATTGTTTGTAAAAAAAAAATATATCAAGGCAACTGTAAACTTTTGTATCGCTGATTACGTTTCGAAACACCGTAATCGTTAACTTTTTTTGCAAGTATTTCTTTTTGTGTACATATTTTAATTGTTGGTGTACAATCATTATCACACGAGCGATAATTAATTGTTTCGACTTATTAATAATTTGATAAATGTAACGAGCGAATCACGTTTAAGATGATTGCACATTCTAAATCTGAAGTTATATTTTTCAAGTTGAAAAAATTTTATTTTTAGTTTCATTCTTGGCGTGCGATTAGTTTATAAAAAAATGTCTGAATAGTTTTACTGTAAAAAATAATCTAAGTCGTAAAGAGTTAGTATGATAATTGAATGCTATTACAACATAAACGGAGCGCCTATGCTCACAACCTCAAAATAGAATATTATAAAATGACCGAAAACAAGTCTTGGATACTCGACCACGTGAAATCATAGGCAAAATAAGAACAACGTTATGATTCAAAAGATTGATTTGTATTTTTATTTTCAATTTTTAATATAATTTATTTCTTTCAATTCCTCGCCTGAAGGCGCAAACAATTTAAATGAAACTGTTTCTAATTTTTTAACACATTCATTGTTCACGACTTGTTAAATTCGACCTGATAATTTTAAGGCTTCGCGAACATCACATTGGGCTTTAACCTACATTACGAGTTGATGTTTCAGTTACAATTGAAATAATAATTCAGATTAGATATGGTAATCGTTGTAAATTACCTGTAAATTTTTTTGTTTTTTTCTTTTTCGTTTTCTTTAAAATTAATTGCTTTCTGTTTCTTCTAAAAATTAGTTGCAATATTTTTTTGAAACATTTTGCAAAATGAAAAAAATTGAAGGTGGAGGTTGATAAAAACTGAACAACTGGAGTTTGACATTAAGTTTTGAAAAGTGATCACGTTTGTTTTGATCAAAAGAGTTGAGTTTCATTTGATTGAAAACGTGAGTCATGAACATTTACATCATGATCATGACATATTTCAGAGCTTAATAAAACCTGACTATTGAAACACTTGCTAGTGACACATTTTATTCGCAGTCCATTTTTAACATTCAGTCAAGATATGGTCTTAACAGGCAAAACAACATTTTTTTGTTATTTCAAATATTTTTTACAAAGTAAAATTTTATAAGATTTATTTTATTTTTTGTTAATAAGAAAAAAAACGAAATGAAAATAATTAAAATTAAAAAAAAGTATGAATTTTAGTTCTGGTTAAAATAATGCATTAACATTTTTGTATCAACCTCTCAGATTAGGGAGATGTGGCTGGTCGCTGAATCATCATCTTAATTTAAACTCTAGATTGTTTATATTTCAATAACAAATGACTCATTGAGACGTTAATTAACAGTGTCGAAATAATCAGGTCTAAGATCGGACTGCACGATGCCATGCTGTCTGCACTCTACATCTCAGTGCCAAATGGCCATCAATCGTCGAGTGCCTAGTTCCAATCGCCGATCAGATATCAAACCGAGAATTGCATTTCTTTCAAATTTATGCTTAGAGGCAGACTTGCAAGCAAACTCAAAAGTGTATGATAGACACATTTATGAGATAAAAATATCTTATCAAGCTCCGTTTGCCGATTGTAACATAATTTTATTCTTTTTTTTTCGCCGATTGCAAATTCTGTGTTGATTAACAGTGTCTAGTAATCTGAGCGCCAAATGAATATAAGAATCAATATTTGATTATGAAAATTCATGAGAACATTAAAATCAAAATTATATAATTCTCATATCACGTATTGTCAAGTTGCATCTCGCATTGTTTGCACAATTTCTGCATTATTAATGTCAGGTTAATACTAGTGCAAACAGATTTTGAACCAGCAGCAGCTAGAAAAGTTGTATATTTTGTTCCAATTTCATTGATAAACGCTATTTTTATAAAGAAGTCAAATATAAACTAAGGTTTTTTTTTCTTTTTTTCTTTTAAGGAATTCGATTTTCCATGGACGTATGCCGAGATGAAGTCAAAGCTCTGTCTGCTCTGATGACGTTCAAGTGTGCCTGCGTTGATGTGCCGTTTGGTGGAGCCAAAGCTGGAATCAAAATCAACCCGAAAGCATACTCTGAAAATGAACTTGAAAAAATAACAAGAAGGTTTACCCTGGAGTTGGCCAAAAAGGGATTCATTGGTAAATGAAAAACTTATTTAATGGATATGCATTTTTCATTTTACATAATGATATGCCAATTTTAATTTTCATTTGTAATTTATCGTTTTATTTTTTTATTTGTAATAATATTTAATGTCGTTCTAGATATTAGTGAAACGCATTAAGAATTATATAAACTTCTGAACAATTATTCGATATCAAAATTATTCACTTTAAGTTTGTAAAATATAAAAATGTTTAAATATCTGAAAATGGAATTATATAAATCGAAAATTTTTTGATAGAATAGCAATTGGATATCTTAAATACAAAAAATAATCCAAATTTACTATTTGATTATTTAATTTAATTATTTAATTTAATTTAGTTCATTTATAAAATTTATATTATCTATATTATCTTTTCATTATCATGATTATTAATTGAAATTATGATTTGAACAGGACCTGGTGTAGATGTACCAGCACCCGATATGGGTACCGGTGAGCGTGAGATGTCCTGGATAGCTGACACTTACGCAAAAACAATTGGTCATTTGGACATCAACGCGCACGCTTGCGTGACTGGAAAGCCTATCAACCAAGGTGGTATTCATGGTCGCATCTCCGCTACCGGCAGGGGTGTCTTTCACGGTCTGGAGAATTTCATCAACGAGGCTAATTACATGAGCATGATTGGTATTCTATCGTACCTACTCAGTTGTTACATAAAGAGTAAATTGAAAAAATCAATCTCAATAAATTTCTTGTTCAAATTGCAGGCACCACACCCGGCTGGGGTAGCAAAACTTTCATCCTTCAAGGATTCGGTAACGTGGGTCTACACACGATGCGCTATTTGCATCGTGCCGGTGCTCACTGTATTGGAATTATCGAGCACGATGGATCCATCTACAACCCTGACGGCATTGATCCTAAAGTAATTACCCGTCTGACATTTACTCTTTGCTCTGAAAATTGGACGCGAATCTTTTTTTACTCTGATGCAAATTTTGTATAAAAAAATGTAAAAAAATGATATGCTATATTGCAGGCTCTGGAAGATTATCGCATCGAGAACGGTACCATCGTTGGTTTCCCTGGTGCACAACCATACCAAGGTGAAAATTTGATGTATGAGCCGTGCGATATCTTCATTCCCGCTGCCATCGAGAAAGTTATCACAAGTGAAAATGCTGGCAAAATCCAAGTAAGTTCAAGTCTTTTCTTTTTTTTTTTTTTTTTTGAATGTTATGATTTAATTTGGACGCGATATTTCCAGGCTAAAATCATTGCCGAAGCTGCGAACGGACCGACAACTCCTGCCGCAGACAAAATCCTCATTGACAGAAATATCCTTGTCATTCCTGACTTGTACATCAATGCTGGTGGTGTAACTGTATCTTTCTTCGAGTGGCTCAAAAATTTGAACCACGTCTCGTACGGACGTTTGACATTCAAATATGAAAGGGAATCCAATTATCACTTGTTAGGTAACTCATATTTCTGTTAGCGACAGTCTAACTTGTTTGTTATCTTTGTTAGTCTGCTTTGTTCGATCCGATTTTTAAATTAAAATGTTTGCTTGCAGAATCCGTACAGGAATCACTTGAACGTCGATTTGGTCGCGTTGGTGGTAGGATACCAGTGACTCCGTCTGAAGCTTTCCAGAAACGTATTTCCGGTGCTTCCGAGAAGGATATTGTGCACTCTGGATTGGATTATACGATGGAAAGATCCGCCAGGGTACAATTTTGCAATGCTAATCATATAAAACATAATCATAAACAAGGAAAATAAACATTTCATTTTTATTCTTTCAGGCTATCATGAAAACTGCTATGAAGTTCAATCTAGGGTTGGATCTTAGAACAGCAGCTTATGCAAACTCAATTGAAAAAATATTCACCACTTATTCCGAAGCCGGTCTTGCTTTTTAAAGTGCTAGTCGCGAGGAATCTTGTGGGTGAAATTCCAAATGGGGATGCAAGAAAAATAAAAGATTGATTTACAATCTCAGTACAATGGTTCAAGCGACATGGTATGCGATCGCAAGTTCAACACTTCAGTATTTCAATGAAACTAGCAATTAAATTGCTGTCAAATGGTCAGAGTTGCATTTTTCTGCACAAAAGTTGACATAAATTTTTTGTTCCTCCCAAGTGCGCTAATTGAGATTCATTCTTCAATGACGACTCGTATACGAACCCAATCTCAGACCCCTCAGGGCGTCTGATCTCACTTATTTGAATACTCCGTTCTGATTAGAATCCTTTTATTTCTGCAGTTTCAGTTTGACCGATGGAAAGATTTATGTCAATACCGCAGAATGCTAATGATTACGTCGTAGTGAATACCAAACATGTAAAATGTGCACGAAAGTAGCAGCTGTATCCTGCCACGTTACGTATAAGTTCACTTCGGATGTCTTTTTTCTTTTTAATTTTTAAATGGTACAAATACCCTTTTATCTGCTTCGCCTTTATTTTTGCTACTTTTATGTATATATTTTGACCAGAAACATTAACATAAAAGCAGAATCGATTACCGTTCCTTGTAAACAGAAATTTATTTAGGAAATAGATAAACATAACAAAATCGCTCATTTATTGGTCAATCGATAAATTTTTGAACAACCGCGTGATTAATAATAAGTTTTTTGTTCCTTAAGATAAAAAGTTAAGGTACTAATTTTGAGATATTGAAAAAGAAAAATGCAAGACAATTCGGGAATGTATATTTTTGATCCATTTTACATGCGATGAATTGACACACAAATTCGTATTACTGCAGGCTTTTTGTACACCCCCACATCTGCGTTACATATTTTTATATGATTATTGTTGTATTAGAATCAAACGAATCAATTCCACGTCATTTTGCGTTCAAATTGACATCGAAAACAGGGTATAAAAAACTGTCCGTCTGGTGAACTTTGGATCCTCGTTTGTTTTTGTTCCTGGCACGGAAAAATGGCGACGTGCTTTCTGTCTGCGTCAGTGTAATAAAAATTAGTGAACGAAACAAAAAAAGAAGTAGATAATCAAACGTGTCTAGCTGCATTGCATTACGAGATAAAAAAGGAATCCTTTACGTTAACAATCAATCTGTAAGTTGAATACATGCTAATTTGCGGATTTTTATTACAATTGTATGTTGCCAACATTGTTATACGAGCACGAAAATCATGTTAAATAAACTGAAATGACAAAAAAAAACATGTTTTCATTTCATTTGAAAGTTTGACCTTCAACAAAGTTTGAAAAAATAAGTTTAAAAATTGATTTCTAAGTGATAAAATATATTTCTCATTTATTTATATTGATAAAAGGTAAAAAAAATAGATGAAACTTGTCACAATTCTCTTTCAGGTTTTAAAATAACCGAGGTGATTTTATCAAGGTTATTTCGTCCATTGTCAGGAGTCGAAAAAGTAATTTCGTTCCCCGGCAGCTGCACCGTCTTACCGACAAAGTTCCACCTTGTCGATATTTATTTATTCAAACTTAACAATTCAAATTTTCGCGGGTTCGTAGCGCTCGGGCATGTTCGGGATCGCCGTCAATGGCGTGGTGGTAGTTCGGGGACGTTCGGTGGTGGATCGCGCGGTGTCTCAGCGAGGCAAAGGAAGATGGCGGTGTTACTTTGGTTGTGAAGACGGGCGAAGGAGTCGCGCTCTCTGATCGAACATGTTTTCGGTTGGACAGCGTCGCGTGCCCTGGACGATTGACACGAGCATCATTTGTGGCGCGTGAGCCGGCTGCGAGGTCGAGTGCTCGTGTTTGCGAGGAACTGCTCTAGGCGTTGTGTCCCCGAAGAAACGTGCGGCCGTTTGGGAGCGCGCGATGGAGTGACACGAGTAACACTGAAGGGGCGCGAGAGAGAGCGAGAGAGAGACAGCGAACGCGTGTGCGCGCAAGAGAGATAGTGCGCGGGGGAGCGACAGAGAAGACAGATCGGAAAGCGACTGTGTGCTGCTGATCGTCGCCGTGGTCGATTGTTGTTGTCGGGGTTGAGAGTGCGAACGAGGAGAACACATTAATGCCGATGCCGGCCGAATACCACGAAAGCCACGCTTCGATCCACGAGAACGCCAATTTCGCTCTCGCGGCCACGCACGACGCCAATAACATGACGGCTAACATGTACCGGGTGGGAGGTAACGTACGGCGCCGCGATGGCGTCCCCTAAGTCCCGTCTTTGCGCGTCCCCTGGCCGACACTCGCGGCGTCCTTTACAACCGCTCCGACCCGCTCCTCTTCCCGTAGCCGAGCTTGCCCCTACCCTCTTGACCCGAACTCCTTGAACCCGCCAACTCTTGTCAACTCTTTTCTTTCTTCTCCTTCTTTATTCTCCTCGGATTCATGACCGTGTCATTTGATTGCCCCCCTCCCCCTCCTGCTGACCGATACACTCGGTTCCTCTGCCAATAGCTTATTAAAATCCTCACCCTTTTTTTTTATCTGCGTCATTTATATCTTGGGCTCTTTTGCTCGGCCACCAAAAACTGCCGTTACATCTTCTCTCTCCTTTGTCTCTTTGCATTCGCCTCTTTTCCTTACGCTAATTTGTAATTCAGCATACGCTGTAATTGATTTTTTTTTCTCTCCACAAACCGTTACTCGCTTTTCGAGCAATGTTTTTGTTTTACACATACCCGAGATTTTATTTTCATATTTTCTTATTTGTTTAGTTTTGCTTTTGTCAAATTGAAAACAAAAATGAGATAATTTTTTTTACGTCCCTTCGTTTTTGTAACTGACGAAGGGACGGTTTTGTGAAATTCGTCACCGGTAATTGATTGCCTGTGTTATGAAGAAAAATAAATAAATAAACGAAAAGAAAATAAACCTGCTGGACATGAGAAATTATGTAACATTATATTTTTATTAGTACAATATATTTGTCCAACCGCAACTGCTTATTACAGCGATGCGCCAGATAATTATCAATTAACTATACGGCGAAAAGCTTCTTTTTGTTTCTATACAAACTTGTATAATTTAATTTCATTTCTTTTTTTTTTTTTTGCAATGTAATTGGTTTTATTTTCCATCTTGTAACTCATTTGTAATCATTTTTTTGTTTCAGATTATGTCTACTTCGAGACATCATCTACCTCGCCCTACCAAATTAGGAGAATAGAAGAATTAAATAAGGTTGATAATCACTTTTCTTCACTTTTCATGTAAAACTTGTTCGATCTTGTAATCGAGGTGGAAAGAAAAAAATTAATTAATTTTGTTTCAGACCGCGAGCGGCAATGTAGAAGCAAAAGTGATGTGCTTTTTTAGGCGGAGGGATTTACCTCCCACTCTAATTTTATTGGCGGACAAGCATCAATGTAAGTGAATATTTATTTGGTATGGATGGAAAACGCACGCAGTTTATTCGTATCCGCAATTGCAGTATTTTGAAAATGTAAACTTGAATTCAAAAATTGACAATCAATCAATTAAATTTAGATCGATGGAGAATTGTTTTTGCTTAGAAAATTTGATCACATGTCTTGTCTGCTAACAAAACATTTGAAAATTGATGTTTTTAAGAAAAAAAAAAAATACATTTGTTAATTTTTTAGATTAAAATTTTTTTATTGTTGTAAACATTTCGAAATATTGCATAAACAAGATCTGACAAAGTTGAAAATGTTGAATGAAAATGGAGTATTTTAATGTATAGAAATGAATCCAAAAAAGAGAAAGACAATTTTTTTGTTAGAATTTTCTTTTTTCGAGTGAAAAGAAACCGTTGACAAACAGAATAATCCAGTCTGATCCGAAATATCGTTCGATTTTGATATCAAAATGTAGGATTCAAGTTCTTGTTGAGGTTTTCGGTTCGATCGCTGAATGCGCGGAGTCTTCTGCCTCGGATCTGTTTCTCTTTCTCTCTGTGCGTCTCCCTTCAAAGACTGTAAATAAAAGCGTCGGTCGCCATTAACCGAAAAGCGTGCAGTACCTGCAAAAGGCAATCCCGAGAGCGAAAATTCAACATCAGACTCGAATACGAATCCCTCGATTTTGTTCAAATCGATTTTGTCATTCGAAACAATCATTTTCTCGTCTAGCAAAATCATCCTTATCTGTCTCATAACTGTCTTATACGTCTTATCAGTCAACATTTTCATTCATTAATAACAGTGATTAAAAATCAAATTTCACACTTATCTCGAAAATCGTTCTCACATTTGAAATTTCTCGTCTAAAATTAACTAAACATTATTGTTATTTATTATTGTTTTTTAAAGCTGATAAACAGTCCAACACTTCATTTATTTTGGTCAGAAAATATTTTGCTTTCGAATACGCATGTAGAACAAAATTTTGAAACTGTTAAAGGTGTACAAAAATTGACAAAAATTGTAACAAAATTATTAGAATTGTAGTAAACATTTCAATTCAACTGCATAAATTTTAACATTTAATTTTATGAATGCAAAATTTGTTTATTTTGTAATATTGCATATTTGTGATTGTTGGAAATTCGTCATTTAAAATTGTTATAACAAATAGTAAAGCTTGTTAAGAATGTAGTAACTTTTTGGATTGCATGTTATTTTTTCTTTTCGTGTTGCAAGATATAATAGATGTCCAACCCAAAAAAAAAACAATTTTTGCAAAACGATTTTTCTAACTTGATCTGAAAATGTTCGGAGGGGGTGGGTGGGGGGTTGGAATCGATTGGCGGGACGGTTAGATCTGAATTTGTAATTTTGTCTCTGAATTTTTGTGTTGCAATGGCAAAGATAATGAGACTCGCGGGGATTCGGGAGGAGGTGGGAATGTATAATAAGTAAAGTTGGGGTAAAAGCAGGGGGATGGGGGTTATATCGATCTGGCGAGGGGGGTCTCAGGGTGGCACCCGGTTTTGCGACCGCCACCCACCACCCCCAACTAAATGAATGACTGACGCAGGGGTTGCTTGGCGCGCGGATATGTGTTACACACACACGCGCCCACCCGGCGTAATCTTCCTTTCTCTCTCTCGCCCCTCTCGCACTGCTCACGAACACATTTACGACACGGTGCGCGCTTTACAATGTATTGCAACTCTCTCACCGTCTCTTTCTTCGCGCGAGAAGGACATTTTCGGATAGAGACAAACGCAGAGCGCGAGCCTGGGCGAAAATGCTGGGCCCTCCGAGCTATCTTCATTTGGACCGCCCCCTCCCCCTCCTAGCCCTTGTCCTTTCGTCCTTCTGCCACCTCTCGCTCTCTCTCTCTCTCTTTCTGCATTTACACACACAAACAGCTCCACCGCCAGACACATATATTTCCCTCTTTTTTGTTCTCCCCATCCTCCTGTTTCTCTGTTCATTGGAGCTACCTGCAATTGAGCTCTTTATGCGATTCCAATGTCCAACCTGTGCAATATTTTCCACGCGAATTCCACCTTGTTTTTTCCTTCCCCCCTAAAAACCAACCCCCCTTGTTTTTGTTTTCGCACTCCTTCAATAGGGCGTGTCTGAGTTCGAATTCAAACTTGTCCACGAATATTTGTTAGGATACTTTTGTTTTATAGCCCTTTTATTCTCTCATTTTTTTGGTTTCCCATTTTTATTTTGTAATTAGGGGGTTGATCCGATAAATACACCGATTGTAGTTGAAAGATACCATGCCTGTAGTTGAAGATTACTGCCGTTGTCAAATTGAAAGTTTAAAATGGTAGTTTACTGTTCGTAGAGAAAAAAAAAAGAATTGAACGTAGCCTGTAGTAGGGGTTGTTACAGTTGTAGCAATCCGTTTTGTTTTGAATCGTAATTTTTTTCTGAGTATAATGAGCAGAATGTGGATGATGAATATTACAGTGGCAAGTGCAGAGCAACAGAGGTCAGAGTCGCCTGCGAGTACGCAGAGCCTCAAACTCGAGAACCCAGAGACTACTAAGGAAATGATTAGTAAAGATGGGATTGCGCCTAAAATGATGAACAAAGGGGGCGGGAAGGGGGGTTGGCTGAAGGCCCCGCTATCGGAGGCCCAGGAACCCCACGGTGAGTCAGAATTTATCACAAGGTGCTCTCCTTACCAAACGAATGGAAACAGAATTTTGAAAATCCTCTTTTTTGCACCAGTTTTGCAGTTCTTTTCAAAATTATTGTTTGGAAGTATTATTTTAAAAAATATTTAAAACAATTTTTTTTAAAATATTATTAAAAGATATTATTTAAAAGTTGTGTATTTTTGTTCAAGTAGAAAATGTATGATTTTATTCAAATTAGTTGGCACAAATTTGTATAGAAAGTTGTGGTTCATTGTTTGGTCATATCTTTTGGTGTGATCAAAAGCGATGCAACGTAAAGGAGCCAATGATGATAATAGGCTACTTATTCAGCAGCGGGATTAAACAAACTCTTTGTAATCTTGGTAATTGTCGTAAATTTGGACTAATTACTGTAAGGCCGAAGAGACACTAAATTGGTCATTAAACGCATCTTTTTTAAAAGTCTCAGAAAGATGTTAATTGCGTCGTTGATTGTCATGTGCAACCTGACCGGACACCACCAACGGGATATTTTTAATTTTAACCAAAGCACTCAAGGTCTTTCGGTAAAAAATGAAACACCGTTTTCTTCTTCACCGAGGCTCCGGCACTTTGGTTCGAATTAAGTGAATATCAAAAAGTCCCGCTGCGATCATGTGAAGATTCTTTAGTAATCTGAGGCTCCTGCATTGAACACAAAAACTTTTTTTTTAACTCTTGGTTTTACTTGATTTGAGTTCTAAAAGTTACTTCCTCCTTTTTTAATCCTCGTTTCGAAAGTTGATTTTTTTTTCCCATTCTTACTAATTCATTTTCTTCAAGTATTTCGGTTTCAATTGATTTGGCTCTGCCATGCCCAAAATGTTTTAGAAATATTATTTGTAATGACAATTGCAAACAAAAAAAAAGAAAAGAAAAAAAAGTGCGATTTTTAGAATAAAAAAATTGATATAATTGTAATTGTATTGCAGGGATGGAGGAAGGTGCGGTGAGTGCCGGTGGCGTGGCGGACTTGAGTACAAAACAGCGCCACCAAATGAAGCACAGGGAACTGTTTTTGTCGCGACAAGTGGAAACGATGCCTGCGACCCACATCAGAGGCAAATGCTGCGTTACGTTGCTCAATGAAACGGAATCTCTACTCAGTTACTTGAATAAGGAAGATTCTTTTTTTTACTGCCTTGTCTTTGATCCTGCGCAGCGTACGCTTCTTGCTGATAAAGGTAAGAGGGTTGTTGACGATCTAATGGTCTCTTGAAAAATTGAAAGGAAAATAGAATAATAATCAAGGTGTTACATTTCATTTTAAGGTGAGATCAGAGTAGGCAGCAAGTACCAGGCCGACGGCATCGCCACAGTTCCCTTGAGCCCAGCGGAAAGGGAGACCGATCCCCGCAGATCCGAGGATTTGGAGACGCTCGTCTGGACACCGAAACATAGTATTACAGATCGACAAATAGATCAATTTCTTGTTGTCAGTCGGTCAGTTGGTACTTTTGCTAGAGCGCTCGACTGCTCGTCTTCCATCAAACAACCCTCACTTCACATGTCCGCTGCTGCTGCTTCTAGAGACATCACACTGGTGGGTGTTGTTGTTATGTTTTAATAAATAATTAATAACAAATTCGTAAATTCGTCGTGTAAATCTTACGATTCTAATTGACAACTTCAATTAGTTTCACGCTATGGACACACTGCACCGACACAACTACGACATAGCAAAGGCAATGTCGTCGCTGGTTCCGAGCACAGGTCCCGTATTATGTCGGGACGAGATGGAAGAATGGAGCGCATCTGAAGCGAATCTCTTTGAGGAGGCTTTGGACAAATATGGAAAAGACTTTTCCGACATTCGTACGGATTTTGTAAGTTGTGGAACAAACTTGATGAACAAAATTAACACTTCCATTGATGAACGAATGAAATTAATTGCTGTTTGTTGGTTTGGTTAGTTACCATGGAAGACGCTGAAAAATGTGATCGAGTATTACTACATGTGGAAAACGACGGACCGTTATGTGCAGCAGAAGAGGGTAAAGGCGGTTGAGGCGGAGAGCAAACTGAAACAAGTTTATATACCGAATTACAACAAGACGCCACCGACGTCGACCACACCGTCGTCAACGACAATCGTTCCTCTGGGTAACAGCAACAACAACGCGAACGGCAAGCCGAGCAACATTCTTAATGGGAGCAGTAACGGAAACATTGCCGGTGACAATTCCATGCTGATGATCGGCGTGGGAGGCAAACCCTGCGAGAGCTGTCAGTCTACACAGAGCTCTCAGTGGTACGCCTGGGGACCCTCGCAGATGAACTGCCGTTTGTGCAATCCCTGTTGGGTCTACTGGAAGAAATACGGCGGACTTAAGGTATACAATGACAAATAACATTGATTAACACAATCACGCAATTTAATTTCTGTTTTGTCGCTTTGAATTTCACTGCCGGACGAATTGTTTCATATTCTTATCTATCAATTGAAACTGCATGGTAACTTAATTTCAAAGTCAAATCGAGTTCAAAGTATAATGCTCGGAAGTAACTATCCAATGATAATAAAATAATCGCCAAGTCCGAGACAAACGTGGAAATTAGAAATTGTAATGCGCTGTATACACAATTTAGCGAACTAAGCGATTTTATTTCGAGATGATACATTTTAATGGTAGTCTGAATTCGAACAGATCCCGACGAAGATCGATGACGTGGACATGGAACGGAAGCGGGGCAACAACGCAGGATCGGACGAGGAGAGCAAAGGCATGAGCGGGGCGCACAGGCCTCACCGCTGTACGATACCCACGTGCGGCAAGGAGTTCAAGCTTAAGGCGCACCTCAGTCGGCACTACGCGAGCGCTCACGGCGTGGATTTGCGCAACACCGGCGGGGCGCCAGGTGTACCCGGAGCCGGCGGCACAGCTGTCGCCGGCAGTCTCGGGGGCAGTGGCGGCTCGCCCCGGCCGGTCATGAAGACACGCTCGGCGTTTTATCTGCGAACGTCGGCACTCGCGCGCGCCGCACGACGACTCTGCGCGGCACAACTGCGCACCCGGCATGCCGCGCGCGCCCCACACCAGGCGGTGAATGCCGCGCCGTTGCGCCATCTGTGCTCGACACCGCAGATGGCCTCGAAAACGCCCGCCGAACTGCGTGCGCTCGCACGTGCCTCTCGACCCAGACAACGACCCCCTGTCAATGACATCGCGTCGAGACTGGGCGACCATCCCGCTCCACGACAACCCGGCGACTGGGACTGGCTCACACTCACTGCGCCTAATCAGCGCAAACAGCCCGATCGCGTCTTCTTCCCACGACCTCCTAAAGCACCAGGTGTGTTTATACAAGATACATTTTTATACAGCTAGAATATGAATCTTCTTTTATAAATTGAACATGTTTTTTAATACATATTTTGTTGCTTTCAGATGGTAGCCTCCTGTATGAAAGAGTGCCCAACAAATCCGAGATCGAAAGACTTTCCGTGACACCGCCCCAAGTACAACCAGCCGTACAACCTCAGCAACCTATTTTAAAACGCACAAGGCCACCGTTTGATGAAGTTAATGGATCTGATGGTAAGATTGTTCTGTTGCTCCATAACAGTTGAAATTAGTTCGAGAAAATAAAAAGAAAAGCATCTCTGCTGATTGTTGTGTCATATGATTAAAATTAATTCTTAGCTTTTGGTATAATTGGCAGGAATCAGTGTGAGTGGAGCGCCGCCGCCAGCCAAACGAGCCCATCATGCACAGCCGATCCACGCCAAGTACGGAGTGGAGCACGCGAACAACCCGGCAATCCTTCCATTAGCGCCACCGCCTTTGAATGGCCGAGCGGTTCATCCCCATGCACTTCCCCATGGAGTCCCATTGTCCAGAAGTAATGCTCGCAAACAAGTGATTTCGTGGATGGACGCGCCAGACGATGTGTACTTCCGTGCATCCGATAGCACCAAGTATGTAGGATCAGAGATAAAATGACAGTGGCACCAAGTTCGTGGTAGTAATAAACGTTTTATAATGAAAATTTGAAACGATTGTAGGAAAGTAAGAAGGAACCTGTCCTCGGTGGAGCTGCGACGAGCGGCCCGCAAGCCTTGGCGTCGATTGCAGTTGCCCATGATGAATACTCCACGAGCGCCGCGTGACGACATGGTCGTTATACTTGACTGAGATAAGCAGAAAACAATATAATGCGATAAAGAAAACCGACGATGGATCCAACCAGCCATCCACGAATTATTATGTGATTTGTATATCTGGGTTTAAAAAAAGCGCGATAGGGCCAAAAGTTAAAATTGAAGTAGATGGCCTTTCTTTCATTCGGCACTCCATCGAATCGATCCCATTTATTACACATGATCCTTTGATTGACTTTACGAAACGAGTCATTCACATCAAATCATGATTTTCTAATCGTATTAATTAATTGTTGTTATTAATAATGATTATTATTATTAATTCAATGTACATATATCAATGCATAAGCCACGTACACACGCATTCATAAACTCATAAACAAGTGACAATGTACTGTGTCGAGACAATTTTGGGCACGATTTCAACAACTGCAACAACAGATTAATGAAACACACACACAAAAATGATTTTAAAAAAGACAAAAAAAAAACATGCAACCGATCAGTACGAGGTTGTTCCCTTCCGTATCCCTTGCCCTATTGAACCCCTGCGTGTGCGAGGAGCGTGGGTGTCGACTTGGCGAATGTAACGTGCGAGTGAAAGTGATGAGAAAGACTGCTCATTGTGAATATTTTTATTAAATTTTCAAGTTTGATGACTTCCGTCGCAACAATTAATAAATAAAACTAAGCATAAGTGGGGTAAATGTCAACTCATTTCATTCGTCGTACCTCTACATCCTATTTTAATGACTTTTGTTTTTGCATGTATAGATTTGTTTCAATTTTCAATCATGAATAATAATTTATAGTGCTTTTAAAAGAATGTCTCATTTCATTTGTTTTAGTTTGTACAGATGTTTGTCACAAGGATCTTATTAAAAGAACGTATCAGTGCAACAGTCAATGTCCTCCCTTGTGGTTACAAACCGGAAAACCCAACATTGGTCAGTTTACAGAAGCTATCTCAGACCGTCTGTAGAGATTTCAATGTTTTTTTTCAACTCGACCCCTTACGAATGTTTGTAATAACTTTTCGTTGCAAATACACGAATTTGTTTCATTAAAATACACGTCCAATTTGTTTTCATCAGCTTGCATAAAAATTTGTTATCAAATTCTGTCATTTTTATCTGCAAATTAATTTTCATTTTCAGCACTATGTTGCACTTCAATGTGCAACAGTATAAACTAACAGGATATCATTCAAGAAAACACTTTTCAAATTTACGACTTTACTTCGTGTTCCGATTCGAAAGCTGATAAAAATTTCTAAATCGAGCTCCATTAACATAGATCGAACAAACTTTTACTAGTTTCGCGCATACATTCTGACGTGCAATTTTGTTTCTACAATTTCAGCTCTTTTCGTTCAGCCATCTCATTTTGATATGATATCAAATGATTCAAGGACTTTTATATTGGACAAAATGTAGATGTCCTAAAATTGTATTATAATTCACAAGACATTTTTTCGTTCAACTTTAAAAACGCAAACGAAAAGTAGTTTAGAGATAACTCAATTTGATGAACATAAATATAAGAAATGTTTAAAATGTTTCTCAGGTGAAATAAAAATGAGTCTCAATTTTGTATACTCATGAGTTTGGCCCAAATTTCTAGCGGTTGGTTCAATTGGTCGTAAACGTGTGCATTATGTAACCGATCGATTTTGTTCGCTGCATTAGCTGAAAAACATGTAAATGCTGTTTGTCGCGAAGTTTTTGTGCAAAAAAAAAAAATAAAATTAATAATGCGAATTGAAATTGAACGTGTGAAGATTCGACGGTGGTTAAACGGTTATTATATTAGATGAGGAGTTTGTTTAATTAGCGTATATATGAGAGGAAGCGCAGCGTCGGGATCAAGACGAGAGTAGTTAATAATATAATGCAAGCCGGGGTTTATAAACACACAAGCCTGTCGCTTCAAAATCAGCTTAAAAGCATTGTGGTTTACGATCCGATGGTCATACAATACATGTGAGAAAACGATCAGTCATGAACGCGACGCTAGGAGGATACACCGGCTATATCAATTATATGAAAGATGCTGTCAAATTGTGGTACATCGTCGATCCTTACGAAAACATGTACGAGAGTCCACAAACCGTGCCGGATTATTATCGCAAGGTAAAATTCTCCAGCTAATTTTAGATTCGCCTCATTAGAGCATCGTTATTTGCGATTGCACAGCGGCTTGTGCGATTTACTTTTCTTTCACTTTAAAAACCCAATTTCATTTTTGTTTATTCGTTTGATCGATATATACAATTGAGTTTTTATTTGTTTGATTGTTATTTCGCTTGTTTTTTTTTTTTAGATCTGGGCCCCGTTTTTTGTTTTGATAATCCTTGAAAATTTGATACTATTTCATAAATTGAAATGGAAAAAGTTGAGCCTCAATGACCAGTTGACATCGTTGTCCCATTGGATTTTTCATGAAAGTGCAAGGTAAGTGGTTTTTGTTGATTAATTTGAGTTTGATTCGATTCTAATCACTCATGAATTTCAATCCATTGTTTATATTTTTTTAGTTTCATTTGTCTCTTGGACAAAGTTGGCAATTTAAATAATAGGTGCGATCCAATTCATATTCTTTGTTTGAAAATTTTCAGACAAATAGTATGCAGATATGAGTATATCATTAATAAAAAAACACAAATTGCATGAATGGGTGCAAGATTTTCTTCATTTCTTTTGTTATTCCAATTTATTTCAATTTAATTGTAATTATAAGAAAAAAATTATTTGATACGGTTAACATTAATAAGAACAGAAATTTGATATAAACTCGTCGGCAAAATAAAACGTATCAACTTGAGATCTTGAACGATTTAGGGCTTTGATGTTGATTGTAATATCGCACTTTGCCAGAGATAACGGAAATCAGTGTAGTTTATTTATTATTTCGTCAATGACCTAAGTTTACTTTACAGTGTGATAAATCTGTTTGAAGTGATAAAATTCGGTTAACAGTGTGTTAATTTGTAAAAAAATGAGCATGAAAATGAATCTTTGTTTAGAAACAAGCATTATTTGATTTTCTATAAATAATTTGAGTGTACATGTAATTAAAAATAATATTGGTTTTCCAACGTGATTAATTGTCTGGTAATTTGTTGTTTTGACTATGTTTACTTGAGTGTTATCAGGAAAGTTTTCATTATAAAAAAAGTCAAAACTTTTTATTCATTGATATATTTGTGTGGTTGCTAAAACCACAGATCGCTACTGCGATTTGTATTACATATATTAATTTATCGTTTTAAATTGAAGCGACAATCTACACCTTCCTGTTTGATCTGTTGCAATTCTCTGCATGATTTCATTAAACGCGAATTTTGATATATCATTCTTTGATTGCAGAATATCGTTCAAGGGGGCAGAATATTACACTTACATTTACATCTATAATCATTACCGAACATGGACCTTGCCTTGGAATTCCATTTGGACGTGGGGCATTTGTGCTTTAGGAGTTGATTTTTGTTACTATTGGGTACATCGTGCGAATCACGGTAAGAACACAAAAAAGTGATTCAGAAGTATAAAAATGATTGAAGTTTGAATGATTGAAAGTTTAATTTTTTGTAATTAATATTTTCCCAATTAAATGTCAAAAAATAATTAAATTGAAAAAAGATTATTAATTTATTATAATTAAATCAGCTATTTATTGCAGGGATATAGCAATTTAAAATCTCATATTAACATCTCATATATTTAAAACGTTTAAATAAGTATTAATAAATTAGAATTTTTAATTGAAAATTATTTATCCGTTACTTGTTGTTGCAGAAGTTCATTTCCTTTGGGCGCAGCATCAAGTTCATCACAGCAGCGAAGAATTCAATTTAGTCGTCGGTTTACGACAATCTGTACTGCAACATTGGTGTTCTTTTGTACGTTTAAAAAATTTCAATTTTACGTTTGAACAGGTAGTAATTGTACTTTTTTTGTTTCAGATATTTTACCTGCCACTTTCTTTGTTCATCCCGCCCTCTCATTTTATTGCTCACAATCAACTGAATCTTATTTATCAGTTTTGGATTCATACGACGGTAATCGATGACTTGGGACCATTGGAATATATTTTTAATACACCAAAGCACCATCGTGTTCATCATGGTAATAATAAAATTCAACCGGAGTATAATTTTGGATAAATTCTAATCTAAAAATGAAAGTAAAATATTTAAATTTGAATTTTCAGGTTGCAATTTGTACTGTTTGGACAAAAACTATGGAGGAGTTCTTATCATATGGGACAGAATGTTCGGAACTTTTCAGAAAGAAAAGTGTAAAGATGAAATCATCTACGGTTTGGTCGAGAGCCCCAAATCGTTCAATCCAATTTTCCTCCAAGTTGGATCTTTGTTTCAATGAAAGTTTTTCATGTTACTCAAAAATTGATAAAGTTTTTGTAACAAAGTTTTTTATCTTTTAATTGTAGACATTTTATACGAAAGCAATGATTCTAAAAAGTATGAGTTACAAAACTTGGAACAACAAATTATCTGTGATCTACAAAGGTCCAAGTTGGTTCCCCGGATCGCCGCGTTTAGGCTTGGATGAGTTCAAAATTAACGTAAGTTTGAATAAGAATAAGAATGACGTGTTACTCGTAATCACAAATTATGACTATCAACATTTCAGGTGACATCAAGAACAAAATATGACGTAGCGATAAACTTTTGGAAAAAATGTTACATTGCTATCCATTTTTTGATTATAATTTACACTCATTTTCATTTGTACAATAATGTGCAGGTTTGTGTTTTCATGTAACAATTTTGATACTTGAAAAAAAAATGTATTTGTGAAATGGATTTACAAAATTTACAGTTCCACGATGATTGGTCATTGAAAATTTTAATGATGAACAACATCTCTAGTTTGACTACGATTGGACTATTACTTGACGGATACAAATATTGGCATATTTTAGAGCTTCTACGTTGCAGTTTCTACATAATACTTTTGCATAACAATCTCATATCAGAATCATTTCAGAATGATTATATTACTATTATATATTCAGTATGTTGTTTTATTTTAACTTATAAAGTTTTTAAAACAAAAACCGATGTCAATGGTGAACAAATCGCCAATAAATAATATATGATTGTATATAATTTATAATCAATCTACATATATGATCTCGGAACTGAAGATTATAATTTGATCAATCGCTCATCCTCGCAAATTGTATAAAATATCATATTTTGAACCCTTTTATGTTTTATGTCGTTGTAATATAGAAATTTTCAATGGTGAAAATTATTTTTATAAATTATGTATACTCCTTGATTTGTTTATATTTCGGATAAAATATATAATAAGTGTAAATATACTAGCAGTCTTTAATTATTTTTTTCCATAAAGGCCAGTTTTAAAAAAAGACTAGTCGATTTGGCTTTCATTTTTACGTTCAAAAGTTCCGCGCATTTTCTATTCAAAGATTTCACGCGAGCGCGTTTTTAGATGACACAACAGCGCCTCCTATAATTTAATTTGAAATTTGTATCTCAGTTTTCAAAATATTTGATTTTATGGAAACTGATTTCGGTTATGGAATGTACTAAAAATAACACTTAAATAAGAATTTTCAATATTTATTTATAAAACGTACATAAATTATTATAAATGATACATAATTTGTGAGATTCTATCAAAGCATAAACACTAAATGTTATATGAAACAAATCGAGATGGTTAATGGAGCTTTTACGGTCGAGAACATCTGAGTACACATTTTTTTACAATCGTAGTTGAACACATAATTTGAAGTATATTTTACAAGTATTTTACAGCTGAATAAGTATTTTTGAAAGCAAAGTCCTGCTTTCTTGGCAATATAAGTGGTACAAAAAAATGAGTACTCATAAACTTGAATATAGATTCAGAAAATATACTTTTCGTTAATTTAAAAAACAATAAGTTACATATCAAAAAAATAGTTTAACAATTGAAGATTTTCATATATAGTTTTTCATTGTACCTTATTATGACAGTCAGAATTAAATTTGTTGTACGAGTATTCTTTTCACATAGAGACAATTTTGATTTTACATGTTTGTACATTTAAACGCACTCTGCTTTGCAACAATTTTGTAATTATACATACATACAATTATTCGATCAATACTTCTTGTTCGTTGCCGTCTTAGGTTTTATATTTTTTACATATAATTTTGGTACGAGGAAAACCATTGTAAAATAGTTTACAACCGCACATTTTCATCGGCTTCGTCCGCTGAAATTTCTTCGACATTTTTGTTTCCTTTGACATCAGTCATCTGTCTCTCTTCGTCCGGAACCGCTTGCGTCTGAAGCGATTCATTCCACGGCTGCACTTTAGCCGAACCGAAAATACAGAACAAAACCGTGGACGAGAAAAAGATTCCCGCGGAGATCCAGTATACGGGTCGCCATTCCTCTACTCCATTCTGTGATGAAATCCAATTTACTTATTAATTTCAAGCTTTTGCTCATTGAAATACAAGTTTTTAAAATAATTGAATTGAAAAGTTACCCGATGGTGGGTGAAAGCTCCAACGATAGGCGGGATGATGAATCCAGGAAAACTGCCCAGCGTGTTCATAATTCCATATAGCGAGCCAGCAAAGTTCGGCGACAGATCTTGATGGTTTTGTAAGTTCGTTTGACATGCTGCGCCGTTGAAAGCCAAGTTCAAGATCAACATTATCATAGCTGTTGTTTTATCGAGACCTGCGTAAGTCACTCCGAGGAGGCAAAATCCGGGAAGTGCGTGAGCTAGAAAATTATTAAAAATGTTTTCTCTCTTTCCTTTTGTATCTTCATTCGTAACTTTTTCGTTCACATATTAAGATAATCACTTACATATAAATGTAAACAATTTTCGCATTAATCCTAGAGAGATCAAGTTCTTCCTCCGAACGTAATCTCCCATAGTTGCAAACATTGCGCCAGAAAACAATCGAACAATGTACGGCAGACCAGTCAAGAAACCTCCCTGAAATTAAATCAAATATATTTTTTAACAATTTTAATTAGTCGATATTTTGTTTCTTAACATTTTACGACAAATGCTTACCGATTTCATATCCAAACCAAGAACTTCAAGGGTATATTTTGCTCCACTTACAGAAACCAGATAGATTCCCCACATGTTCGCGAAATGTAACCACAGGAGCGTTAAAAAGGGCACCGAGGTCATGACGGCTTTCATCGGCAATTTGGTCTAAAAAAAATTATTGAAAAATTTAAAATTAAATCATACGCAAAACTAAAACTTAAAAAATGTATAATAAGTACTTTTTGTTTGGTAATGCCAGTTCCAATCTGCTCTCTTATGTATGTTTTCTCTGCTTCTGTGATGGTTGGGTGAGCATCCGGAGTGTCGTATATTAGGTATATCCAAAGTACCCAGAAGATTAATATCAAAGCACTTGTTATGTAAAAAGCACACGCCCAACCACACGCCGGGATGATCAATCCACATAATGTCAATGTAACGAATGCTCCAAAAGGTCCGCCTGTTGAAATTCACACTAATTTAATTCGAAATTGAAACCATTCGGTTGATTTATTTTCAATTATTTAAATTTAATTAATTGTAAATTAATGGCATAATTCTGTTGATTTGATTCTAAACTTCAACTTTTGAGAAGGAAAAAATAATCGCACTTGTCATTTCGTTCAATTATTGAAACTTAATTAACTTTAATTCAGTTGCATCATTCGGGCGATTCGATTCTAAAATTTTTGAGGAAAAAAAGAAACTTCGTACCTGTCATGCACCAAACAAACGTTCCTTTTTCATTTGGAGGAACCCATCTTGCTATCATTGCGTGACAGGCTGGATAAATTGGCGCCTGGAAAAAAAGTCCCATAAAATTTAATTCGAAATACTTAATTCAAGTTTATTCTAACAAATTAATTGTTAAATTCAATAGTCGTAATAATCTTAATTCCGAATGTGGTACGAGAATGAATTTAATACAAACACCTGTTACGTAAGGTAATACTAAAGGCGGTTTAAGTTCGATGATAATGGCTTCTTCCGTACACAAATTACACTCATTATAGTCACATTACGTTTGAAGAATCGGAATTTTAAAAACAAATATCGTTGGTAGTTATATACACTTATATATTGTATATATTATATATATACACTTACGCCAAAAAGTCCCATTAAAAATCTAAGAAAAATTGCCAGATACAAGCTCAGATGTGACGCGATCGGCATTAATAGATTTAATAAAGCTGGTATCAAAGTAGCCCATCTAGATTAAGTAAATAAAAATAAATTATTAGATTCGTATGCATCCGATGGGATGACAAAAATAATCATTGACACTTGCGCCACAATTTTAGCTCCGCCAAATTTTTCTGCCAATCTTCCAGACGGGATGCTAGACGGGATAACCCCGAAGAAGTATGCAGCCAGCAATGCTCCTTGCTCGTGACCGCCCCAATCGAACCTCTCGCCATGCTTAAAAACATTTCGGTTTTATAAGTTTTACTTTTTTTCAAACCAACTGTATCAGTTTTCTAATTAACATGTTTTTCATTTTTGTTCCATTTTTGAATTTCAACTTGACCTATACTTACGTCAGGAGGTACTATTGTCTCGTTTTTGCTTTTAATCATAGCAACAATTATAATTGACAGATTCGTCCGCAGGAAATAAGAAAACATAGGAGCCAGAAATAGAAATATACCCAAGATTGCCCTCCGGGGGATTTTCTCTGCAAACAAAAATATTTTTAAATAGTTAAATTTTTATTTTTAAATAAGAGATTGATTTTGTTTCATTTTTTTCTGAATCTGATTGAACTTGATCTCAAGAATGGTTGTTTTTACATTTTTGCTGTCATATTGGATTGCCTTTAGAAATCGGTATTGAACAGCGAATTGTATGATGGTACTAAATTACATTATCTGGAAGATGTAACATTAAACGGACATTCATTTCGCGAATTATCATTCATGTTTACAAACAGAACGTTCGTGTCGAACTTGCAATGTATTTCTTTATTTGCATTTCTTTCAACGAGGATACAATTTTTTTCAAGGTGATTCCAGTGGTACGTGTCAAAATAGCAATTTTCAAATAATTAGTTGCAAATGTTAACATTTTTTCTTCGTTGCACTATTTATAATCTTTTTTGTTTTCAAAATAAATGGTCTGATATACATTTTAGATTTTTAGAATTATTTTGTTTGAATACAAAATGGTTTTTTTGAAATGTCAAAATATTTTTAAATTTGAACAAAGTATATTTTTAATTTCAAAGATACAAGATGGAAAATTTTTGAAAAGGTTTTGCAATTCACAATTCGAGCCAATTTGGCGATGGTGAAATTCTTAAATCAATTGAGCAATTTTGGTATTGCTCTTTTTATCATTGTTATTATTTGTACTCACCGTTTAGTCTCTGGAAAATTGTCATCTTTGCGATTTTTTAAATGCCGATGTGTGACACTCCAAACAATCGAGTTCAGCTCCAGTTAAATTTCAAATTGGTCGCTGGGAATCTGGAAAAGGTTTTAATTGAATTATAATTAATCTATTACATTCCCCGAATCGATTCTTCTCAGAGCATGACCATTAAGGTTTAAATTTCATATTATCACCGAGTTAAAATATAATAAAATCTTTCTCTCGGACAACGGAGTTGCTATCTGTAAATTTGCTCTCAATAAAGTGGCAATTCAGAGCAGGCTATGAACCCTAGCCTGTTATTTTAATGTGAATCAAATAGTGACTTGAAATTGTCATTGATCGAAATTGAACTACGTTGTTGGCGTTGAAAATCTTTTAATCGGCGTGGAAATTAATCATTTGATATAAATTATTAGTTCATAAATTGATTATTTATCTTTAATTATTTAATTACCTAATAAAACCATTCGGAGTTTTTTTAATGACTTTTTATGATGCTTAAAAAATGTTCACATTTCTAAATCAGTTGTAAACAAAACGAAAATCATAAACACATTTGATCATCACTTTAAATTGAGACTATTTTGTTACGTCTATTAAAACGGTAAACAATTCTCTGATATAACTTTTCATAACAAGCACCTATCAATCGACTGAGAATCTTTTTCCAACTCGCTATAAATATTTACCCAAAAAACTTGGCACACACGAGTTAACAATAATTTTTCATCAAAAAATAGAAATCTAGTTTTGAAGGAGAAAAAAAAAGGTTTTCATCTGATTATTTTAGATTATTTTTCCAATTTCAAAGTCGAAAGCTGATTACGCTTCGCGAGTCAATATGATGAATAAATATGAACTCGATGTCTGATCAACTAAACATTATGTATTTTTTGCAACAAAATTAAAAACCTAGAAAATTGTTTTTATAATTTTGATTATATAATACACCATTATCGTCTACTGACATTGGAAAATATAAATACAAAGTAGGTCCATTATCGAGTATTGACATTGGAATAAAAAAAAAAAAGAAATAAAAGAACACAAATGAGAAACAACAAACCGTCCGTCACGTTGAATGTAAATTAAAAAAAAACAATTGCCGTCATCAGATGACGGATTACCAGATAGATAGAAGAAGCTCGTGCGCGAAACTTTTCCTCTGATAGCATATAGTTGAAAACTAAGCCGCAATTGCCGTCTCTTTATCTTTATCAACAAAATGGAATTATTTTCAATTCCCTTAATGTGTAGCTTGTTGATGGTACCATCGAGCACTTCACGGACGGAAACAATTCATTCATTTCTCGAAGAACGAAATTTTTTAAGGAAACCCAAACACTGAGTTGCACATTTTTTCAGCTCATGACGAAACGTGTACATCACTTTTTTTTATTTCATTTTTTAAAAAAATTTTCATTTGTTTTTGAAAATTCTAGAACTGAGACCAAAAAAATTGCAAGACTCACGTGTGTACCACCATATCCGTCGGTTTATTTTTATATGATAATTTAAAAATAAAAACGTCTAACCTTCCTCGGTATAGGCGCCGTTTGTGTCACATGCGCGTTTTTACGCGGCACGTCAACCGTCAATAAATAAAACTTTGTATCAGAAAATTCGTCCACGCTTATCAGCAGAGATGCACGTTGGGATGATTGATAAAATACGTACCCGGCGACAGCAAAGCCGGGCGACGACAGTCGCCTATAACGGTCGTTCAAACAGTACGAGCGTGTGCGTTCAGCTTGCGCCGTTTTAATGCGAATCACTCACTTTATGCGTCGTCTCTCTAGTCCCTCGCTGACTGATTTCGCTCAATCGATAAAAGTACCTATTTCTATACTTACCCGAAAATCCATTGGAGGGCGCAAAATTTGAGCTCCCAAAGGAAAATTGATCAAGTTCAAGGCTTCTCGTTGATTATTGTTTTGCCCGTTTATTTTGACAATTTTTTGGATTCTCACACTTCTCATTTGAACAGATATCCTCTCACATGTCTGTCAGTTGTTTTCGACGTCACTCAATACATTTTGACGTTCCTCGCGTTTTTGTTTTTTTTATTTTTCGTTTTCATTCTATACCATAAATATTCAAAAAAATTAATTTTTGAATTCCAATACTAAAAAACAACGGTTGTTCAAAACTAGGTCATTAGTTTTCTAGTTTCATTTATTTAGATGGGGAAAAGACATGAAAAATAACGACAATTTTCGGTTTAACTTTTTGATATAAAAAATATTTTATTATCAGATATATATAAATAGTAACATAAGAATTATATGGGGTATCTTATATATACAACAAGTACGAGTGAAGCATCGCAAGTGGTATATAATATTTGTGATACAGAGATAAGGAATAAAAAAATGACCGCGATGAGCCTCGTCAACCAAACACCATCTTTTTTTATATAAAATAAAAAAGTATATGTGCGTGTCTGTAATAGTAACCTGGACGCTTATGCTGCTTTGTGTTAGCTTATTAATTTGTATAACAAAGTAATTGTTTTTTTTACAACCATAAGTGTGATAAAAAGACTTGCTTTGTTTCGTATGAAAATTATACATCGTAAACGGTTACAAAACTGACCTACTGTAAATCTAAATCTTATTTCTAATGTTTATTTTTTTTGTTAAATCCAACTATGGTATATAATCATTTATAAATATAACAGTTAAAAAACATTTAAAGAATTTTCTTTATCAAAAATATGAATTTATGATTTGTACAGGGAAAATTCGCTCGGAATCAACTTTCCTGTTTTACAGCTGCTGTTTCCGCAAAGAAATGATAAATTCTTTTAATGCATTTCATTCAATTATAGCAAATTTGGTTTTTATTCAGTTTTTATAGTTCTTTTTTTTCTTTTTTTTTAATAACAGTTCAATTTTTTAATGAACATGCATTTTTTTCAATATAAACTATCGTGAAAAAATTTGTTTTTTTTTTAAATTTTTTTTAAATATAATAAATTTAATACAATCAATCGATAAAAAAAGAATTGATGAGATTGTTTAAACACGTACTTTCAATCTGCAGTAATCTCAATTATCTTTTAACAAACACTAATTGTCAAACTGATTTTGGAATCACTTTTGAAAATGTTGCATTCATACGAACTGCAATCATCAGATCATCATACTATCAACTTTTAATTCAACCTTTAAGAGTTCACCGTATTTGAAGGCTTCAAGTAAATTCAATCAACGTAAAAAATAAAGAAAAAAGAAACTCCCTCTTATTGACTTTTTAAATAAACGTCGCCCTCAATTACGATCGTAAATATTAGATTTATTTAGCTGTCACGTAACAATTATTTCAGAACTTAATTCAACTCTCTACCAGGCGATGAGTGAAGTACAAAATAAAAAGTGCACAACCGTCCGAAATAACCAAAATCCAAGTTAACCGTTCTCGTTTCCTTCCTCGAGAACTAAATCCTACAATTGTAAATAAAAAATAAATAAAAAACAGTTGAAAAAAATAAACACTTGTTACCACGCAATAATATCAAGAGCTGAGAATTCGAAGATACATTAACCGTTTAAAGAAAAAAAATCATTCTTGGTTCTCGTTCTGTAATGTAACGATAAGAGGAGCTTATCGGGTGGCAATTGTACAACACGTTGAGCAAAGCTGTGTCGTCACTTGTTTGCTATAAAGTACTTTAGTAAATTGTTCGATTTGGGCTTGCTTTGGGCGGACCACGTGACGGGCACCTCCTTCTGCAGTTCCAACGGCAGCGACTTCAGTACCATAGTTTCGGCGCGCGACGTTGTCGAAACCGGCGACGAGGGACTGAGGCGCAGCCCGGCCATCTCGTTGCTCGGCGATTCTTTGCGTCCGCTCAACCAAACCTCGAGTTTGGTCTTCTTTGGCGAAGGTTCCACCTCGTTCGCAAACTCGTCCTCGTCGGTCTGGTCGCCCAGAACAAACGACTTGGGCGAGTTCGTCACGTCCATGCTGTTGCGCGACCCGTTTAGACACAACGATTCGATCGAGTCGTTGCTGTCCTGGTTTGTGCTCATGGGGGACCCGTGATTGCTGTCCGGTGGGATCCCTTCCTCCGAACTGATGTTCAGCAACGACTGAACCGCAACTTGTTTGCGAAGAAATGATGTGATACTCTTCCCTGTCGATTTTTCTTCAAATTTTGTAAATGCTGCAATTCAAAAAGATGCAGTTAATCTTACCGTTGGAATTTGATTGTTGGGCATTCCGTTCAAAGTTTTTGTTTTAAAGTCAAGACTATTTAATATCACGGCTTTTTATTAAAGACTATTTTTCAAAGTTTTTGGTAAAGTTTCCCCTTTAGTTCAGTAAAAAAATTTTCCTCAGAAAATTAAAACTTTCCCAAAAATCATTATTTTATAACTTCATTTACACAACAATATTTTTAGGGTTTACTGAGTGTTTGTTTTTATATCAAAATTAAATAGCCTTCAACCTAAAAATAAACCAGACAGTCTTTAATTAAAACACTGAATAATTGATGAATCGTACCTAGTCCTAAAAGAGTCAAATGAAAAGGTTTCGAAACGTCAACAGCCCTGTGAAAAAGTTTCATAGCCAAGCTCAGAATTTTAGCGTGGTCATACGAGGGGTTCTTCTGTGAAGGTAGCAAGTGCGCCGGCAGGGCACACTGCCTGCTCTCCCTCTTGCCGGAGTTGGCCTTGTTGGGCACTTGTTTTCGCACCGTTAGTTTCATAGCAATGGGGATCCTGCCGTCCTCGGCGGCAAGTTCGGAAAGCCTCCTCAAAAGTGCGCCCAGGCGCGACTCCACTTCATGCACCAGCGACACCTTCCTGAACCCGTCCTCCAACCCGATGGACTGCGGCTTGCCCGATGGTTTGACCGCACAATTGTCGATCCCCTCCGAGAGATCTTTCATCTTCCTCGCTAGGTCCTTGCCGATCTTCAACTGCAGTTCCTCCAGCGACATCTTCCTCACATCGCTGACAGTGTTGATATTGTTTGTCGATAAAAGTTCGGTCGTCTTGTGCCCTATCCCTGGAATTTTTGAGACCGAACCCACAGAGACCATGAGCTCGCTCGCATTGCACGGGTAGATCAGGGTCTGGTCGTCTGGCTTGTTGATCCCACCGGCGAGCTTCGCGAGGAGTTTGTTGTGCGCGATTCCTGCACTGCAAGTCAACCCCAGGTCGCTATGAATTCGGTTCCGAATGTCGGCGGCTATGCGACTGCCTATGCAGAGACGCTCGTGACATCCGCATGGACACTCCTCCATTACTTTCGAACCAAAGATGTGACCCTTGGGATCATCTCCGTACCTGGAAAAAAAAATTACTTAGTATTTTCTGTCTTAATTTAATCTTAAAAAATATTAATTTTTCTTTCTATATTTTCTTTGGTTACGATGTGTTTACGTTTTCCACAGAGTTCAATGGAGGGGGAAGGAAAGACTGGGAGAGGGGGGATGGAAATAGAAAAAAAAAACAATAACAATGAACGCGGATACTGAATTGATTGTTTTTTTATTTTGTTTTCATTTAAAATACCTGTTTTCTCGGTCTTTGAGATTTGTGAGATACTCGTCAACAAGTTGCGTCACGTCAACAAAGTTCTCGTCGAGGCCGAGTCGTTCCACCAGCGGGGTATACTGGTGCAAAAGCTGCGAGATCTTGGCGGACATGCGACGATAAGGTGTAAGGTTCTCGCCGCAGACGAGCACGAGATTGGGACACAGGGCCAGAGCCTCATCGACGTTCATGCACTTGCGAATACCGTACTGTCGAGCGAGATAATTTGAGGTTACGACGAGGTTCTTCTGACGAACTCCGAGGGGCTTGGCCGCGTGTTCCGGGTGCAGCAGCATCTCCACCTGCGCATAAAAGCAGTCCACGTCCAAGTGGATGATCGTCTTCACGTGCTTCATGTTCAGATTGTCGTCGCTGATCTCCATGTTTACTCGCTCTCTCGCTGTCAACTTTGTAAAGTCGGAGGCTACTTTCACCTGCGCGCTCGTTCGACGCGCAAAAAACCAGACTTTCCTCGTCGGGGCCCTGGCGATTCGATCGGTCCTCTGTCGATCACGTCGGGGTCGCGATCAACTTTGCTCGGCCTCGTCTGGTTTTGTTTATGCCACTTTTGGCCCGCGCAACCTGCTTTTCGAACAATCGTCGACTGTCATCAGCGTGGACGTGTCCCGATAAGTCACTTTCTTCTGAAACGACGCGTCGCGCAAGTTGATCCCGAACGGCCGATTGTTGATCGCATCGTCGACGCCAATTGTCGCGACAAATTTCACCTGCAAAACACTGCAAAATATGGTTCGCTATTATTTTTTTTCTCTCTCTCTCATTACAACTGCTACAACGCGAGGGACGCGCGGTGCACCGCGGACACTAAAAATCAGGGCTGCGCAAACTTGTGCAAACAATCGGCTAGAGTCACGCCGCTAGAAACTTCTGGTGGAAACACGAAAAGGCGCGCGGGACAACGGTTTTCAAAACGTTGCAAAACCTCCTGGATTCGCTGACCTTTAATTACATTGGTATTTTTTGTCGTTTTGATGTTTATTTGTTTTTCAGTAATTGTTCAATTATACTTTGAAAAGTTGCACTGTCAAATTGAGGTTACGTTCAAAAATTTGTAATCAAAACAAAGTTGTTTACAAATTAGTTTTTATAACTTTGATGTTGTTGTTTACAATTATTGACCTTGAATAACAAAATTGAGGGGTGAATGTGTTTATAAATCTTTTTATAGTAATCGAGAAAGTATGGCGCGCAGGGCCGCTACGGAGACTTTTTGGGCCCCGGGCGTTCAAATCGCAACGAACAATATTCGGCGGGCTCTTTTATTTTTTTTTGCTATTATAAACTGCATCCTGATTCTTTGCCGACTGCACTCGGCCAACAGATGGCGAACACGATAATCATTGTCGAAAAACAAATAATCAGTTAACGCATAAAGTAGACGTCTGCTTTAAACGTCAAAATATTTTTGTTGTATCGAGTTGTATCGAGAACTGCATCTGCCTCTCGGGCACAATCATTTCTGCATTCAAAATGCATTTGTAGACAGTGACGGTGGTGACTTAAAATTGCAGTTAAATATTTGTTCACGAGAAGTTCAAAGGAAGTGGTATTTTTTATTTTCAAACAATATTTTATTTAAACAAATATTTTATTTTTGAAAAAGTGCATTTTTCAGTTGTCATTTTTTTATTTTAATTTTAACATTATTCTTTTTTATTGCAGGTAATTTCAACGGTTCAATTAATAATAATTACAATTATAAATTGTTGAATGAATGACTGGATTTGAATTTGATTCTTCCATAGGTGAGTTTTCAATTTTTACTTTGTTAGTACTTTGTTTTCTATTATTTATATGAAATTTTCTTGCAGGTCAATCGTCTTTAAACCAACTGAATCTTAGTACAGTTAATATAATAGGTGAGTTTTACTTGAACTTATTATTAAAAAAAATATTAATAAAAAATAAATTGCTCCAGTTATCAATATTAGTTAAATTCGCTGCAGTTAGACTTATTATAGTATGAACAAATGATTTGCGGGCGCATAATTTGAAATCCGTATAATTGGGACAGGATTCATAATGAAAACGAAGGTCGCATCCACGGTTGAACGAGTAAAAGATTGTTAAGGTGACATTATTACTCGACTTGCTTGCACATGCAAAGGTTTCGACAAAAATTTCAATGCAGGAACTGGAGGGTGTTTAACTTGTCACTTGAGAAATCAAGGTATCATCGCACCAGTGGTTGCACACAAGGGGCGTGTATCTGTGTTGGGCGAGCGAACTCTGCACACACAAGAGAGAAGTGTGCTGCGCTGCGATTGTGCGACGCCGTCTCTATCCCCTGCTTATTGACCCCCGGTGCATGGCAGAAAATCGGCCGGCTCTTTGCGAGCCACAGTCACCGCCCTTGTCTACGATTTTTCGCCTGGCGTTCTCCGCGCGTCTCTGTGTTGATGCCCTCACTGACAAACTGCCAAGAGGATTAGCGAGTCCATTAAAGTCGCGCACTCTATTATATTCGGGGCACAGTGACATCGACTGATGCAGCACCCCATTTCAGCACACCAAATCCCACGTTTCCTTTTCATTCTTCATCCACCAAATATATTTGTCACATTATGCCCATTACCTTTTTTTCCTCTCATCTCTAATGCCGCACACATTTGCCGTCTCTCCCATTCACGATCTATCTTCATCCGCGTCTATCTCCATCCAATCTCAAAAATTTTACACCGAGATGCATTTGCATTACTTTCGACTGCTCGGAATCATTGAATCAATATTTCCTCGGTTGCAAAACATTCAGATCTGGTAATGATTTTGGGCATAGAATTTTTGATTGGTATAAAACAAACTAAAGACAAAGTTGTAACTGGTGAATAAAAATAATTTTTGACTGTTGGGCGAGTTAAAGTTGAAGATCAACAAGGCATACGCCATCGGCAGGGAGAGGTATGTAGGTAAATTACAAAGGGAGGATTACTGACAGCTGGCCCACCGGGGTAAGACCGTCTCTGTTTCGCGCGTCTGCTGCACAGAGCGCTATCTATCGCAGGTCGAGAGTTCTTTGTCCTGCAGGGGCATTGGTAACATAATTATTGGAGTTATAACAAGCCAAACCCAAGCTCTTGCTGTCAAAGGGGTCGCATGTGACAAGCGGTTAAACGCGGATATTCTCTATAAGCTGACCGGCGATAAAACTTTGATTATCATCTACCACTAAGCAACGTTCAAGTACAAGTCGCATAATGAACCCGCTCCAATTTCCAATTTGATCGACCAGCTTCCAAAATTCTAATCAGCTCAGATTTTTTGTACGTTCCAATTGTGAACATTTCGACATTTGTATCAATTTGTGAAAGAATATACTAAAATCCGTAGGGCAAGATGGGGTACAAATAATCAGATCGAATTATTTCAAATACACTTATAAGAATTGTTAAAGTTCAAACACAAATAAGAAATGTTAAAATTCATTGGTGAAAAAGGAAACAGTTGATTGTGACAAATTTTGTTCAAGCAATTTGTTAAGCTTCGATAAATACTGATTAAGGACATTTGGGGTAATTGTGACACCTCGGGGTAAATGTGACACGCAATAATTTTGTTATGAAAAATAAACTTATTTAATTTAAATTTTTATTTGAAATTGAATATGTGGAACGCAATTTCAATACTGTCACATTTACCCCACCTGACACAATTACCCCAACTGTTCCTATTTTTGAACCCCGCCTGATTCTACAAAAGTTTAATACAAACTCATTTGTATTTTCTTCGAAATTCAATTGAGTTTGTTTTTGAAATAAGAACTTTTTGTTCATCTCTGCAAAAGTTTTTTCCCCCAAAATTGAAATGTCAAGTCTGGTTTATCTGTTCCAAGTTGCAGAAGGGCGTGAGAATTTGGTATGCGGTGTGCCACGTTATTGAAGCCATAATTGCTATTAATCCTGGGGGTGTAGGTACACGCGACCTATAAGCCAAGCGACGCTTTTTCTCTGTGCCCATCAACTCTTTCACCAATTGTTCTTTTGTCGAATCGGCCGAGTTATGCCGAGATTTGTTCTAATAATATGTATTGGGCGCGTGCATCAGCTTGTATGACAAAACGTTCTGGATTGAGATCCTTGGACTTGACGCATGACAAAAAAATATTCCTCGGATTAATATACCAAACCAAACAACGAAAAGACACGCACGCACTCCCGATCGATTTGCTTTTAATCCTGTGAACATTTCTTTCGTCCAAATTTTTAAAACTTGTTTACTCAGATTTATTTTTTACACTCAGATAAAAAAATTTGTTTTTTCAAATCAACTGATTTGCAACAACTTGTAAGATAAAATGTGTGTTATATTGTACATGGAGAAGAAAAAAAGGTTGAATTGTTAATGAGGAATCGGATTTGTTTGTACAACTGTCAATCTTTTGAAAATATAAATTGACCCCTTTTGGGCACCGAGCTATGCTCAGATTATAAAAAGAAGCCAGACAGCGAAAATTCAGTATGGCCGGCGCATCGACGGGGCCAATGGGTGCTCTTCTTTAGACAGCTGCACATCCCTCGGAACTTGTCCGACCCCTCGGCGATTATCGTTGAGATGAGTCGCGGCTTCGTCCCTAACTTTCTGATTTTTGCCTTACGAGTCAGCCATTGTGAAAAAGTGCCTGATGGTCTTAGAAAAGCAAGACATGCGTGTGCGCGATCCTATACGTTTCAATAATGCACGCGCTTTTGTTATATGTGCTGAAGACTTTCTCTCTTTATCTCTGCTCTCTCCGTTTTGTATATTTCACATATCACAAATGTTGCCAACTCGCGCGCACGCAACAAGTTTCTGCGACTTGGTTAAAACATAAAAGGGGGAACAAGTCGCGTGCCGCATATTCTGCTCGACACTTACACTCTAAATTGCGACTAAATTAAACTTATTTCATTCATTTAACAAGTTTATATCATTCAGTAAAACAAGCTTCCCTTTGATATCTACAAAACTGTGTCACATTTCTCGAGATGATATTTCATCTTTGAATTTTTTTTCTTTTTTTTTAATTTCATTTTTGTTGGAAAATTTTGTCTAACTGAATTTTTTAATTGGAAATTTATTAGAAAGTTTGTTAAAATAGATTTAGGATTTCCATAAGACCGAATAATAATAATTAATCGTTGTGTGTTTTGGATTAAATTGATGCGTCTTGAATGTAATTGCAGGGCGAATGATAGTGGTTGCGGACAATAAGCCTGACTCGTTTTCTCCCCTGGCGCATCAGTGTGATCGCTGTGATGAGCCCTTGAAATGACAGCAACCAACATATATAATCTGTTCCCATCACTGGTGGACATAATGGATGCGCATCAACGGCGAGTAACAAAAGGACCATTCCATGCGCAATGCCGCTAATATATTGTTTGGTTCCAGGACAACCTCCGAGTACACGCTGACGGATAAAATGCTGAGGTGTGCTTTTGGCCCTCTCTTTCTCTCTCCGCGCATCACCACCGTGCACAAAACGCGTTGCTCGTTGACGCGCGCAGCCCGAGCGAACGAGGGCGATGATGTACGCACCCACCTCGATCCAAGAGCTTTTCTTTATTAAATTCCTGACACGAGACGAAACACGCCGCACGTGCAAATAATCATTCCCAGAAGATCGCACACAACTGATGCTTCAAGTGCGCCTATTGGTTGCCTCCAATTTACGTATACCGTTCCCTTTTTATTTTCGTGTAAGTATACATCACCCAAAGATTTTTGCATCAGAATTTGCATGAATTTTTAATTCAATTCCACCCTCTTTATTTTATTCTTCTTCATTTTTATCATTTGCTCTTTTCTTCTTTTTTAAATATCACGGCAGAGTATTTCGTTCTAGAATCAGACTGGGTGAGAAGTATTGAAACATAGGATGAAACGTTTTTTAAATTTATTTTATAAAGTATTTTTGAACATTTATATACACATTTTTCTGTCTGGATATATTTTTACCTCGTTTTCACCCTAACCGCGGGGTGAAAATGATCAGTACAAAACTTTTTATTCAAATATGCAAGAGTGAAAATTACAGTTTAACCGCGTGTAAGTTTCTTTAGGATATCTTCAACTATGAAGAATCAAAACTGAAAACTAGACTTTTTCTGTTTTAAATAATGAAATCAGAAAAAATAGAATAAAATAAAATAAATAAAACGTGTTAGCAAAGTTTGATGACGAAAAATTGTCGAAAGGCAATTGGTTGAAATGAAGTGAATATAATGCAGAAGGCATGCGAGACTTTCGGGTGTAGGGCTTTACACGGGGGCACTTGATAACATGGAGGCAACCCTCACAGCGATCGCTAATTGACTACAATGGCGGTCTCATATGGAGCACTTTTTCTGTTTTGTTACCTCAAAACAAAGGCGACAATACGCCGATTTTCAAGTGGCACTTGTAATTCGTCACGATGTATATTATGGCTGTCGTCGGTCGCGAAAATCGGGCGACGAATCGATGTAACATAGTCGAGGGCCTATTGTGTACGCACGGCTGCAATTACATGGCACTCTTTATCCTCCAAGCATCGATAGCGTTTTGTTACTGTTGCTCTTGGGATTTCTCTCCTTTTTTTTCATGTCCGAAAAGCGTGCTGCCATCAGCCAGCCCGGCAAGGTGCGGACCTCTTCTATGGTGGGAACCACTTGCTACTTTTCATTTTTTCTTTTTGCTTGCGCGTTCGATCGGCAGCGTGCATTCGATCTTTGCTACTTCATTGTTTTAAGTACAGGAATTCTCAGCTGAGTAATAATAATGTAATCGTACAATGCCAATTGTCGATGTTGTCGCTGCGGCCGATACATTCATCGATGAGAGTCGCGCAGATTGTTATTATTCGTCCGTCCGGAAAGACTACAGTGTATACATCATGAGAGGATAACTCTTCCGATTCCCTAAGGGTTGCGTCGTCCAAAACGTTAACATACGGCTACTTGAGTAGTATATATATTTTGCACGCCGCCTTCCTAATTGCCTCCCAGCCATTTCATCTAACTCCAACCCAATTTTATACTTTTCTAAACCAACCCATGCAAAAAAATGACATTTATGTGAAAAAATATGTTAAATTTTGCATACATCACATGTCTTTACTTTCACTGGGGAATTTTTTATTTTTCTATACCATTTTCAATTGATTTGATTTTTTTTTAATTAATTCGGTTTGACTATGATATTTGCTAGGTTGATAAAAATAAAAGAATTCAAAGTTGGATTTTGATGATTTGAGAGGTATTGAAAATTAGAATGGAAAATTTGTTTTGATATACATTGTTTGTGATAATAAACGTGAAATCGATGAGAAAAAGACTGTTAGAAACTTGGCGTACAAGTACCAACATTTCATTGTTCAGTCATGTGAGCGATAAGAGTCACTCGGAAGCATTACATGCGAGCAAGCGCCGCTACAGTTTGTCCCGCATTGTGACGCGACAAACTCCGTGAGAATATTTTTCGTCTTTTCTGACGTGTAAGAATTGCGACACTTTCAAGTGATGTTTTTCTTCAGTAATGATACTCAGTGTTTTCTTTTGTTATTACACAAATGGTTCAAGTCACTTGAAACATTCAGTCTCTAAGTTTCAATTCCTTATATAATACATCGAATTCATTTTCGAATATAATAAATTTAAAAAAATTTTGTTTAATTTAAAAATTAGTACGAAATTAAAATTTTTCATTTAGAAATTTAAATTGAATTTTAAAAATTGAATTAAATTTTTCGGTTAAAAGTAAGAATTATTAATTTTTCTTTATTTTCTTTTTGTTTGAGCTTCAAAAACCAGTGAAGATCGGAGGCTGGAGATTACATTGAGACATAAGTATATTTTCTGAGAAATGACTGGCACGGTATTGAAAAGACTTGGCGTTTAAATATCTGTGGAATAAATATAGTCTGCACAGTAGCAGCATTAGGAATAACAGAACTGTGGATGGAAACTGTCAATGAATCTTAAGAAATACTGGCGACAGCGGAGTTGATTGCAGTCATACAGATGATACTTTGACAGCTCGGGAAGTTGAACACGACCGTTCTTTGTGTAGCGATTACTGCCCAAATCAGCATGAAATACCCATGAAAATGGCTCGCATTGTGTTCTTCCAAATATAAGTACATTTTTCCTCGCATTTTCGACTCTTCCGCTTCTCTTTTAAAAAAAGCGTCTTAGATGATTTGACTCACTACTTTTTGTTACGAATTCATCCAACGTTTTCGAAATATGATATCGGTTCAAGTATCAAAGTCTAAGGTTTTTTTCAAAGGTTTATTTTATATTTTAATTATTTTATCAATTGTTCTCCATAATTTTTGTTTTTACTTTTTCATGCAAAATTTGAAATTGAATAAAGGCAGACAAATAAACGTTAAAAATGAACGATTAAAGATTTATCATAAAGTTAGATTGTTTTGCAGGGAGATGGAATGAATTATGCGAAGTTTTAAGTTTTTGTGTTCCTATGTAATTTGATTACATTTGTTCCAGGCTCAAAATTCTTACATAAAATAATTGTTTACATGATCAACACGTATTTATATGCAAATAACATTTACAAATAATCAAAAAAAAAAAAAATCAAAACTCAGTCGCTATTTACAAATATGAACAATTCTCAATCGAATTTGACTATAAATAAAAAATAAATATATCTTTAAAGCTAAATAATTTATCCGCATAAGTTCGACCAAGAATCGTCCGACGACCCGAAGCCCAAGCAGCGATTCTTTGTTTTAGAATCCGCACGCTCTCATTCTTTCTTCACTTTTTTCTTTTATCACCGCCTTTTACTTTTGTGAATTGCACATCAAAGTCCAGAACCCTACTACAATCTTCAACTAAACATTTCTGTACATATCGCAGATAATCTTTTCAATTGCTATCGTGCCGATGGTCTTCCGGAAAAACAATTCTTCGATGGCGTGCGGATCGACCGTCCGAAGGCTGGGCAACAGGAGGAGGATGTTTCCCAACCGAAGCGAGCCGAAGGGGACTTTGCTCAAGTGGTGGCTCAGGGTGATCTGCGACCACTCCTTCAGTTCCCGGATCTTGGCGAAGTTCCTCAGCCGCTGGCCCTCAGGAACGGGTGAGCCGGACTCGCTGCCGCTGTACATCACCTCTGTCTCCATCCCGGACTTGAAGAAGACGACCGATCTAAGACAGTTGTAGTCATCGGGATTGAGTTTCATCGCGTCGAAGTTGGCGACGATGCCGCGAAACCGGTCGACTTCCTGGGACAGGTTCACGTGCTGCGAGTGCGACAACGTGGCTAGGATGGGCGTGGGGTCCAGCTGCGGGAAGAATTGCGCTGTCGCAAGGATGAATAGTTCCCGCCAGGAGGACTCCATGAGGACGAGCTGGTCCTCCATGCAGACGCCGGCCCCAGTCGCGAGCTGTTTGGCGCAGTGGACGTTGAAGAAGAGGAGCCTGGCGGCCTGCTCGCACAGCATGTCTGGTGTCTGGTTGGGTTTCACGTAGGCATTGGCCATGCCGACGTTCCCGAGGCTGTTGATGTTTGCGATGTTGCCGAGCATCATTCCAGATAATTGTCCCAAGCCGATCGCCCCCTTGAGCTGCAAGTTGGGACAGTAGTGGGACATCATGGGTGGGACTTGTGACAAGGAGCTCATCGGATCTCCCATCGGTTTTGACATCGCCAGGTCCAGTGCTGTCGCCACTTGGGGCCCCATCGAAGTCATCATCTCGTGGACTGGCTCCTTGCCGAACAAAGCCATCTGCCTGCGGATGGTCGAATTGCGTGGTCCCCGTTCGTGCTGCACGGCTAAAATAGAAAACAAGAGTTGTTATGCACACGTCAGATCAAACAATCTTTAGATCCTCCTTTTGATTCTATCTATCTCGGATCGGCTATTCGATTGAGAACAATACCTACCATCTTTGTTCATGCCAGCTTGAATGCACTTGGCGAGTCGACATGCCCGGCACTGATTTCGATGTGCTTTGTCCACCATGCAGCCACCGCCTTCGGATTTGGCTTTGCAGACGTAATGTCGGTTCTTACGAATTGAGCGTTTGAAAAAGCCGGCGCATCCATCGCAGGCGAAGATCCCGTAGTGTTTGCCGGATGAGTGGTCCTTACACACTTTGCATGGCGTATCGAACAGAATTCGACCTGCGAAAACAAAGATCAACATTTAGATTTTAGATCAACTTGGAGATCAGGTTTTTTAGTCATAATTTTGATTTGGATTTTTATAATTTGATTATTTCTTTTTGTTATAAATTTGTTGCCTGTTGAATTAATTGACAAGTGTAAGGTTGGGGGTAAGCAAAAATTGTTCTTGTTGGGGGTGACGACAAAGCCGATAGGTAGATTGCGAGAGGTTCATATTTCTGGATGTTCACTTGGAGTGGTGAATTCAGCAGCCACATCCGGTGCATTGAGAGATCGTTCACGGGTTCATTGAGTGAATGGCGTGGGCGGGGTCGCGACAACGAGCAGCAGCCATTATTAAAGGCGCGTCCCATGCTAATGTATATATACACGTACCAGGACACAATAGCCGGTTGACACAGGTACACGACGACAAATCGACTCATTCACCAACTCTCGTCGCTTCCGTCATTCATAAGCTGACGCTTTTCCGAGAGCCGAAAACGGCCGAGGTTTCAACGTAAATGTTTCCAGTTCTTGGCCCCCGGATTAAAAACGCGCGCCACGCTCTCCTTCAATAGCCCTTTTCAGACGTTTGGCTCAAATATTATAGCATCGGCGCTTCCAAGATTCCTCCTCGCGTTAGCTTTTCATCGTCACCCCGAACAATCGTCCAGTCACTATTTTGTTTTGAAAGGTACCTTTTATTTTGAACAGTTTATTTTTTATGCAAACGTCCATTGTCTGGGTTGACAGTTGCCAGCAACTTTTTCTTGCACCCGTCCAATTTGTATTTTCATTAAATATTTTATAAGAATTCAAAAAAAAAATAATAATATCTTTTCGTTTTTAATTTCAGTTTAGAGGACATTTCACAAAAGACATTTTTTTTTTCTTCTGCATGTTTTACGTCCTTAATCGTCGGCTTTTCATCGTTCATAAATGTTTAATGCCGGTAGAAGCCAATCATGATATATTTCTCGATGACGAAAAAATTCCCATCGAACAAGGCTAATCGATGCAATGGGAACTCGTGGCGTATCATTTGCGAATTCGCGTATGGCTTTTAACGTGCATCGCATGTGCGTGCATTGACGTCGCGCAATCATAGGGTGCTTCTTTAATGCGAAAAAAAAAAGAGAGAATATATTCAAGGGCTGCACACTTTTTCCCTAAGCGGTATATACGTTATAGGATACACGCGATGCACTATCAAGAGTATCGTAACTCAATCAAAATTGCATCCACCGTGGGCGTAACAAATGACGTATAAAGTTACGGGCGATTGAATTTTTTATGGGCCTCGCGTTTACCGTCGTCGCGATTCGACGACAATTCGCGTTAGGATTGTTCGCGCGCGGTAAATAATGTAGGCGAACTTAACAGCGTCTCTCCCCCCCTCGGCGGTTGTCTTTATTATTTTTTTCACCCTTCTTCGGGACAATCGGAAAGGGCACGACATCAATAGCGATTATCAACTTTAATGACAGATATTAAGTTACTGCGACGATAATTGCGAATCTTTATTTCACGACATTGTTTCAATTAAACTTTCAACAGTTTCAGGGATCTCGTTTTTTGTTTCGTTTTGTACTTTATAAATGACCATTGCACATTTTTCCACGGAGGGGTGCTTGAATATGAGAGATAATTCGAATCAGTAATTTATTGTGGAAGGTGAAAATCACACGGCATATTGATATCGCCATTCGAGCATGGGAATCTAACGACATGTGTACCGAGTTCGTGTTAACATTTTACTTTCCCGTGTTACGTTTAGACGGTGTAATTAGGGGCTATCCGTTTATCCCCGCGCGTCATCTGCTTGCGCGCCCTTCAAATTTTGTTTCCACGCGTTGCCCTTCATTACTCCGATTTAACTAGTGTCATTCTACAACGAAAAAAAAAAAACATTTCCAACCTGCTTACAACTATTTAATTGAATTGTTTCATAATTTCATAAAATGACTTAAACTCTCACTTGAAAATTGGAGTAACTTTGTTATCAGTTTATCAATTCTTTTTTAATCAGTTTCTTATTGAATTTTTTATTGAAATTTTTTTGTTAATTTTTTCATTCAATTTTTGTTTGACAAAAAAGAAATGCTCAATTGGGTAAATTATTTTAACAATCGTCACTCTGATTCTCGGACTCACGCGGGGGACTAATTACAACCTGTTCACGATTTTCGCTGATTCAATTGTTTCGAACCATCTGGCGTTACTTTCTCATGGACGAGTAGGTGGATCATTTAAACGTATAACCGGTCACTCATTTTATTGCCACATGTTATTTATTTCACACGAGATGATTGAAGTTTAATGACAAAAACGAAATTATGATCAATGACGGCGTGTCGTGTGAATTTTCCTTTGTGAATTTTTCATCGGGCTGATTTTTCTTGTTAAGAAAAGTTACCAACGGGGGTTGGGGGCGAGCAAAAAGTTTTTGCGGTCAGAAAATTATATGACAATTCATGATGAAATTTTACTGAAAGTTGCAATATTTATGAGCTCGGTTGAAAGGGGATTTTCAAAACTGTTTGAGTCGGTGAAAAACTGAGAGTCTTACATGTTTTTTTCTTTCACCCTCAATTTGTAGACTTCAAAGTTAAATTTTTATTGCGCCTCTGTCAATAATCTTTTATCTCACGTTTTATGGACTTTTTGATTTGTGCCGATGCCAATGTTTACCTTAAGTTAATTAAAATGATTCGGACGGAAAAGTCGGTTCCGCGAAAAATGTTCCGTATGAAAATTTGTAAATGAAAAAAAAAAATCGTTCGTTCGGGCTAAATAGTGGTACTTCGAACTGAACCATAAATGGAATCTGAAGAGTACGATTATGACTTCTTTTGGGAAACATTTGATAATTGAGAGATTTGCGGAAGTAACTTGGTTGAGTTCAAAGCCGGTGTTTTAATGTCAAGGGGGAAAAAAAGGTGACAAAAAAATTTGAGTTTTATTATCTGACGATCTTTACCTGACCGCCTCGGATGAGTAAAACTATATACGAGATTTCACTTATTACGAACTGTTTTCGGAAGGGCGAAAAAAATTACTTCCCGTGAAAATGTAAAGTTATAAAATTAACTTTCGTTCACAATTTTATTGGTTCAGATATAAAACCAAATATTTTTTGTTTCGCCCGAGTCGATTGCTTTATGGTTGCAAATGTAAACAATGGACACCAAAATCTAACTGTAAGATATCAAGAAAAAAAAATGAAAATTTGAAATCAAAAGTTGAGAGAAAAGCTATTTTAGAAAAGATTTGTCTGATTTGATCTTTTGAAAAAAGAGTATTTTTTTGTCCTCGCAACCAGACTGGTTCTTTAATGACACACTTCGACAAAACTTTGTTCTCCCGGATGGTACAAGAATTTGAGATACAAAAGAAAACTCTGCTGGTGTATTTCATTCGATTTGGATAAGCCCCAATGTAAACACCAGTTCAAAACTTAAGAACCTTCTTAAGATAAAAGCCGGCGATAAAACACACTTGTCAATTAATTCTATAGGATAATTCTATGCAAATTCGGTTAATCAAACTCGACTAATCTCATATAACAGTTTTTATAAATTTTTTTGAAATTAAAAAAAAATAGATAAAAACTTACTCGATGAGGATTGCTGCATCTTGGATCCCTGAGGGACGTTGAGTTGCGTGATGGCAGACTCGTGTGTTGACATCTTGTACAGATCCGATTTTTTGTCCATGGGGTACGGGTTCATGGCTTGTGTGGCGATCATTTTGCAGTTCCGACACACAATTGAAAATAATTTTCGTAAATGTTGTCCAGTCTTTGTAACTGTCACCAAGCACACACTAAAACTTGAAAACTTGTCGCACTGTTCAGTCGATCTTCATCGTTTGGGTTCTAACTCCAAAACTGTCGATTTTTATTTGTGCGTTAGAATTTTGTCAGGCTGCAAGACTCGTCGCCTCGTTTTTATTAGTAGAGCTGGCGTGCGAATTGGTAGGACAACTTGGCAGCCGATTGGTTCAGCGCGCCCCTTCTTTCAAGGTAGGCGGCAACTTGCACAGAAGTTAGTGAACACCTTCTGTTACGAGTAGCGACGTTTTGACTATGAATCCTCGGCATTCATGCCTCGACGGGAGGGGGGCAGATTGGTACAACCGATGGCTTTTCCGTTGTCCTCCCGGCGGGTTTACAGATTACCTCAAAATTGCATCCGCGCATCTTGTTATGCAAATTTTCGTTTTCTAACTAAACCTTCTTTTTTTGGTTGAAACCCCGACCTTTTCACCCAGTTTGTTGTGACATAAATTTAAACAATAAACAGTTTGTATACAAGTTAGAACGGCAATAAATTTTCTGTCGGTAAATGAAAACTTGGTACACATGGTTGATGTATTTTTTCAGGAAAGAAATTCAGGAAAAGAACAAAGTTGTTCAAAAAGCAGTTGAATGGAAAAGTTATCAAGTTTTGATTTTTAAATGAGTTTGATTCAAAGTTATTGATTAAAAAGTTCTGTCCATTTTACAGATGATTGTTATTTCATGAACTGACGCTTTGTAGGAGAGTGAGTCATTTGGTAATAACCAGAGAAGAGTGTTGGTGATAAATTAGAGATGTTCGGGACGAAACATTTTACTACTGACTTTATTTGAGACTTTATTATGTCTTTATCTCTGCAATAATATAATAAAAATTTGTATGTTTTGAAGTAAATATCTATGACATCTCTTGTCTTTCCCGTTGTTATGTAAATTGTGAAATTCAACAACCTGCTATTTTGAGAGCATAGAAATATGATCGTTGGTTGTGATAAATTTACAAATTAGTCATCATCAGGTATACAACAGATGACAATTACATACAGAAGCTGTGATGATGTGCCAATCAGAATTCCTCCTTTTTCTCAATTTCTTTTATCATCTGTTACATTTTTGATTTAATTATTTTACATTTGTTTTTATGTTTTTGAAATCTTGATAATGATATTTTTATTAATCAAGTGTGTAAAAGTATGTAATTTTCATCGCGTAAGTTTCAGTGTCAAAAGGTCAAGGGGGAAATTCCCTTGTCATTAATAAATAATGTTCAAAGTCCGACCGAAAAAGATGTAATGAATATATTACACATGGGACATTTTGCTGTTTAGCATTTGAAAGTCACAAACAGTATGATCATTTGTTATACTAATTGATTTCTTAACTGGGTATAATTGCTTGACTCGAGTAAATATAATAAAAGCTGTTAAATAGCATCATAATATGCATGTATATTCGTATATCGTTTGTTTTGGTGAAAATCTACTAATGATCTTAATCCTTTTATAAACGCTCCATGATTATAATTAAACGCGCCTGTTGATATGTTTGCATAACATAAGACACGCACATCAATATTTTTGTTTCTGTGACTTCTGTTTTTGTAGTTAAGAGATTGGAACTAAGACTTCGTCTCTGATTGTTTTTTTTTTACACTTAACACTTGGAAACAAAGGAAATTCAGTTGCCAACTTGAAAAAATTTGTATAAAAAAGATCGAACTGAAAAGATATTAATTTTTTTTTTCATTTTTTTAAAATAAATGTAGTGGAACGACTTTGAACCACACGCAGAAGACCAAGTTTTGAAACCGGTATACGTTCGTTTTTCTAAAGTTCGCCGTATCGAAATCACTTCAACAGATATTAGGATCATTGAAATGCTTGTTGAGGGGCAACGGTGCATGCGCATCTCCCTATGAACAACTTAACTGTCAAGAACTTTTCATCGAGCCTACTTGTGAATAGAGGAGTTTAATAAAATTATAGGTATTCCGATCTAGGATATCGTTGCGCAGATGCAGATATGTTTTATTAACTCATACGAGTTGAGCTTTAAAAAGGGTTTTTTTTTATATTTTGTTTTAATTCAAAAGTTTATCATTGATACGATTATTATTTATAGTAATGAAAAATCAAATAGGCAAAATTTTTTTCATCGCATGACAATGTTTTTAATATAAACGTATGTTTGAAATAAATACTAAAATTGATAAGATACTACGATAAAGTCGACACGTGTCCCGAATTAATTCTTCACAGACGTAAAATTAATTAAATTCTTGTTAATAATTTATTAAGACGTCATTGTCGGATGATTTTATTACTGTTATATACAATGTTATTTTTAAATCGTGCCTATTAAGTCAGTTTTTTTGAGGGACTACGTGCAGAACTTAACATTTGAATTCCTCAAACCTAATGACTTTTTTTTTTTAATTATTGATATTCCGCATTAAGAACAATTAAAATTACACAGCAATTAATTTCTAACGCATCAATTAATTTATTTACTTAATTCATTGATATGTTAGTTGATACACGCCTACATTTTATATACGCCAGCCTGTGCACGCAAATTTGAAAGTGCATTTAACTATTTGTTTATATTTCTTATTGAATGTTTGGTAATTTTTTTTCCGTTCAAGTTACTTGCGACGGAATAATTAATTAGGAGAGACACTAAATGTAAATGACTTTTTAATTAAGTACTTTTGTCTAAATATTTTCCCTTATCTAATTTTGTTTTCTGTAATTTTCCAAGTGCATCAGTGTCGGTTGATTAATCTCAATCCTAAATGCAAATTTATCCTTTATCCTAGTATTTTGTCATTTGAATATTACCATCTAAGTGTACTTTCTGTTGCTCAACTTCAATTGTTCAAATGCAAAAGTTTGAAAAGTTAAAATTTATTTATGCCATTTTTGGATGATGAAATTAAAAGTTGGAAAATAATCATAACATTTGGCTTTTAATTAGTGATTAGTGATTAATCAAGGGTCGCGGCAGCGACCCGACGATGTAAGGAATAAATGAATGACATAATGAAAAATAAATGAATAAATCAGATAACGGTATAATGAAAAAATTAAAAATACAAAGACTTGATGAAAATAATATGATAATCATAATAATAAGTAATACAAATATTTATTTATAAATATATTAAAGACATCATTTTCAATTTATTTAGTATTTTTCTAATTGGTTCAGAGAATCAAACAGTTGTACAAAAACAATAAACAGTAATAATTGTATATTTTGTAACGAGGGAGCAAAATAAGCTTTTACTCCCCGGGGTGCCATTTCTCCCTAGGAAGCAGAAAGCTTTTTGCTCCTATGTTACAAACAATATTTTTCGTCACAAGCAAAATTAAGTTTAGCGCCCAAACCAGCGGTTTGTTGACAACAAAATTTGCAAACAAAATTAGCCAAAATTTGTTTTTGCTTTTGTAACTTAAATTTATTTAGATTTAAGTAAATTACCTAAAAATTAAAAAAAAAAAAATACCTAACAGAAAAAGGTGATGGAGGAAAGGAAAATTTTGGTGCAGAATAAAAGTTGAAATATAAGATGGCTAGATTTTGTGATGTCCTCTCACGTGGGTTTTAGGCGGATGCTGCTCGATGAAGCGTCCACAGCATTCGGTCCTTAGTGCAATATGTCGAGAAGATTATCCACGTAACTATCTGAAAAAATCGGCCGTACAACAAAGAGCGGTTTTTGGACGATGCGCCGATGTTCTCGATGGGCATTGAGAGTAGAGGGTCCACGAGATATCCGAGTCGCTTTGTCAAGAAGGCAAATGCAGCTAAACGTTTGTAATGGGAGCGCGGAATCAAAATACAATTGTCTAGTTAGAGGGTCCCAGGATATATGGATGAAAATACAAAAATGCCTCTGCGGTATACAGTCTCTCCATCCTTGACCTGAAATTTCGACGCCACAATGCATTCAATGTTGTTTTACGTCAGGGAATCAGTAGCTCGCCGGTTCAACTTGATCATTTCTTCTCTCTTGATAGGCTCTGTTTGGTTAGATCCAAAATCAGTCAGAAAAAAAGAACATCATCCTTTATATTATACAGACGCTCCAAGTCCAATCAAATCAATAACTTTTGTGGGTTCCCTCTCACAAAAAGTTGTTAGCTTTTCGGGGGGTTGCATTCGTATTTTTCTTCACTTTTTTGTTTTTCTTAAGTTTTCAAAATTTTGACCCAGAAAAAAAACATACTCTTGGACCTCTTTGTACAAACATTTTATCCGCTTAGCATCTTGAAAACTTAGCATAGTCTTGAATAACAAGTTTTGTAGTTAAGAAAAAAAATACAGCTGACTTGTATTTTATTTTGAAAAATTGGTATTCATAAATCCTTGATATTTGTATGATGAAATCAAACGACACAATCTAATTGTGTGACTTTATACAACATGTTTCCATCAAGAAACCACCGAAAAGAAAAACCAGCGACCGCTTTGTGATTATAATCAGGAAATGAAAAATCTTGCAAAATTAGGTTAACTTTTTTCTTTTTCTTTTTCTTTTTTCAAGAAGCAGTTTTATTGTAAAAAGATCGCGTCGAATAAGTCGTCTTAATCCGGTGCCTATCACATGCCTGGCTTCACGCGCACTAAAGCTTGTCGCCAGAATCAAAAATAAGGCCCGCCATATGAAAGTCCACGGGACCTGTCAGTAATGGAGGATAAGCCGATGAGCTCCAGGCTGACTTTGTTCCTTATATGTTTTCGTCGAAAGGTCTTTCTTTTCGTTGACAATACTGACACCTTTATCGTGAATTTGTCTTTTCAGAAGCTGCAAGTTTTTTTTTTTTTTCGTCTCGTTTTTTGCCCTTCATTGATGTTTAGATTAGACGTTACAATTGAATCGAAATAATTATTATGAAATCCTGTGATCCTCCCCGTGCAGAGATTCACGCCGAGATTGCATATTATTATCTTTCGTAGAAGGAAAACAAAAAAAAACCGAAAACGAGGAAGTTGATTTTGGAGTTGCAATTTTGGAATAATTACTGAACATTGTTTAGCAATTAGGGCGCTTTTAGGTTGTACAATTTTCATAATTATAATTACCGACAAATAATAAGTGTAATTTGGATGTTATATACGAGATGGATTTTTCTGCTGAGTGTTCTCTGCTTTGTGTCGCGAAAGAAATTTTAACTATTAGTTACAGAAAAGGAGACACTCGACAAAGGTCCCAGACGAGTTCTACTTTTACGTTCAGTTTTTATTGTAATACCTGAATTTTTGTTTGCAGGTATCGAAAGTAAGTAAGCAAACACCGATTCTGAAACAATGAGTGCAGGAGGACGATCTGTTTGTTCAGGATACTCATTTTTTTAATCTGTTTTGACAAGTCGTAAATCACAAACTGGAGAAACAAAACAGACCAACGCAGGTGAGTTTGAGAAGAAAAAAGTTAAGGGTACCTTTCGTAATTCCCAGAAGGGAATCCAACGTTTTGGAGTCGATAAAGTAGGCAACAAACTTTACATTTTAGTAAATTTAAAAATATTAAAAATTAAATTATTATTTTTATTGTTATTGTTATTATTATTATTGATTAAACGAAGTTTTGTAAATTATTTTTTATAGGCTAGATGAAAAAAAAATTGAAGAGCACTTGAGAAGTATCGATAAAATTTGTTTGTGGGTGTAGTAAATGAGGTGAATCCTATACCTCCGTCCATATGGCAATATCAATACCTTGCATTTCAACGCATTTATGAGTTTTGGAGTGACTCAGATGCGTTTACCTGGTGAAGGGGCGATCGAAGTGGGTTCGCGCGCGTTATGATTGCTATTTGAACCATATGCCTTTCCCGAGTTTATGAGAGAGTATTTTTCATCTTCGCATTAAACTGATTTGACATGGGAACTCGATTTAATGATGTTCGGAAGTAACATTTTTTTTCATTCTTCCTGATAATAAAGCTTGATTAATTTCATATCATTTTGATTGGAATTTGATTATATCATCCGCGTCATCAATTTTAATTCAAATCTCGTTTTCTCAACTTACTGAAAAGCTAACAAGTTTATTTTTATCATATTTCATATATCATAAAAATAGAACATAAAATAATAAAAAAAAATTAGATTATCAAAATATCAAAAAATAATGAAATAATAAAATAAATACGTTTGAGTAATATTTTTGGGTGGTGTATGGTCTGGTTGAATTTGAATGAGATTTGAGGGAATGAAAGAAAGATGTGTTGGGTATGCAAATACCGTTGCGATTTGAGCGGAAGTTGAACGTTCGGAGACATGTGAAATGATGACGACATGCGTTGAGTTTCCGTTAGTCGTCGGAAGCAAAGTGTTATTAAAATCAGCTGGTAATAGGTTGCTAAGTAAACCGACGACATAACGAATCTTTCGCTGCTTTCTCGACGTTGATGTGAAGTAGGCGTGTTTTTATACGCTGACAAGTAGTTCCACCGGCTTCGGATCAGAAATCAGAGCCTTTGAGACCGGGGGAGTTGAATAGGATCGCAAACTCCTTAAGCAGAACCTTGCAAAGCATTTATCTTGGGCGGAGACATCCGGCCTCCGGTTACTTATTCTCCTGCAACCAATAAGTGCACTACGTTACAACAAGAATGGTGAGAAATTTTTGTACATCATCAATTTTTTACATTTTGTCAAAAACATAAAAAAAATAGTTTAAAAACCAACCTTGCAGTCGAGGCTTTCAAAAATGTCCTCCGAATTTTCGTCTGTGGAACCAATTTGTTTCCCCAAATATTTGGACACAAATTTATGATTAGTTGTAAAATTGTAAGAAATATAATAAGAAGAATGCTCGGGCATGATGCTGGTCTATTGATGAGGATTATCTGCAGGCTGACTATTTAAACTCTGCACCACTGAACTTTTTTTTTTCGTCTCCAATTGTTCAACGTTGAATTGTAAAGGAAACTAAAACGAGATAACAATCTTTAGAAATTTGTCGAATAAAGTGTTGTTTGCATATAATAAAAGTACGGTGTAAAGTTTAGATAAGCCTATGAAAAAGGTTGCATAATATATTGGACGCACAACTTTTGGGGATTTTTAAGGCACCCACCAGATGGGCCGGGAAAAATCATTCCTCCAAAATGAAGAAAATTATGAAGTGTTAGAATGGTACAGATTACAGGGACCTTTTTTTAGGACTTTCATTTTTGACAAGGCGATACAGACTAAATTTTATTTCAGTCATTATTTTTTAATTTTAAATATTTCATTATTTTTAATTTACCATTTAATTTAATTATTATTTAATTTATTTTCAATAAAATCGCCAAATCGCAAAATTTTATTTTGAAATAAAAAAAAATGAAATAAAAACGAGAAATTAAATTAAAATTAAATAAAATAAAATTGAATAAAAAAATAATAATGATAAAATTGTGCTCCTCCCTTGATTTAGTCGGTTCGCGATGACAGGATAGAGCAAGAGCTTGGCATATGAATACAGGAGTAACCTGAAAAGAACAACGGGCAGTGACGTAACTCGAGCTTGGCTGACAAAGCTCAAAAGGGCAGCGTCAGTTGGTGGATTATTGTTCGCATCCTTAGCCTCACCCACTCTTTTCGTACCGGTCTCCTGTTTGGCTTCTTCAGCTCTCATATTACCGAGAGATTCCGTCACCATTGCTATCGCCATCGCGGCGTCCGCGCTACCACCTATGAGATTCGACGTACCTTTTCAATTCATTTGCGTCTTTACCGTGAGCGAATCGCCTTTTGACGAAGTGCTTCTTTAGTTTGGAATGTTATTCAATATCCAACAAAGCGTTTCCGGAAACTGTAGGATAAGATTTCATCTTGTGCAGGTAGTTAGGAGCCGAGCACAATGCTGTACCTTGCTTTACGTTCAGATGACTCGTCGCTCTTATTTTTACGAAGCAAATTGTCGGATTAGACAATTAATTAGCGAGCCAAAATTTTGTGCCGAACGTTCAAACAACTCGAGACAAAACTGTCCCCGGAGCTCCTCCCTGGCACCGTTACTAAATCACAACGAGATGTTGCGCAAAGAAAAACTTGTGCGCCCCGGGCACGTAATTGTTTTATCTTATCTTTTTTCGGAAAATACCGGCCGTGAGTTTTCCCCCGATCGTCTGGCGCGATAACATAAGTTTACAAGTGTCAACGAATGTCGATAGCCTGGCGATTTGTTACAGCCTCTTTGAAAAAAGGCTCGCACTATCATCATCAGGCATTGTCTCGAGTTTGGTGAGTCAACGTCTGGCGCATACAGAATCGGGCCTGACAATGTGCATCGTTAAGTCATATTTTAAAAGTTGTGCTTCGTCGAAATATCGAAACGTTTTTATCAAGCACGGAAATGTCCTAGTCAAATAACTCGTACAAAAGTCGATACCTCTGGTAATTGCATCTCCTTTGGGAATCCCCAATGACTTGGTTCAGTCTCTGTTCGAATGCGTAACTTTTCGACAGGTGTTTAGCGCACGACAAAAGCAGATCCTCGAAGAAACCATCTCGGAACAAAAACTTTGACATTGTTATCTTCATTATTATTTACATCTTGTTTAAGTATCTTTCTTAGGAAACAATTTCACGCTACTTTCGGAAGTCTAAACATTTGTTGTTCGGTCTTTCTTTTCTTTTTCCCTCGTGCATCAAAAAACTGGACTCTAAAAAGGGAATAAGTAAAAATCTTGGAAAAGAAAGTAATATAAAATCTGAGCAGAATAAAACAGAAATTATGAAAAAAAAAAAAATTTTTAAATAAATAAAATAAATAAATGTTTGCTCTCCAGAAAGGAATGTGGGATTGACGATAATTTGGGAGGAATGATTTGATGGCAATATCGGATCGCGTGGTGTATAACTGGGAATGATTAAATCAGATTGATATGGCGGCGGCATTTTTATGATTCTATCTGTAAGAATTGAAAGCATGCGACTCGATCAGCGCGGCGACATGAAAAATAGCGCCAATTCTTTTTCGCAAGGTCGACGTCGAATGTAAAAGGAATGTGAGAATATAGCGGCGGCTCTTGAGCTTGATTGTTGCATTTCTTAGTGTAATGATGGTAGAAGGAAAGTACTCGCAGCCACACTGCCGCGATAATGGAATTCTCAACAGGGGTGCCATTGACGCGCCGGCGAGATGTCGCTTCATGTGGGTGCGAACTGTATACAGAGCATACCTGAGGTTGCTCTCAACGTTATAGTTATTAGATTACACGACGATGGACTTGCCTGTGAATCTTTCTTTACAATGAACATATGCTTATGTTCTGTATACTCGACACCCTCAAAAAATAATAATTCGGCACGTCCTACTATTATTGTTCGCATTAAAAATGATCATATTAAAAATGATGGTGCGAGTGATATCCAGATAATAAATGTTATGTGTCGTTTTATGTTTTGATGAAAGAGATGGAAGTGAAATTTATGTAAATTGTTTCTTTCAAAATAACGATCTTTGTCGTACAATCGCAAAGCGATGCTTGTTACAAATATAAAATCAACGGCCACAAAAACTCAGCGGGTGTGCGAGCTGTAAATATTTGTCGTCTAAGTGCGATGGTAAGGGATGCTTTTGATGAGAATGCGAGCAATCATAAGGGCAAGGGAGGCAGCTTGTTCCGCGCGAAAAAATGCTTCAATATATACTTGAAAAACAATCGTGTTTATATCACGACCCGTATAAGTAAGCAGCGTAAGTTTCGTACGTTATTATTGTTGTGCATGAAAAATGGCAGTGTGCAAAATTTGTATAAAAAATTGTTAATATTTTCAAGGGATTGTGAATGTTGTAAATTTAAAATGATTCGTCCAAAGCGAAGAAAAAAAGTTTGATAAAAAGTTTATTCTAATCAGTTCAGAAGTGTGTAATGAAAGATTGAAATGCGGTGACATTTTTGTCAGAGTTTGAATAGGCAAAACTGCTTGAAAGACCGATGAATAGCGCGAGGACAATGTGAGAAGTGAGACTAAGCCCTGGCATTCACTGTTTTATCATAGAATCTATATTGAGCTCTAATTGAATATCTTAGAATTTTTGTTAAGAATCAAGATTGTAGGTGAAAAAGCACCGAGTTCCTTATAGTTAGAGGCTTTTAAAAGAGGAGTTCAGAAACAGGTGGTCTTACGTATACATTCACGCACCACTAATTTCTTTTTCATCGTCCAACACAAAGACGCCGTTTTAAGTATGGGATCTTACATTCAATTCTTTTTTGCAAACTAAGACTAAATTAAGACTAATTTTCGTATATTTTTGTTCAATAGTTTAAAAAAAAACATGAACAATAATAAAATATAACTTCAGATTTACAAAAGATTCTCATGTTTAAATCTTTTAAATAGATGGATGAAACTTGAAAAAATAAAAAATCTTTGATTGTTCGATGGAGACCCCGTTTGTCTATGCAAAGTCACGTGTTGCTCGGTACAAAATCGTTTGTCAAAGGCCGTCCTCTTTACTTTGTAGCTCATCTTTTTTTCTCGACCCAACACCCCCGATTAAGGGCACGCTCATTGATTTGATTACAATTGTCATTTTAGAGGGATTAGTATTTCAATTATTTGTTCAATAAGATACAAGAGAGCTACCAGCAAATAATATCGAGTGCGGGCGTGTGTCCGTGTTTACACTCTGTTGAGAACTTCGCCGTTTGACGCAAGTAACAGGACATGCCTGTCAATCCTGTCAGCACGCAATCCAATCTTGTGCTGGAAACTTGCTTCCCTAACTTATCGATCCAACTCTTCTCATCCTGATGTTCCGCTACCATTTATACATCGAAGCATTTCAAAATTTTGAAAAACATTTAATCAGTGATATTTATATACTTACCCTAATTAATAATATATAATTTTGTTATAATAATAATAATGATAAGAATAATAAAACTTCTTCAATTATTAAGTATCGGGTTCCTTAAGAAATATTATGATTATTTTTTAAACGAAAAATGATTCTTTAATTTGTATGATTTTGATATCTAACAAATAGGTATTCAATTTCAGGTAATTTCGGGCTAATTAAGAAAAATTAAGAGAACAAAGTTCGCTTCTTTTTTTTATTTATTACATACCGTTAATTACAGTATTCGTAAAGTGTTACATTCGCACAAAGGAGTATGGACAGTAAATATTACCTACGATTGAATGTTTCAAAATTGAATCAACGTTGATGTCGATTAACAAATAAAACATGCGTCAATAATTATTTTATTGTCATGACGCGTTATAATTATACTATAGCATTCGACAGTCTTATGATAACTTTTTTTATAATCATTAATTTTTTTTACAAAACTTTTAATACGAAGCAAAAAATATATGTTCCATTGAAAATACCTACGTAGATGATTTTGAGCAATTTTCAAAGCACACATAAACAGGTTCATTTAATTTCAAGCACAGATTTTAAGTTTTATATTTTTTTATTTTAACCATGGTAAAAGTTTTTTTTTAATTTTTTTTAGTAATTGTAGATAGACTAGAAGATTTTTGTTATATTTTATTATTTTTGCGCAAAAGATATTTTGCAACCATCACATGGTTGCTCGTTTATTTCAAAAGTATTCCGATTAGTTGTTAAAACAAGGTTGACGGGATGAGTTTTTTTTCGAATTTTATCAATGCGTTTATTAGTTGAGGAAAAATTTGTTTGCATGATTTTGATAAGATTATGCAAGGAACTTGAATAATATGAGGTAAAAAGGTAATGATTTATAGAACTAATACTTGTTCGAGTATACATTGGATAATTCTCATTCACTGAGATACGTACTGAACGCAGAACAAATGAAAGTTCTACATGGAAATAGACATGGTGAACATTAAAAAATCGTAAATGCTTTAGAGGGTATTGATATTGGTAATAATTAGTTTAACATTTCATAGCAGCGGAGCCTCGAAAAAATATTGGTAATTAGTTAATCTAATGTTGTATAGTTAATTATATTGTGATACGTGACAAAACACATTTCATTGGAAGCTCTGGCTACTATGACATGCAATAAAAACGATTTTTCGATATATATAAATGATAGGATGAGTATAAAATAAGGAATGAATGAAGCATATACAAAAGTCCATTAATAAAACTATTCAAACTATATGACAGAAATGCATTGATTTATAGAAAACATTTCAAACGATTATGAATTTTGATGATCAATCGTCTATACTTTTTCACAACAGAAAAATGTAGTTTTTCATGTTTGTCGATTGATTTCAAATATACTAACTTGTCATTTAGACGCGTCATTAATAATGTTTAGCAATCGTGGAAATAAATATCATACAACTAAAAAGATAATTTTGATTCGAGTAGGTGATTTTAAGTTCTAAATTCTCATTTTTTAACTGTAAAGTTAGGTATGAGACAATTATTCTATGTCGAAGGTGAAACAGAAGCCCGAGTACGAAATTGGTATAACCAAAAAGGCAAGGGCCGAAGGCTCGAGCTGAGCATTTAAATGGCACATCGATAGAGATGAGCAGGTTGATGCAATTGAATTACTATAACTTATAGGGTAACATCAGTAATAATACAAATAACGGTTTATAAAAAAAACTTTAGTGCAAAGTTTGTTTTTTTATGGAATATAAATATTGAGGCAGTTGAGTTGGCAAGAGAGCATAATGGAATCAGTCATTAGATGCCTCTAATCTTTGTGAAATATCTTTCTATTCGCGATTCGGCATCACTAATTGAAAAATAAATGCAAACAAGTAACTGAATAGCAACCGTTTAAAATTGAACTCATCTGCAAAACGAGTAAAAGTCACTCAGATGATTTCATTCGAGTTTTCACCCTTCATGAGTTTCGATCACGTCTTGATTATTATACTTTTTTGTATGTATAGTCTGAAAAAAAGACAGTCTGTACAGGTACAAATAGATCTGCAAAAAAAGAAAGAATCTTTCGCTTAAAACGGTGTCCTTTTTTTTCGACTTTTTTTTTCTTTCTAGTCCCGTGTTATATCTATAAGTTAAAAATGTCTCCTACAGAATTAATTTGCTGTTAGCAGGACAAACTTGAAATAAACAATAGGTTTTTTCTTTTTCAGAATAAATAATCTCGTTCATGATAAAAATCTGGATTACAAAGCCAGAAATTTCATCAGAGCGTCATAGATGAGTTTTGGATTAATGGTTCCATCCGCAGTGTACCTGACTCCCCTCAAAGAACCATCGTCATGACTAACTACGCCATATTCACCAACAATGAATCCGTCCGAAGTTCGTTCCTCTATCCTATATTTGCGATAGTTACGACCTTCTTCAACGTAACTCACTTTCGTACTGTCCTCGGTTGTAGTTCGAGGTGGGTCAGTATAAATTTGTGGACCGTGTGCTTTACCGTTACTCCCGACGCTAACGGCCTCATCAACTTCATAATTTTGCTCCACTGGTTCTCTTTCGATTGGTTGACCATCTAGACCGTAAACTTTCTCGGGCTCTGAATAGACCATCGAAGACACCGAATAAACTTTTGCCGCTTCCGAGTACACCTTTTCCGGCTCACCGTAAACTTTTTCCGGCTCGCTGTAGATCTTGGCCGGTTCGCTGTAAACCTTTGACGGTTGACCGTAGATCTTAGCTGGTTTTGAATAAATTTTTTCTGGTTCACCGTAGACTCTTTCCGGTTCCCCAAAAACTCGCGCTGATTTTGTTGAAACATGAGCTGGCAGATTTTGATGGGGGTAGATCTTAGATTGTTCATTGTAACCTATAACAAATTTTGCAGAAAACAAATTAATTAAAAATTGAGTCTCATGTGATTGTGAAAACGAAAAAAAAAAAAAAAAAATTTTTACCCTTTTTGTCAATGTAAGATGTATGGTCATCGTAATGCCTGCTGGTTTTCCTTCCTTTGAGAGACTGTTCCTGCGAATCGCTCACTTTTTTCTGTCCCAGATTTTGTTTTGACAGTTCATAAATTTGTTCCACAGGCTCGGAATTACTGCTACTTGCTGTCGAATCGATTGGCTCTTCCTGGTTGTATTTATCATTGTTGGACGCCGATTTTGTTGTAAATGTGTTTTTATTTTTCCAGCTTGTTTTAGGTTCACCCTCGTCGACAGAAAATTCACTCCTGTTTGACTCTGAGACAATATTGCTAATCGCTTCTGTTATCAACTGTGCGGGAACTTCAGTGAATTGTGTCGTCGAGGTCGTTGAAGTAGCTCCAGAAAATGCTGGATGGTAATTTTCCACGTGGCTCGAGGTCGAACTTGACGTAGATGTGGACGAGGAGTACAACACCTTTGCTACTTTATTCGAATCGTGATGTTCCACGCGAACTTTGTACGGCGTTGCTTCGACAGTTGACGTCACGCTAACTCCGATGACCCTTTGATTCGTTTTTTGTAGACTATTATTAGTATTATTTTGAAGCCTATGGACCGATGAATTTGGAGTCAAGTTTTCTTTGGCGGATTTGACTTCCAACGGAGTCGAGTTCGGCCGGTTGGATAAGGACTTTTGACTAACAGGATAAAATCGTGATATTTCTTCGCTAGGTTGTGTCTTGTCTATCGTCGCTCGACTACTTGGCGCTCGGGATATCCGAAAAATTGACGCTTCATCCTGTCGCGACTCTGCGGTTGCATTGTCTTCGAATGGGTTCGACGTGGGTTTCCGGGCTACTGGTCTTCTGCGCTGCGGTCGCGGCGCCATCGCTCCGTTTATGAACACAGATAAAAATTCAGTCCCAGCTAAAATGTCGTTTTTTTTCGCCGGAGCACCAGTCGTAGGATCCCAAATGAACGCTGACTGTAAAAGTACCTAGAAGAATATAAAGAGAGATTGTAGTCAACAATTGTTGTTAGAGAAATATTTTATCGTGCGATTGAATGAAATGTGTTGCCGCAAGTTTCAAACGATCATAAAATTAACTTTTAAATTATGACAAAGATATAAAAATTTTATTTAAGAATTAAATTCTTTTGCCATGACATTAATATACTGTTTTGAGCAGCCGCACCTGTATATTGTTGTAAAGACGTTTAAACATGCCTTTGGCCAACATTTTTTTTCGCTTCCAAAATACGATGAATAATTTATATACTGAGGAAATTTTTGTGTCACTTAATAATGGTCTAATGAACAAATTAATTGGATGAACAAAAAAGTAACGATTGTTTCTTTCTTATGAATATGTACACTGGGAATAATACTTTCTTTATCATTGTGTAATTCAGTTTCACGAAATCTTATTTAATTTTCGGGTCAGGCCATTATTACGTTATGATTTAAATTTGCGACTTAATAAGAATGTATCCGTGGTATACCAGACACAAAAATCAAGCACCTATTATTGTCCTCCATAATAGTACATTTTTATGAATGTAACGATCAAATTATCAGCACATTATTTCCCATTATGTAGGAGTTCGACACTCATCAAACCCACTTGTATTCGTCACTACAGTTTATCATTTTTTCAGAACCTGTACGTATCTCTTACATGCATCAACCAAGGTCGAAATCTTACTTGTAACCCTTAATTTCTTTATTACATACAAAACTCGACGCTATAGCATAATATGTATACATATTATTTTCACATAAAACTATTGAAAACACTAAAAAAAATCAAACTAATTATTAACGATTAATTTAACCAATATTTTGAATCAAAACAAGGAGAACAAAAAACGTAGACTTGATGATGCCAAAAAATCTATACCAAATGCATAAGAAATGGCGCCAAAAAAGATCAGAAAAAATATAAATTATGTCACATTAAAGTTTCGTGTGGGCTCCGTCGAACAAAAAAAAAAGTGAATGCAACAAGTTTTTGTATAACTCTAAATTACATTGGAAATATTTTCTCAGTATCAAGGAGGCAAAAATAATTAATTACAATATCAGTCTAGAAAAAAAAAATTAAAATGAAAAACAAAATTGTATTTACAAGTGCGTCTGAACTACATCGTTATCATCAGACCTGTTATAATTTTATGATTCATCATATTTGAGAGGTAATATCTAGACACCAAAGTACTTGCGAAGTGGTTTTGTTGTTGAAGACAGAATTATTTGCATCTGTCACTTGGCGCCTGAATTTAATCGAGCCAGTAGTGGATATGTAAGTGTTGATGCTTATGAGTTAGCCGCGTAGCACGACAAGTAGTTAAAGTGAAGATGTACAATATCTTACTTAAATGAGGAATTTAAAAAAATGGACAATATCAAGGTTAACGCAGCGTGAGATAAATTGAGCCGTATGTATATTTTATTCCTATCGTTTTCATTAATACGTGTAATTTATTCGTTGCTGCTGATTTACTCGAAAGTACAAGGTGCCTCTAGATTAAGAAACTTAAAACTTTTTGTTTAAACATCAATTACCGATCTCGTGTAATAATGGTCATTGGCCTTCTGCGCACTGCATATGTGAGCCTTAATCTCAGGTTAACCAACAGCGAACAATTCAAAATTAGCATATTAAATGAAGTGTCCATCTGACAAGTGTTTAAAAATTTTTTTTGTAATTTCAATTAATTCATTATTTTCAACAATGAAAGACTGCCATTTTTATCAACGTAGAATTCCTCAAATTGTTTCTTTCAACTTTCTCAATTGAAAGTTTTTTTTTCTTTTGTTACGAATTGTATTGATAGGTTCACAAAAATTTCATAATGAATTAATTAGGAAATATTGAATTCAAATAAATTCCTTTATCTGATTTAGTGCAAGATCATTGATCAATATGTAGTCTGTGCAAAAAAATTAAGTCATCAAATATAATATGCATATGAATGCAAAAGCATTCTTTGAATATTTTTTTTACATTAAATTCTTGAACTTGTACGAATCTGTGTTAATGACGAAACATGAGTTTCACCGTCTGCTGTCTAGTTGCAAGCTTTAATGATTTGACTTTTTGAATTTCGTTTGAAAAACTGGACAGTTTTTTGAACTTTTTTTTTTTATATCAAGTTTCAATTCGTATCAAGGGCAATATCGACTTAAACAAGAAATTCATCAAGTCAAGGATTATATCAATATATTTTTCATTCACAATTTTATACACCCGACCCATAAATTTATCAATTTAATTTAAGACACTAATGCCTCAATTCAGGACGTTTTTCAATAAATCTTCAAAAACGTCTGAAAAACATTTAGAAAAAATATCTTGATTCAAGTTGTTTTTACAGTGGCAGTAGAGAACTTCGATATTGTTTTATCGGATGAAAAAGCGAATCAACATCTGAACGATAATTAATTAAATTAATTTTCAACGACGGTAAGCGTAAAAAGCTTCTTGCATTCACTTTTTATGTTAATGCGTTTAGAGGAGATGGCTATGGCATTAATGATTACTAGCATAAAGATAGGTCTCATCTAAAAGATGAAATTCTAAGAGCGCCGCATCAGTTTGACATTTATTCTCAGTTATGTGAAAGGTGTATAAACCGAGCGCGGGACAGTGTGTATACGCATTCATGTTGCACAGCGCAACGGCAAACAGCAGCATAGAACTTGCAATCGTCCATTTTTTCGAGCTAACTTAATTATCTTCATTTTAATTTGTACATTATTGATTGGATAGTGTTCAAAGTTGGTATTAGTGGAACGGGGCAAAAAAGAGCTGAAGATATTGCATAGTTTTAGTCTTCTGACGTATAGATATTTTCAAAGAGAGAGAAAGAAAGAGACAGAGAGAGAGAGAGAGAGAGAAAGAGATAACAGTTTGAATTTTTATTGCAAATACGAGGCCCTACTAGTGAGATTTGCGACAAGCCACCAGGATATCCAGTTACTGTGAAAGAGAAAAATATTGTTTTCTGGTATTGCTGCTTGCTCAAGCAAGGACCCGATTTGCGAAGGTCGTTCAATGCCGTTCGTCCCAGGTGACCCTTCTCACGTTGTCTTGAGTTTACTTTTGTTCGGCTTTCCACTCACCTCCGTTATTCTATTCAATTACAATTCTTACAAATCGATCTGTTATTATTAGTAATGCAAATACGTGAACAGGGGTTTGCATTCCTCTTATCGTTCACGTTTTTTTTCTCTCTCTCTATTAGATGAGTCATTTTTTTGTTCTTGTTTCATTTAGCAAAATGAAAAGTGAAAATAATTTTTTTTAAACAATTGGAGATGTGAAATAAATTGACAAAGGTGAAAGTAACGCGAAAAAGTAACGACAAACGTTTTGAAAATATGTGTGTGATTAAATCATAAATTTTTGAGATGAACAAAAGTACATTGGAAATGCATTTCTGAAACACGCGGATTACAAATAAAATTCGTTGGAAGGTATTAACGTCGGGATTCGCAACGGAACACGGCACCGCGGTTAAATTGACTGCATAAATGTTAACTCAAATCCTCTGATACAGTGTTAATCTGATTAACATGACTGCGAGTATGTCGCGTGTACCAAACAGCAATTTGCCACAGTGTAACAAATTTTTTTATTAAAATTTAACATCGCCCCTTTGTGACACTATAAATTGTCAAAAGTGTAAACCGTAGATATGCATGCGGGTATTTTATTTCATCCAATTAAGATCTTTTTTGTTTTCTTTCGTTTAACAGAAATCATTTTATTATTTTTTTTTTAACAGAAATTAATTATTCACGTTACAAATGAAGTTGTAACAGAAAAGAACAGAGGAATTAAAATTAAAAAGATGAATTCATTAGTCGAAAACAATCAATATTAATAAAACGGGACGTCTACTGAAGGTGGAGGTTAATGACTAACGTATTAACACTTTAAAAGTCTGGATGCAGTCGTAGTCGTATAAGTTTATTGGCGAGTTCAATGCCCGGCGTGTCGTAAAATTTACGGAAGTCGAAAATTTGCATTAAACGATATTCCGTTAAAATTAGAAGCCCAAAGTAATGGACGGAGGGTATTGCAAACGGCGAATATTTTAAGAAATTAGGATGAAACGGCAGTGTTTATGCTGCATTATTCATGAACGCAGGACGATTCCTGCATTGGCAACTTTAAAGGTGACATCGGTGCAATAAAATGTTGATTCCTTAGCCAGCGAAATTCGCTGGTTTGTCCTTGCCGAGGTCTTCTACCTAGGGCGTCAATGCCCGAAAAATATGACAAAAAAACATTTGCAAAAAGGATTAAAACAAATTTTTCGCCACTGTTGAGATGCCCTTTTGATATTTGTGGACGCTAAATTTGTCTTTGCGCCAAAGATCGATTTAAATTCAAACATTTCAACGTCGCGAAAGAGAGACGTTGTTTTTTAATTTTTTTTAAATAAATATTTCAATTTTATTGCAATGCAGAATTATTTTAAATTAATCGATCTGTTAAAAACAAATTGAACTATCCTTTTGTGTGACGTTACAAAGAATATTAGTTCGACTTCGTTAACGGCAATGCGAAAAGAAAACAGTTAAAAAAAAGGTTTTGTTAGTCTCTTAAAAACTGTCGTCTTTGACGTCAGTGCATTCCTTTGCGAAACTGAATAAGATAACGGAAATTTACATTATATTTGTACTTCGAGGGTGAGATCACAGCTTTTGAATGATTAAAAAAAATGTTTGATTAGCTTGTGCATAACCGAAGGAATCCGCAAGGAATTCCACCGGGCGGTATAAAAATAACGATTCGTTTCATTCGGTTGATTAAATATTTTTTTATTATTATTCTTTCTCTCTCTTTTTTTTTGATAAATTTTGCAACTTAAAACTCGATGAGATAGGTAATTGTTTATTAAAGTCGAACAACTAACCAGCTGTAATTTTAAACTGTTACAAACTGATACATATGTAATACTAAAGCAAAAAAGTAGTCCTTTCACTGCGATTGGGCACTTTTACCGAAATTTCCAATGATACGAGCGAATTTCAATACCACACGATGGATAGGACTAGCAATTTACCGGTAGCCTTTCAACCTACGAATGACATTATAGATTTATATCTGAGTGTTGTATTTTGCGCAATTCAATTTCAATAAAAAAAAATACGTACAAAAACTCATGATAGAGAATTATTAAGAAGTACGAAGGAAAAAAATTGTGAAAAATATGTATCACACTCGAATCAATTATGGTCAATGTTATTTTCAAATAATGTAGTCGTAGAAATTACACAATTATGCAAATTCCCGCCGCACGATATGGTAATGCACATTTTTGCCGACAATATTTTGTGAATGAATGTAGAACTGAAACTTTTTGGATGACGATATCGTTTTGGCACATGATTCGCAACGCGTTTAAGTATAGAACTGACAATGAGTATTGTGTAAGCGCTTATAAAAAGCCCAAAAGTTATGCCTACCGAGAGATTCCACCGACAATATTCCTACCACGATACAAAGATTGATTTGTTTAAACAGCTTACAAAAAAAATTTGTTGAACGAAATTGTGACTGTTTTTATAAAACGCTTGTTGCCAGGGACGGTTACGGAACCGTGCATTCCAATTGTGTGGGCAGATCACGCTATATTATTGTCTGAATATGTGGAATACCAAATCAAGTTAGCTGTTCTTTTCATTTCAGATTACACTTATTATAATGACATAACACCGTACAATGCAATATGAAATACTACAATCTGATAGGATATACTAATTAAATGAAAATTAAGTAACAAGTTTAATTGTTGGGGGAAAAAGTGATCTACAATTAGATCGATCTCTTTTTTTTGCACCAACCATGAGATACGTATGACAAGTTTGTAATTTTCTTAGTGATTGCACATAATGGACATAAATATTCATCTCTTCTTGAAACGGTGAAATGTATACCGCAAATGTTACCAATTTTGAAAATTAAATTTCATCTTTTCTTCTTTTTTTTCTTTTCGGCTCTTCTTTGAATCGCCGAACAACTTGATTATACAGTATGAATGCAACACATATGGACACAAGAACACAACTGTATATATGATTATTTATCTATGTGTACAGTGAAGCACGGTCGAGCTCCTTTCGTTTGTCAAGGATGACGGCCCAGTTCTTTGTCGACGCGGACTGCGCGGAATCTCGCTCAAACCGGAAGCGTCTTGTTCGAAACCTGTCGGTGCATCGGTGATGAGGATTCGCTTGGCCGTGTCGAGAGTCAAGGTACAGACTAATTACTAATTTATTATTATCCACACGCGTACTTTCCTTTGTGGAAAATTCTTGAAGAATCTCAAGAATCAATTTCAATCGCTAATAAATAACTAAATCAAGAAAATCAACAGCAGCGTATAGTCGTGTGGGTAACCAATCCTCTTTATTCTCTTTCTCTCCGAGATAAAAGAATTAAAACCAGCTAAAAAACAAATTTTAGAAAAAAAAAAGTGGAAAGAAAAAGAAGGTTAAAATAGTTTGAATAATTAGCATGATAGTACACGGATATCAGTCTCGACGAACAGCAGGAAGTTTCTTGTTGTTAGACCGGATATAGTTCAATGAGGCGGCAAGGAGTCAACACTCGAACAAATCACCTCGATATGACATGAAAATGAGCGACCCATTGAGATGGTTCTGCAAATTGATCTATGATTGCAAATAAAATATTGTTCCTCTGTGCACACAAATGTTAAGATTATTTATCAGATTGAATTAAAGTTGCATTTATTTTCATTCAACATTTCAAATGTTATTCGCGGAGTGATAAAAAGGATGCTTCATCCCAACATTTTTTCAGAATCTTCGAATGTAAACATTAGCCGTCGCGTTTCACAATGTCTAATGCCAAGTCATTGACTGGTAAAGGTATAAGAGCATCTCGGTCTTATTAACGATTAAAGTTATATAAGTGCAGGTGAATAATTTACCAAGTAATCGTTCGCGATTCGAATTGATCGAGCCTAGACGGTAAACCAGTTTTGTTATATTAGTTGATTGAAAGTCCACCCCGCTGACAAAACTTCGTATTATACCGCCGTAACTGGCGTAGTGGTCGGACACTTGACCCTTCGTGACACTTTTTTTTATTACCACCGAAGACATCGGTACAGGGCTTGTAATCTAGTGCTATTCATTATCACATACCGCCTCAACTTGTCGAGTATAATGTATATATTGTGTAGGATCACTTGCTCACTGTAAATAACTGAGCAATCAAGCGCGATTTATTGTAAGTATGGAATCAATTGTGCAGCTCTTTAGATACATAAATAATTATTCTGCCTTTGCACCCAAGGTATAAGTTATGAAACATTGTCAAAGAAATCTCAGCAAAAGATTCAATCCTTTTAACTTTCAAAAACAAAGAAAAGGTTTTGATTACCGAAGTTGTAAAATCACGGAAAATCCAAAACGGTTAAAAATGTTTTCTGTCCTAGTCGTACACTTTTCTTGTACCCCCTTTCTTTTATCGTACAAACGTTACGTTAAAATTTATGCCAGTTTTATATGCACAATTGAGATTTGATCACAAAGCTTTGTCGAGCTCTGAATTTGATACTGAAAATAACAAAAAAAAAAAAAGAGTCAACATTAAGCGAGCAATAAAAGCAAGAAGTTGGCAACATGCGCGATGAATGAAAAATGTAAATTGTTTTCGAAGAGAAAGAGTGTGAGAGTTATAAGATTGTGCGTTGACGTTTGTTCGAGCTTGCATAACGAAGGTGGTTGGTCCGCGAACGTGTCCTATATAATTCAGAACAATGTACGTGTGCTGAAGTATTTCACACGCACACAGTCAGCGCCTTATATGTATGTAAGCGAGATAACGTGCTGGTATCCTTGACTCTAGTAGGTACACGCGACTGTCATTGTGGGTATCTTTAAATACCGTTGTTATACGCAAAGCAACTCATGTAAATATAGCAATGGTCATACGATAGTCGCCAGGACGAGCAGTGGAGAAAATTCACCATGCAGGGAGAGACTTGCGAAGAATAATGCCGCGGCTTAGTATTATAACTGAGCGCGCCATTGAATATAAATAAAAAATCAATTTTTTTCATTCAATTTGCATTTTTTTGTTTATTTTTTTTCTTCACAATAGAATTAATCATTAATGCCAGGTCTGATTTTCAAGTCTTAATTGTTTATCTGGTTACTTATCAAAATTAAAATTGTATAGTTGAATCAACTAAACTCGGTGCAAACAATTGCTAGAAGCAACGTCCACTTGTTAACGATGACTCATAAACGCATAGGTCGTTTTAAGGTGAGTAGTATAATAAAGAATGCGCCAGATCTCTCTCCGGTCGACTATATACTAATTCACTTTTTTTTCTCCTTTTATTGCAGACAATCGTTGGGGATTTAAGATCGACCTCTTGTACTTGAAAGGAAAACCTACCATAATAATGAGCGTGGTGCTCGCGATGGTATATCCATTTGTAAATATTCCACGCGCCATGTCTCTCCTAATCGGCTACCACATCATCCTGAACTTTATAGATTCATGTTGAAACGTTGCGGCAATCAAGCGAGATGACATCAAAGATCACACAAGTCACTATCAAACTTTTTTTCTTTCATTCGACCGAAACGGCTTCGACTATTCACTTCATTGGACTCGACGTTCATCCAAGACAAAAAGAGCGCTTAATAGCCGATCAATTTGGAGGCCGGTGCTTTGTTTGCCAGCGTCAATTTGCTCTGCTTGGCTTCGACATTTTGGAAGAAGACAAAAAATTAGAAAAGAAACAATTTGAGTATTGCGATGAAACTTGAGTGCACCGTATCGGAGCTGTGCGTTCGGTCCTAACCGCAGCTCAGGGCTCAGGCAACTGACAGCGGGTCACAGTCTCTGCTCCGGACGGCGCCACGCCGCTTACAGCTGATTCAATGTTGCTTATCCGATCTCCGCCGCCACCATTTGTATTGCTGCTCACTCTCTCTCTTATTGCAGTCGCCTGCACTTCTCAACATCTCTGATAAAAAGCGCATAATAAAATGCACCTTATTAATAATATCAATTTTACATCTTATAACTTGATCAAAAGGTTCTTGTTGAATTGTAAAGTGCACGTTTCAGAACTCGTATGGTACTTGCAATTATTGCATCTGAATGAAGTGAAAATAATACAACAAGAGGGAAGCTCAAATTTAATGTCCAATTAATTTTTATCTTTTTACTAAAACCGTTGCTAATTTAATAATTTTTTGTTTTTTTTTTTTCAGATCGACGACTAATCTGGCCCCTCTCAGCAGGGCCTGGTAATGAACCGTCCGGATCCCTTTAGCAGCGCTGCCAAAATGAGTTCAATAAATTAAGATAAATTAATCTGATGGAGGGAGCTAAATTTGTTTTTATTAGGAGACTCGGCGCAGTGACTCTTTACGTTAAACAGTAGCGAAAGCACCGCGATTTCGCATTAAGATTAGATGCACGAGTGACAGAAATAAGAATTCTGATTTATAAAATCGTTGGAATTAATTTATGCTGATTAACACTCACTTGTAAAGTGATTTATTTTTTTATGTTGAATGAAATTGGTTGATGTTTTGATTTAGGGGGCCCATCTCGTTTATCTTTACAGGACGTTTCTATTTCACGCTGGAACATAAAGAGCATTTGATGGTGCGTGTACTTGGAGATACACCTCAGAGACGTTGTTAACTAATTCTCATATTCGTAGACAAGGCTGTATATCCTGATGGACATATTTTTTTACGAAACCCAAACCGGCATCGTAATTATTGAAATAAATTGCGAGAAAATGTTTTCGCACTCTTCAAGGGACAAAAGGAATAACGCAAGATTTTTCGCATTCTTCGGGACCATTTAACAGATAATATTAGACTCCTTAATAGTTGTATACGTTCGGCCTCCGTTTGACCGAAATAATAAAATTTCTAAAAAAACATTCACAAAACTGCATTCCAGTTTATAATGATACCAATAAAACTCCTCCGGTATTCTGCAGTCTGTCTAAACAGCTAAAAGTTTTGGAATTTTATCTCACTTCTCATGTCCTTCATGTAAAATATCATCTGAACCATTGATGCGCCAATTGTAGTGCCGTTAAGAGTCAATATATATTCAAAATTTTTATTTCCTCGACGTGTTTGTTTTTTTTTTCCAGCCCCGAAAGATGTTGCGGGTTAAATTCGTCCGGCAATTATTGTCACCGAGGTATAAATAATTGTTTTGCGATGTTATTGCAGACTTTGGCGAGTGCAACTCTACGAAATCAAGAACTCGAGAGAGCATGAACCGTGAGGCAGACGAGTGCGGCCATTAACATCCGTCAGTTGGTATGTGTTCCTTTTACATTTCGTTATCAATATGAGACTGAGCGCACTACCATACGATGTCCGCATTTTTTACAAGGCCGACTAGAACTTAAGTAGGCGTCTGTATTCTCGATAAACTCTCGGCTGGATTTTGGCGCACACTTTTACGATTCTTTTTTGTGTATATATTTAAACTTGTATTAGTTTAACGACTCTAAGCATCTAAACAATGATTCTAATGATATTATTTACTCATAAGGTATAAAATTAAATTAAGTAATATTTTTATCACTTGTTTTTTGTTGTTATTTTTTCTCTTTTCATATCTAATCTCTTCTAGTTAATTAAAAACATCGAAATACTCTTTTTTGATGAACGCAAAAATGCACTGGAGAAAATCAAGTTTCGCGAAATATTTGTGCTTCTAAATGTGTCTCTTTCTGTTTAAAACGTTTCGAATATTTCCATAAATTAACATCTGATAAAGATTTCAGCGTTTTTTAGTAGCTAATCCTGCATTATAACTTAATTTTGTTATGAATAAATAATTGATGCTGCAAAAACGTTTTGTAACATGGATTGTTATTTGAGCCGCGCTGTATCTTTATTTTGGACAAAAAAACTTCAATTTTCAATATTTTTTGCGTCACTTAAAAAAAGGAAATTTTTCCTTATGGTCCTTTTTTCGGATTTGAATGATCTTACACGGTTTCATATTGCTTTGTATGAACGGTCTCGCGATCTTGTGTTGAAAGTTGAAAGTAAAATTATCAGAAGGTAAGCAACAGCAGAGGATAAAGTAATAATCTGTAATGGAATCCGGATTATAAACATTTACAATACTTTCAAACTGTCGATAAAATAGAATTCAATAACGTTTATTTTAATTTTATAGTTTGAAACAAATTGATGATTCACATTTTTGTTATTATTCAAATCTCTAAGATTGAAATCCAATTCCAATTAAATTTGTACGATTAAAAAAAAAACATCTATAATGCTTATATTTCTAGACCAATACATATTTGATAAATTTGTCTTACAAAAAATGTATCAAAAATTAGGTTCTTTTGTAGTTGATTGATTCATTATTTGAATATGAAAAGTGAAATTATGATAAACGGTATATATGAATTCACAAGGAACATTAAAATAGTTAAGTGAAGGATGAATTTTAAAATTGCATTGTTCGTAATTTTAGAGTCTAGGTGCGTTGTCCGCGTAATACTTGAATATTTCAGTGGGTTAAGTAGTAAATGCAGTGGTGGTCGGACCTTATGGGCGGGCCCCACCGCTCCTGTGGCGGACCTATATATAAGCAGAAGTTACGGTGAATCGCGATCCTATAACACAACAACAACGCCACGATGATCCTTTCGGTAAGTCGGCTTAGATTTTCATTCACTCACCAAACGTCACATTTTCCTATCTGACCATCTTTCTAATGCCTTGTCAATTTTCTCTTATGATTTAATGTCGTATTTAATATTTCTTTGACAAATTTTTATTATAACTTTTTTTTATTCATCATTTAAATCATTATTTTGAGTAGATTGAATGCAAATTTAAATTGTTGATTCATTTTTTCATCGAGTGTTGAATTTGAATTTTCAGAGGCTTCTGTTTTTTACATGCGTTGGCACGGCTCTTGCGCAATATCAGCCCACGACAACGCCGGTACCAATTTTGAAACAAATAAATAGGCAAGTACTAATCAGTCGGACAATTTTTAGCAGGGGTTACTCATCATTAGAGAGTTTCTTTTGTAAGATACATAATAGCCTGTACATAATCGATAATCACTTGTTTGTTTTACATCTTAGAACATAATTAAACTTTTTCTTCTATTTGAAAAATTTAATCATCTTTTTTTTCCAAATTTATTTTATTATTATTTTACTTGTTTTAAAGCTGCTTTATTTGTTTGATGTTTATTGGTTATTTAAGTTACGGCAATTAAATTGAAATAATTTTATTTTGTAGACACAATGAAGACGGAAGTTACAGTTATGGATTTGAAGCTGCTGACGGATCATATAAAATTGAATCGAAATATCCTACAGGTGAAGTTTACGGGAAATATGGTTTCATAGACGATACAGGAAGCGTGCGCGAAGTCGAGTACGGTGCGTCAAGAAGAGGCTTCGAACCAGCCGGAACTGGTATCAATGTGCCGCCCTCAACGGTTTCCGGAAACAGTATAGGACCAAATGAGCCAGAGGATGACGGACAGTACCGCGAAGACCCGTCCATCTATTACACCGATCCAAAATACACCAACGGTGAACGTTACGATCCAGTGCCAAAAATACCATCAGTGTATCAAAATTATAAAATTCCTACACCTTACAAACCAGCGGGGTGAGTTTAAAAAAAATTGGCCAATTGGAATTGAACTTAAAGAGGCCACAATTTGAGATACAAAATTAACAAAAAATTAAGAGAAAGATGAATAGAAATGAGTTGAAATGAGTGTGTAATCTCTGTCCTGGTGATTTTGTTTCTTTGTTTGAATTACATGCTAATTAAAAGTAAGAATGATTGAAGATGGAAAGTTAAAGTGAACTAAATGAGGGACTTAATATCATCTTGAAACGATGGCAACATTTCTTATTAGAATCACGTGCGCCTTTACGTCCAAATGTACCTATCTAAGAAAAGTGAATCAAATGTCAAGAGAATCGCATGAACGCAGTGAGCGTGGGAATAGCGAATCGTGAATTAACAGTAGGTCATTGGATTCGTTGCAGTAAATCCATAGTAGCGGCGTATCGACAACCGCTTGCGCCTCAACAGGAATATCGGCCGCAGCAGCAGTATAGGATGCTCCATCAGTCTGCGATCCAGGCATCACAGCATCGGCCACAATATTACCCGAGTAGCCCAACCATTAAAAGATACGACTACAATCCGAACTACAACTTAGATCGTTCGAGTCCTTACAGCCAATACTAACGTAACACTGTCGACAGCCAAATTGAAATGTCATAAAATTGATGGTCTGCTTTTACAATTAACTTGTAATCTTTTTTTTCGTATTATTAAACAAATGCATTTTGTTTGCGCATTGATTCGAATGATGTTTTTATGAAACGAAAGTTTAGCTTGTGGTTATCGTAATGGTTATTTTGCAATAAGTTACATAAAGGCTTACTTTTTTTTCATAATTGAATCATGTTTATTGCAAATTTGTTCATTATTTCTTCTTTGACAATTGATTTCTTTTTTTTATCGTTTTAGATTGTGCAGTGATGAGAGAAAAAAAATTGTTTTCAGTTTTGCTTAACCTGCAAACAGTGATTTCAAACGACTCGGTCGAAAAATTTAGAAAACAATATGTATTGTATAAGCATAATGTACGACTTACTTTATGGATCTCCTTTCAAAGTATGGTTGAGGTTCAAATGTCATGAAAAAATTTTTTGAAAAATCGTCATAAAAGTAGTGATCTCTCCCACTGGAAACCTACTTTTTGTTTTCCTCTTAACCTCACGCCCACTGGAAAACAGTTGGAGAAGCCGCGACGTTTTACTGCTTAGCTGTTAAGAAAAAGTATCATGTAAGGAGTTGGTGAACCCAACTGTATCGTATTTTAGCATCGCTCGTTTCGCTCGTGCAACCTCACACTTGTGCGCGGATTCACCAACTTTTCCTGCTTATGACATCGCATAATATATCATTTGCAAAAGTCACCTACTTCACTCTTCTTAACCCAGTTTGAATTTTATTATTAAGAATTCAGATTGTATATACCTAAAATGTGTATCTTAATGAGACGAATAAAAAATTTCAAACTTGACTGACTTGTTGATTGATGATATTCCCAAATTAAAATTTTTCATCCGACACAAATTTGAATGATCGATTTTTGCTATCATTCGAATTTACAGTGGATGAATAATGTGTGATTATGTTCTGCGACTGAAATGATTGTGAAATTTCAAGGGTAATGCCTTTCTCCGGAACTGAACATTATAGAGGTCGTTTAGAATTGTGTACGACTTTTTATCGTGTTGTTCAAGTTTAGACATAAAAAATAGGTCAGGCGCAAAAAGTTTGGTTCAAAGCATTCTCAGATTGTAAAATGTCTTGTTATCCCGCGCAATTTGATGAAGGGGAAAAAAAAAGGATTGCGACCTTGCCGCTCGACTACCTTCAAAGACATCCTGTATACCGATTAGGTACCTGCCATAAGATTTTCGATGACCATAAAGAAAGGCAGGGCGTTTAACAGCGCCACGCCCTGGAATTTCAACAATTAGCTTTGTCATTTCCGATAATATTCTACTTTACGACATTACGCGGACACCCCATATTATTTCCAACCTATCGACCAATTATTTGGTTATTAAATAAATTTTCACTTACTGGTGTTCCAGAAAACTGACTTCTTATTTTGCTTGAAACGGCGTGTAAAACAGCCACTACTTACACAATATTTTAAAAACTCCAAAAAAAAACTAGAAAATGACTTAAAAGATAAAGTAACTAGCAGCAAACTAAAATTAGTCGGGATCCGCTGACAATATATTCATTTCATTGCGGAACGAAAGTCTGTTGATTCCATGAACTTGTTACAATTCATTAAGTTTTTTTCATTTGATTTCACCTTCTCAAGTTTTTTCACACATTTTGCGAATTCGCATGCCAAACTCGTGCCATGAATGTATGAAGAATCTAATTTTAAGGAGGAAAAAAAATGAAAGTCCGAGAGTGAAAAAAAGAAAAAAAAGTTTACATGCAATTTTCTTTTTTTCAATTCTCATTCTCAATGTTTTTCTAAATATTTTTTTAACTCAAGAACGGAAATTGCAATTTTGTTAGGCGTTTATTTAACAGTGTTTGTTTACCATCAATGAAATTGCAAACAACGTCCGTCTAATTGAATTTATTCATCGCGGCTTTTTCCGCGCTACAAACGTTTATTAAAGTTCGATGAAAGTAGAAATGATTTGATAATGGGATGGGCGTGCGCACGGTTGTGCCGTGATTACTTAAATCATAGAAGTGATGCAACGTCAATTATAGGAAGCGTGCTTCCATCAAACGAGACGCTTATGTATCGGAACGTGCTACTCATATTAGAAGTGCGCGCTAATTTGTCGCGAGTTGCTCTATATATAAAACAATCTAAATGTCAGGGCTGATAGCGCGTGCATAAAGTGTGAAAGGCGCAACAATTACGCGATCAATTTTTAAACGCCGAATACAAATTACGAGATGGAAAAAAAAAAATTACAATATCAACTTATCAACTTTTTTTTCTCTCGACACCACATTAATTATCGCTTTATGACACTTTCAACGTAACGACGAAAAACAGTCGCATGCATAAGTTGCACAATTTTTTATATGTCGCGTGGAAAAATTGTAAACAAAAATTTTTTGGGAAATCATAAAGGTATGATTTATTGTAAAGTTGGCGTAACGAATTAAGTATTTACACAATTTGAACACGGCAAATATTTTAATTAATATTGATCTAATCGACATCGGAATTGAAATATGAGCAAAAATGAGGAAATTGTGAAAGTTAAATTGATTGGATAACCATTTTCGTCTGGAAATTCGTTTGAATGGCTAGAGCAAGAGCAATATCGATGCATGTGATATTACTTAATGACACTGACCAGATGTGAGGCGTACCATAGCTTCAAGAACATCGAGTGTTCAGGTTTTGCAAGGACGTATGGGAATGAAACACGATTCTTAATTCGGTCTCCAACGCCGTTTGTCCGAGCCTGTGTACTTTCACTGTTTCGCGTTACTTCCAGATGATGTGTTACTATAATTACACCAACAATCATTTACGAATCCACAAAGATTTCAAATGAAAAATTCGAACCTGATAGCCAAGGTTAGCGCCGTTGACCTTCCTCGTCGAACAAAAAAAAATAAATAATAAGATATTGCTTCGCTCGAAATTTTTCACGTCTCAGTGTCAAAGGAAATCTCATTTGATCGTAATTAAATCTTAATAATTGCAAAGCGTGTTACGTCAAATGATTATGTTAAGCCTCTTAAGATGGTATAAAGAACAACGAGATTTATTACCCATGGGTTGAGCTAGATAACTATATATCAGCTTCTTCTTGAGGATAACACGCGTTGGGTTACATGTTTCGAAAACTGGTGCAGAACAATAAAAGATAATTTTATCTGTGCTGCATAATTTTTACAGCTAAGTGCAGGTTTTCTCATTTGGGTGAAAAGTTTAAAGCCTGACGAGACATCAGCTCGCGACTTGGTTTACTTCATCAGACATTCTTCATCTAAACTGTCCTAAGGTCCTTTTCGACTTTTACAACAAGACAGGTTCATTAAAAATTTTTAACCAGTTTGTATGCCTATCGATTGTATAATGGTTATTTAACCATGTAATATTTCTTACATAGTCGAAAGTGTAATGACCAGGAATAGAGAGTTTACCATAACACTTTCTTTGTGTAAATCGTTCGCGAAGAAAAAGTCGGAGTAGGAAATAAAAATGAACTGCACTGATAATGTCTAGTTTCAAATTTGATAAAATTATCACTAGCTACAAATTAAATCTTGAGTCTCGTGTAATTGTTTTTTTTAAATTATCTTTACATACCAGATCCATGTCCGTAAACCGCGCGTCACTTTTGGATTATTTATTATATCTGTATGATGAAAAATTTTGATTTTTCTATTTTCCGATTTTTGTTTTCAAATTTGGGTATAAAAAACCAACAAAAATATAATCAATTGAAAATTTGGTAATTACGAGTTTTTGTAATTCAATTTACTTTTGCATTTCAAATTTTGTTTTTGAATATGATAAATTATGATGGACTTTGTAAATTGTACAAAAAATCAATAAGTATGAAAAAAAAACTCGCTATTGGAACTCATTGTGTTGAAAAGTGTCATTTTTTATATAAGACCTTTAAAAGAAAGGTAACAATAAATTGACAGTTGAGTTAATTTTTTTGTCGTTTTTATTATTATAAATACAAACGTTTTTTGTCAAATCAATTGTTGGTATAATTTTGTCGAGGTACAGAAATAAAAAAAGGTTTGGAAAGACCTTGGGCCAATAATCTTGTACATTTTATCTAAAGTCTTTCTCTGCTTTTATATAACAATATGAATTGATTTATTGAAGTCTTCAATCAGTGATTGCCAACAGCTGTGTCTAAAAATATAAATTTCCAAAAACAATGTAATTGTAATTGACAAAGTTCGTTATTAGAAACATTCAAACAACCTATGAAACTATTAAACAAACATCAAAATAAATCACGTTTGTTGTAATCACGATTCCAAATAAGCGACACAAAAACAAAGATAATTCAAACATACAAATATTTCTTGATACAACATCGATCTGGTTAATTTATTATTAATCTCAAATTGTCAAGTACAGACAATCTCGTTGGGCAACTTTTCAACAGTTACAGAATTAAACTCCACAATATCTGTTTGGATTAGCTTCAAAATTTGTATTTTTATCGGAGGAGGGAAAAATCACGACTGTTTTGCGGTAAGACGTGCATTTAATGATCGCCTAACATTAAAAAGCGATCGCAAAGATTGTCAAATGAAACGTCCTTTGCATAAGGAATAACGCGCGGTTGACGGACAGAGCAAAATTAGATGTTGGCTCGATAGCTTTTAGGAGTACAAGGTACCGTAAAGAGACAAGGTAACTGCATGAACAGGAGTTAAATAGATAGTGAAAGTTCCCTAGCGATTGAGAAACGGAGGGGGCGGAAACGGGGCACACTAAGGTATATGAGGGCTTCAGTTTCAGTCTCAACCGGTACTCTAACTCCACGGACTCATTATACACATATCATAATAAGTTAGCCCTTAGTTTGTCACGTGCTGCAAGTTCACCACGATGCGTTTTCTTGTGACGGTACTGATTTTTCTACTTGGGACTTTTCTACATTTTTTTCCTCTCATTTTTCATCCATGAATAAGTGCGAAACGCGTGTGACCTATCCTCGTGTGGTTGCTGTGCAATTTAAGCGATTTGGTGATTAGTGTCTACGCGGAAATTCGAACTGCTGAAAGTGTGCACTTGAATCCTGTACGCGATCAGCCTTAGCATTCAGCTTGTTTCGAACCTCAATTTTGTGCCATAAAACCAATTTTATCGTCCAGTCGATTGGGATTTGCAATTATCCACGCATATATATTCAAAATTGAATGAATCGGGGAAGCTTTCGTTTTATTAGAATTCACGTTCGCGAGTATGTAATGAGGAAATGAGAGTAAAACGATGCTCAATAATAAACGTGCAATGATTAGTTCCGGTGAATGCGATCGCGGAATTTAAACAAGTGATTGTAATAAATTACGCGCCAACAAAGCCTCGCGACTGCAAACTATGAGGATACGAAAGGAATCGATTCGAGTGAATTTAACCTTTAATTTTTTTTGTTTAATGTGAATGATTCAAGATTGCAATTCCAACGTCGAACAATCGTTTCAGTCATTTGTTTTTTTAATCAGTATTTTGACCGTCAATTCGTACGAATTTAACCTTTGCATGAAATTAAACGAGGATCGAGAAGAATCAAGATGTTCCGAACGATCTGCTATTTGGAGGCGTACAACATCTGGAACGTTTTGATGATCTTCACGACCGCGTCGATAATCGTGAAACTTTTCATCATCGGCATTGTTCTCAAGTTGGTTCGCGACGTGTTTTTTAGTTCGTTGCAAAAACGTCGCGCGGCCCAAAAGCAAATTCAAGCGAGCGTATTCAAACAACTGATGAACAAGATCCCGTGCGACTGCTGATCTCGCGTCATAATCATAATTCATACTTTCTGGTCATGCGTTACGTAACACCCCTGCATTCAATCTTTCAAAAAAAAAGTTAACACCAATTTTTGTTCCTTCGATCCATATGAATATTATCACTGGTATAAGATTATGTGACAATTTCCAATATAACCGACTTTCTCTTTTTCCAGATCGCAATTGCGATCGCCGTCCCGATAGCTGTATCTTGTCAACGCTACGAGCCTGAAAATTACGTGAGCGATTACAATAATGATTACGAGGCACAGCGGCCCGCGCATGCAGCAGCGCCCAGGAGTTACTCGTCCGCGCCCGCGGAGAGACAGGAGCCGGAAAAACCGAAGACGGCGCCAGTTGCGATCCTGAAGCAGATCAACAGGCACAACGAGGACGGCTCGTACACCTACGGGTTTGAGGGCGCCGATGGCTCCTTCAAGATTGAGACCAAACTGCCAACTGGCGAGGTCCGGGGCAAATATGGCTTCGTCGACGATACCGGCAAGGTCCGAGTGGTCGAGTATGGCGCCAACCAGTACGGGTTCCAACCGGCGGGAGAAGGCATCACCGTGGCGCCACCTACCCTCGTGGACGAAACCACTGACAAGGACTACCAGGAGTCCTACCCTCAGCAACAGCAACAGCCGCAACAGCAACAACCCAGACCTGCCCCACTCCCTGCCAGACCAGCGCCAGCACCGCGCCAACCGGTCTACCAACAGCCCCAGTACGAGCAGCCCCAGACTCACACCCAGGCCATCTATGCTCCCCAGCCGCAACCACCAAAACAACAGGTCTTCACCCCATCCCAAGAAACCTTGGCGAGGCAACATCAGTCGCCCCTGCTGAGACCAACTTTGTATGACGAATCGGCGCCACCGCCCCAGACCTACAACCAGGGACCGGTCCAGTTCAGTCCAGCTCCAGTCCAGGAACGACGCTCCCAACCTCAACAACGCAGCAATGGAGGCCTCCTCGACCAACTCGCACGAGATTACGCGTTGCCTGAAAACGTTGCTGCGCCACTGCACGACATCAGCTTCGGCTACTACTAAAAATTGAACTTAAAAGAGAGTCAATGTACAAAAGAAAATTTCATACGAAGCCCCCTACCCCCCTCCCTCCCCATCCAAACATTCGCTGTTCGAATGGCACGTGATTTTTGTTTCTCCTCAGTCGAATATAAAAATCGAGCGAAGGAATGTTTGGTAATGACAAATTATGCAAGCCAAAATTACACATCACGTTTGAACTTTAGAGACGGTGATTTTAAAAGTATTCGGAATCCAACGGTTGTAAGCATTTTTGTACACTCGTTCGACGAACGTTTTTTTCCTCCTTTTTCTACTTCTCTCCCTCCCGTCGCTTTTTCCTTTATAAAATAACGAAAGGTTCAGTCTGATGATGAACCAAGCGTTATTTTGTATCATAAAATGATCTGTCAAATTTAGAATTTCGCGCTTTGGATTTGCGAAAAAAAAAACAACTTTGTGCGACGGACACCTTAGATTTTTTTGTGGTTGACCTTATCGTGTCTTTTTTCTTTTTATTGAAAATTGTACATCTTTTAAGACCGCGGTCGATTTTGATGGCTGAATTTTGTAGTTTTCTTTTCTTTTTTTTTCGAAGCTTCCTTTTTTTCGATACATGATAGCGTTTCGCCTACAACACTCTGTATCCATGCAGAATCGTAGACAGCTCTTGCACTTTCACTTTGGAAGGTTAGAGTGCAGTGCCGCAGTAACGAAATATATGTATACGACGGTGTACTTGGCAAGGTTTCGATCGCGGTCTTACATGTAGGGTTGTCTGGAATTGACAGCGATTTCAATTCCAAACTGCCCTTGCCGAATACTTATTCCTATGTTTATTGAGGTCATGTGACTGACGTTGGTACACTGTAATGTATTAAATTATGTTAACAATTATAAAAGATGAGACTCTTAGATGAGTCTTATGCTATATTGTTGATAATAAGTATTAATAAAAATGCGTACCAATTGAATGAAAAAACCTTGTTTGATTAATTCTGTTCACATCCGTGTTGTTTTAATTGAAACAAAAAGAAAAACGTTTTCCAGTTATAACGGGAGACCAAAATGGAAAAATTTTTGTTCGCCATTCTTTTTTCGCACTTTACAGGTGACAAAATGAGCCGATCAATTACCTAATATTATTTATGAGAAAGGAGACAGGGCGTGGTCAGGCGGATTTTTAAACGCGTTCCGGTATGCATTCGTAACGCATATAACCGTAACTTTCTATAAGCCGGGACTTCAAAATATGTTACTTTTTCTGGTCGCGTCGAGCGAAAAGGGGTAATCAGTGAGTGATAATTTCATAAGTGGTCATCAAAAGTTCATTCCGCCAGTTAATCAAATTGAAGCTGGATTGTCTTTCGAGCTTAGTCTACAAGTACAATGGGTTTCGGATCAAATATTGCATACATTATTACGATTATCTGTAGGTCACATTTGTTGTGTGCCTGGAATGTTCATTCCTACAGTCTGTAGATTGTATCAATTTGCGTAACATTCTATTGCGTAATCACTGCGCACGGTATTTTTCTCCTTTTCTATTATTCCTGAATTATAATATATCACCGGGAAAGTGTATATCCGTGTATATCTCATTACATATTACCTATATTCTTTAGTTCTGGATAAAACAGGATTTCCAGTTCCAATTAGTTTAATAGCACGCTATTTAAAAAGTTATATATCGATTATCGATTCAATCTTTAGCTTTACAACTTTTATTTGGGGTTGGCAATCTTCTCCATACTTGAAACTTTTGATGAGACAAAAAACTTATCATTCTTATAGTTTTGTCCCAATTTTTGTATACAATGAATTTTAATATTAGTTTTAAAAAATTTAGATTAATTAATTTTAAAAATTGAGTATCAATTATCATGACTTAAAATCAGGTTTTTTAAATAACAGTTTTCAATCTCTATCTCTCCCTCTCTCAGTCACGATTACTTAGAGCGCATACGTTTTGCCCCTGCGGAATGCTGACCCGTAATTGTTCATGTACATGAAATATAAAAACTTAAGGAGCACATGACTGTTAATTATTAATTACAATTAATTTCTAATAATTTAAAAAATGAATTACGTGTGAAATCAGATAACATGTATGTTATCTGATTATTAATTATTAATATATATATTATTAATGACTATAATTATTAATGAACATTATTTGAAATTAATTTTACAAAATTAAAAATTTACATTACATTTTTTTATTATAAAAAAATTTGTCATATTTAGCATATTGAGTGGCTTTTATTTGAATAGCTATTTTTTCGGTATATGAAATTCCGTTTATTAAGTGCTCGATATTTTTCTTGGGCCAAAAGCATTCATGCATAATTTTTCAGCCCAAAATGAATTCAAATGTAAATACGCACTCCAGTTAATTTCACATCGACAGGCCAATCCTTTCGTTGAGAAAAAAAATAGTTTTTTTTTGGGATCACTTTCACAATAAAACAAAATTTTAATATAATCAAAATAAAATTGTCATGACGAATTGGCATTTCGCAACCTTCGTCAGAAAGACCGGAATCGCTCCAAGTATACACTTGGAATTGCTGAATGTCATTTCTCCGAGAATTTTTCACACCCTGATTTTAAAATCAAATGAAATGCTTGTTTTGAAATGTCTATTCAATTTTAAACTTTAGCAATTTTTTATTTAAAAAAATATTATCTATTCAACATTATGTTTCAATAATCTTTTTAACTGAGAAAAATATTATTCTAAACTTGTGAAATTAACTAGTTATTCTCCAATAATTTTTTTATATTTGGAGTAAAAAAAATTTAAAGAAAAATAAATGGCGATTTTTTTAAATGTTGCATTGCGTCAAGCAGTCGGACGAATCAGCATGACGGAAATGTCTAAACTGAAAAAAAAACATGCATCGCAGAAGACAAATATCATAATGACAAAGAAATTATACAAAGTGTCATTGGTAAATTGTAGCTTCGACAGAATTAGTATATCTATTACAAGTCGATTTGCAATAGACGCCTTGGCATCAACCCAGACAATCGTGTTATAATAATCATACGCTGTGTTGGGTAAGTTAGCATTAATACGGGCTCAACGAACCGTTTGCATAGAAAACTTGAGCAAATGACACATAATCAACAAGTGCATCGAAGTTTCGTAACAAATAAAACAAACAAGACGAGTCCAGCGAGTGGAAAAAAACGCACATCCTTTATTATTTTTTATTTATTTTTAAAAGTCGCTTACTTATTATCCTATGAGAAACACCGATGTGGGATATTCTTCCTCGTGCGGTGAACATCGACAAAACGTAAAGCGCACATAGATCACTTATACCGCGTGATATTTTCATAGCGATAACTTTCTCCAAGTAGCATTTACAGAGATCAATGAAGCGACGTAAAATCTATTTACAGCTACAATGCTCTTGCATGTCTTGCAAATGGGCTCTAGTTACATCACTGTAAATATGCATTCCGAATATTATCACTAAATTGCACCTTGAAGATTGTTTAATGGTCCAATGGGCTGGATGCTGGATGTAAATTTTGCACATCTCTTTTACAACTGCTCTCCAATGATTAGAATGCAAAAAGAAATTTAACTAAATTGTATCAGTCAATAACCATGCAATTTGAAGCGATTGTTCTTTATTGTTTACAATAAATATTTATTACTTCGTTAATAATGCGATCCAAAGTTGCATCGAAACTGCAATATAAAAGTTGCCTATGCATTTTTGATAAGACTTCCTAATTGAGAATTGTTCGATAATGCGGTTGCTGTTTTGATTACATGTTTATTTATTTCGTGTGGACTCAAATTTGCATGCAAGTTTGTGGTGGCAAGGTCGAGTTTTCCAACATTTTTGCGGTGAAAGTGTCACCTCCGTTGTGCATGCAAATTTTTCAGGGTGCGAATAGGAGAAAGAAAAAAAAATGAATGCGCGTCTGACCAAACATGACTATTCACTACTACGTGTGAATCATGGACGAGCCAACTCGTGTCGGGCTGCTATTCATCCATTCATGACGGCTCTTCATTGATGATTCCCAGCGAGAAAATACCAGTCGCGTGTGGTGTCTTTGCAACTGCGTAAATTCGTTTTCACGGTCAGCGGCGTGCGAGTTGAAGCGACACCGCTGCGTTGCATTTGGGCTGCTCCCGTTCTCAAACTTTTCCTTTCGTTGTTTGCGCGTCGGTTCTGAAATGAAAGTGACAGTCCGGCCGTCGTGTCAATTGTTATAGGTGGTCTAATTTTTTGCTCCCATTCCGGGCATAGTTGCGGATCCAAGTGTTTTCGAAAATCAATCGCAGTTCCATAATAAATTGATTGACACATTTTTTTTTTCAACACTCCACCACACCGCGGGGCACTAATGAATTAGTTCATTTTAATGATATTTATTTTTGCGTTACGCAACCCATCGCACCCATGCTTTATGAATTCATTTTTAATTGTAGAAAGCATGCCCACTTGTATAACGCAAACTCAGATCAAACAAGAAAAGAATGCGCGATGATAATGTAAAATCCACTTCCTTTAATACAAATAATTTTCATCTAATTAATATTTATTTATGAAAGCAGAGCATAATTTCACTCGCATTTCTAGAATAATATCTTATTATCCAATCAAGTCGAAATAATACCACAGATGTTTCAAGTTACGATTAATTTGCCACTTTTTATTTACAATAAAATGTGCGAATTGATCTAAATTGATTCGAACGCTTGTTTAGTATCGGATCGTTGTTATGATTCAGCTGTTTTTATATGAAAACAATTGACTTCGATTTCATTACGACGGTCTATTAAATGGCAATAAAAAAACTGAAATTAGCATGCGGATAAAAGGCACTTTTTTTCCCGTCACACAATAAATGGCTAGTTTCTAATCGAAAAACAGAGACAGACTCATTATTTTGCATTTCACTCGGTGTTTAATAAATAATTCCCCGCCGTGTAATTTTATTTGCGGTTTTTCTTATAATTTACAACTTTTTTTCATGCTCGCTGTCATTCGAATATTAACCTTCATTTTCAATGCTAAACATCGGACGAACCTGTGCCTTATAGAAATTTCTCTCAACGAGAATCACAAATGGAATTCAATTATCTGCTCTATCACAATAGATTTTCTTAAATGATGATTTAAATATTAAAGGAAAAAAATGTGTGTTCCGAAATTGTTATGTGGAGCTAAAATAACTAAAAATAAAATAATAAACATGATCGAAACGTTCTGACTAAACAATTTATTTGTTTTTCATTTCATTGTTTCATACAAAATTAATTTAAATAAGTACATTGTTTTACATTATTCTGTTTATAATTTTTTTAACATCATTTTATTTAAAAACGACTGAATTGATCAATAGAAATTGATATGAAACCAAAGTTAAATTTTTAGCAAATAAAATCGTATGTGCACAAAGTTGATATTGTATTTCGGTCAAATCGATCAGACGCTGAAAAATCTTCTCACGGTGTTGTTTGCGGTCTCGGCCATATCTGTTCGAATGTGTTCGAAGTCGAATATTTTTATCTGGGACGAAAATGTTGTTTTGAGTTTGCAACGGCGTTGATTCGAACCTGACGGATGTTTGGCAAGCCAGTATGTGATCATGCGGATTTGGAAACAAATGTCCCATGCTTATGAGACATCTAATCGTGAGTTCCTGATCAAGTGTGCGAGCGGTGTCCTGAGAGCGTTCAAATCCCCACCGCGTGCGGTGAAGTTTCGTGTAGGTTATAAAGGTCTGCCAAGCTAACTATCCAACTGCACTCTCTTAGTGAAACTCTTACGGGATTGTTATTCATACATATTTTTCCTACAGCGTGTGTTTCCAACATGAGGATTATTTTACTGGTATGAGACATTTTTATTCAGTACAAACAATCTAAACTCTACTCAAACATTAACTTTCATCTTTTTTTTTTTTTTTGCAAAACCATCACACCTAACGCATCTTTCAGTTTCTCAAGTTTTCTACTAATAGGACCGTTTTTTCACCCTCAACTTATCATCTTAATTTTTTCATTCACAAAATTAACAAACAGTAGATTAGCCTCCAATTTTTTTATTAAACTGATCTTCAATCAATTAGCTTTTTAACCCACTAAAAACGTTTGGTTTGACAAAGTGCTAAAGTGAATAATAAGACGCGAGAGAGAAAAAAAAGAATTGTTTATTGTCCATAGTGGAACTGGTTAAAAAACGAAAGTGGTTGTCAAGGCATCTCAAGATCGTTCGTTGGTTAACTTAATAAGCGCAGGCAGTCATTTCCTAAATGGTTTGAACTAAGTGAAACGCTGTGAAAACATTTTATGTGAAATGTGAATATGATTCCGAGATGTTTTTTTTTTTTTCATTCGGGTATTTTTCTTCCGAGTGACGTGCAACAAGTACCATGAGAGAATCGGTCGTTGCAGTTGCTTTGAATTGATCGTCTCGGTTCAGAGCCTTCTTTATCTCGACTAAAATTTTTCGCACAATGCGGTCAGTGAAATTGTCCCACGGACACTCGCTCGGACAGGCGTAACGAAAGTTGGCTGGTGCCCCACCTTCGCATTTCACCCTCGATGGCCTTGGTTTGATCTATTACGATGCAACGCGATTCCGCCATTATAATATTTCATTTGTCTCAGAAATTGGATCACATGCGCGAAACAATTATATCAGCTCCTCTGTACACAACGCTGTACACACCACTGTATTCTATTTCGTATCATGTCAGACAAAAGTTTTCCTCCGCCAAACCATTCTGCGCTGCGGATTGGCGGGAAAAATAAATTCCAGCCACATCGTTTGGCTCTCGAATATTCGAAATTGATTTTGAACGAGGAAATTGTCTCAGTTGAGAAAGATCGCCGGAGCTTAATTAGTGCGGCCCATGCTTTTTCGTTGCCAATTATTTTTCGCGAGTCAACTTTTCTGATAACTCAATAGACAATGTGTACTTACGAAAACGATCCGCGCATTAAGATTGCGACGAGATGATGCCTCGGTAGCACATCTGGTGAAGAAACGGGATGTTGCATAAATTCAGATTGATTGGACCGAGATTAATGAACGAAAAAAAAAAAAAACGATACCTGCTTGGGAACAGAAAAAAAATTGTATATAAATCGGGGAGGGAATTATGTATGTTGGAAGCGCAACGATGGCGCATTGTTGCGAATGCTCCAAGGTGATGATTGAAATGTATCGCGAGGTGCAAATGACATAACAGCGTTCGATCAAGTTGCGGACATTTGATTAATATTCAAGCGGACTGGCAGGGCTGCTTTTGGTGAATAGAAAGTAGAGGCATGTAATATATATAGATATAAACACTGTTTGTTTAACCGTGTATGTGTGAGCAAAAAGTAAATTAGCTTAATAAAACTGCGCTCTAGGAACGAGGAATCGACAGCGTAACACGATTTTCACATCGCGCTCTTTTTTTTTCCTTTTTTTTTCGTTTCTTTTTTGGGTCGCACTTTTGTGTACGGTGAGATATACTTTCTGCTTTAAATATTCTTTTATTGCTGCCAACGAGGATAGTGTTATTGTGTGCAGCGAAAGTGCCGCGAAGTTTCTTGCATTAAAAGTGTTTTCAACCACGTGGACCAGATGAAAGAAAAGGAAGAGAGAGAAAAAAAAAGAAAAGATTTGAACTGACGGGCAGAATTTTGAACAGATCTGAAAGAATTTGTTTTCTAAATAATGATAATAAGAAACCGCGTAGGCTTAGGTAACATAAAATTTTTATTGTGCGAGCGGTTCGAGTTTCATTTTCAAATCTTAAAATATATTTCACTTATGATCAATTTCACTTTCAAGTGAAATGCTACAACATCAAAAGTTTCAATGTTTGAAAAAAAAAAAAAAAAAACAGATCGTAATTTTAATTTCAAATTTTGTACGTTTGTTTTCATTTTCATGCAGTTACGATGGGGTTTCTAATTGATTGGCATAATGCGTTACATATTTAATTAGTATATTCAATAAAAACTTGACAATCATTAATATTAAAATGATTCGAGTAATTACATGAGTTCCACTTCCAGTTTAGCATAAATTTTCCACTGAAATTATGAATTTATGAAAATGTTCAACTTGGGATGACGAACGCTCGTACAAACGGTTTGACTCATTATGTCATGTCGCAAATTAATTCAGCTTTGGAGACATGACGAAATCTGTTCAAATTCAGTCGGTAATTCATCGTTATCACCAGGGCACGCAACGAAAGTATTGAATCATAATTTGCGTCATTAAATACCCGCTGACAAACATTTCACAAAAATAGAAAATATTCTCGCAATTGAAAAGGGTCATAAAATATTTTTCTCTGGTATCATTACTAATGTATGTAGAAAACTGTCGTTTCCATATTACAGCTTTTCAAAAAATAAAAACCTTTTTTTTTATTTTCTCTTTTCTTGTGTTGCAACAAACATTTTTTTTTCGTTTATTAATCTCAAATTTTGTTTGAATTTTTGTTGTGATATTGCACTGGGAGTGAGTTACATGAGCCGGTGTTGAATAACGGAAACAGAGTTTTAGTCGAGTGTTAATGACCCTTAGAAATGGAATTATAGGTAGAATAAATTAAACGAGACATATGACAGTAGCGCAGAAGCAACGGGCTTAATGACTGAGCTTTCCTTTTCTTTGAAATCTTGTCAGCGATTAGTTTAATCCAAGCAGATCCAAAACGTGCTGGTCATATCGATGATTGTCGATTTTCAATACGCAAAAGGTCTACTTCTATTACGGCACTTTCAATGATAGAGAAAATCAAGACTTGCGAAAGTGAACCTAACACGTTCACTTCCACAAGTAAAGACCTTTCTCAACACTTTCCTCGGACAAATTGTAAACTATTACAGATTGCTATCACTGTTTTCGTGTCGTTTGCTTTTGCACTCGTGACCAGTCCAGTTTTGTCGAATTGACGCGACGCGCCAGCCACGCGGATCGAATTTTCGTATCCAATGATCGGCAAAGGCGATTTTCGTGGACGCTTTGAGTGATTCCTCTATAATTTAGTACGACAGAAAGAGGCTACATTTTCTCGGTTAACGAGGCGTGAGTAAATAAGACCCGGCAAATGCTCCATCAAATTATATTCGTTCAAATTTAATTAGACATAAAAAAAATTGTTCCACTTCGAGTCGCAGAGAAAAATGGTAACAAAAAAGGCAATGTCGGTTTTTTTCCTTGATGAATTAAGTTGGGTTCTTACGCTCGGACCCGATTCGAGCGACATACTGAAATATAATCAGGTCTGTTGAAAATGACATAGTTGAAACAGGGAACTCGCGGAGAAAACCGGGATGCGATTGTGCGACGTACACAGATTTTATATGGCTAAATTTTGAAAGCGACTCTACCGGCTTTTTTTCGTTTCTATAAATGTCCAACTATTAGTCGTAATTGTTAATTGACTATTAAACGTATACTATAATATAAAATTGCATAACCCAAACGGTTCTCTGAAAATGACCAAGTTCCGGGCGATTATGAATTGAATCACGCTCCGCAAATGTGACACTTTTATAACTCGAACTGCCAGTCTAGCTTGGAAGACCATATCAAGACCGTCATTCGTCATCTCGATACAAAATAATCCTGATCATTTTTTTTTCTCTTTTTTTCAATTCCATTATGTTTTATAATCCATAAAAAAATCGATTAGCTACTTATTAATTAATTAATCAACGCCTATATTAGCAGGCATTATTTGAATCAAAATGCACGTATGATTTACAAGCACGTGCTGAACACAAGTTGTTTCCAAAGTCAATGTTCTGGCTATAATCATGCATGCATTTTTTGTATTCATTATCATAATTACGTCCATTGACTACTGCAAGAAAGGCATCATCGTTCGCTTTCACTTAAGAGGCTCTACGCGTATGGAAATTATCATCATTTTTTTTATAATTCGTCAAGCCAATTTTTTGTTAACCGAGTCAATTATTTTTATACGTTGCCTTTTGCAGAACTACGCACGATAAACGAGAATGTTTTAGATTGAAAAATAATCACACGGTTACTCATCGCGTGAAAAGTATGATTTGCACTTGATGACAAGATAAAAGTGAACAGCCGTTCTCATGGGCATATGGGCAATAAAAACCATCGGACCCCGCGATGAATATTCAATGACCGCAACTTATTTCAAGTTGCAATTTCAATTCGATTCGCTAATTGATTAACGTGCATATTCCTACGGTCATTTTCTACAACAGTCGGTTATATACAAAATAACAAAAATGAGTTGCAATTTGTTATCTGAATCGAGCAAATTTTTCACCGAGGGAACAAAAGAATTGTTCAAAAGTTGCTGTTCGCATTATGCGAACAATTAAACATATGCAAATGAAAATGCGTTGAATGCGAAATGAAGGAAATTTCTTTTTTTTTTCTTCTTCTTATTTTTGCTGTTCGCATCCGTTTTCAAAGTCAGTTGAAAAACAATCGCACCGTAGGTCGTCGATACCAAAAAAAGATTTGCAGCAAAATCAATGTACTTTAATTGCGGTTAATGTCACACGTTTCTATTTCCATCTGATGTGTAACCAATAATCGTGGGTGTTTCTACTCCTATACCATGCGCCGTGGGAACTATTGGGTATTACTTGTAACGCTGTAATTTCTCTACCGTCGGGCATTATGTGAGTGCGAGTTGTGCTTTCGTTTTCTTTACCGTAGTGGAGGTGCAACTTGCGAATGGTTTTGACAAGTTTACTTCAGTTCAGTTCACAATGTGATTTTTGTGAAACGCCAGATTGCATGATGTCATTCTGAGTAATGCGTGACACGCATACAAACAATGCTCTTACAAGATAGAAATAATAGTTCATTTACAACCAACACAAATCGTCTGTTTAATATTCTTTTTGCGATTGTTAATTAAATTCTAAAACGAGTAACGAAATTTTTATTTGAATCAAGCATTAAAAAAAGCAAGATGAAAAGTTATCGACAGTTGAGAGTTTCTAGATTGTTCAAGAAAGGAATTGTATCCCCCTTAATTGAATGTAAATTGACTTTGCATTAAAAATCAAATTGACTCCAAATTATCTTATTAAGTCAAGGGAGAAACAAAAAAGAAAAAACCACGTAGACAAATGGGAATTATACATTTTTGACGCCTATACGTAAAGCATTAGCTGTCGATGGAGCTCTAGCAAAGCCTTTTTAGACGTCAAATTCTTGCTTAATTCTCGTCTAATAAGAAACAACGCCCATTTGAGGCGTTCGTTGAACCAAGCCTTTTTCAATCGCGCAAAGACATAAATGTTCGCGGACAAAAAACTGCGTGCAAGAATGTGTGAACTATATGTTATAAATTTATAGATGAAAACTTCTTGTTCGTTTGCCTCGACGGAATTCCTCGACTGAAGAAAATATTCTGACGAAATTGTCGGATTAGTTCACAGCGTTGGTTCTCTTGCTCTCATAAAAACGATTGCACTTTTTAAAGTCATTTTTATCAGGCCCTGACCGTGAGCACTCGGGCGCGAGATTTATTCACTTTTCAGTCCTCATAACATTTGAATATTTAAGTCGTTCATTTTCAACGAACGATAATCTTCTATACTAAATCGGTTTGAGAAAACTATATTTAATGAAGAAAATTGTTTATGAAAATGCATTAAAATAAAAAAATAAGATTTTGATGAAAAAATTATTAGATTTTTGTTTTTGTAAGTAAATTTCAACGAGTCATTTTAAAATTATTACATGAACTTTTCAAATCAATTATCTCTGCGGGATTCACCGTTTTTGGTCTTCCGCGTTTATTAAAATGAGACTTGAAAATGATAAACAACATAAAGTTGCAAGTGAAAATTTATAATTTTTTCTCTATAAATGGTAAATAAGTACAAAATGAAATCCGTGCTAAAAAATGTGGACACTATGTTACCAATGAAGTGTGAATTTGAATGCAAAATGTTCTATGCATAATGATATACAATTCCACGCGGTACGACACGACTGTCTCTCTGAAATTTGCACACCATGTTCTCATTGCAAACTTTCTCACATCTCATTTTCTTGAAAACGAAAGTAATTTTCATTTGAATCATAGCTAATTATAAAATGATTCGAATACCAGTCAATGAACCATTTCGTAACAAGAAATAACAAAAGAATTACAAGATAAATATTTATGTGATAAGCAGTTAATTGTTTTTTTTCGATATAAACTTGCATTATGCGCTGTACAACTTCTCTGCGCTGGTTTTCTCAGAGATATGTTATAATTCATATTGTCACTTCTTACATTGAATAAATTGCTCTGCGCATACAGCTTTCTTCATACCTGAGTTTATTGTAACAATGTGAGTCTGAGATTCAGTCGGAGAACAGTTGCACTTTGATTACAGTCTTTCTATTTTAAGATCATCTCGAGGTACAGCTTTGGTAAAAAGTTTAGTTTCAAATAACTTAATTAAAGTTAAAGAAAAACATATATTTGAAAAGTAAATAAGATCATAAATTTTTACATCACCCATTTTTAATGAACGGAAATCGCAAAGGCGAAATCATTAAAAATGGGAAAACACTCGTAAATATCGCTGAATTGAAACTTCCTATAATCAAGGCACAATTTATGGTAAACGCATGTCTAATCAGACGAAATTATTAACATGCGATGCTTGATAACACAATATGAAATAATAGCACTTTTTTTTTCTCAAGCCACAAAAGCTTATGCTATTATTTTCATATAATTAATACGCTCTCAAGTTTCAAGTCGCGATGAAGTTATTTGCCATTCTTGCGTCTTCGATTCGAAAGTTACGCGCGCCGTTACATTAAATGTGTTCAGAGCCAGTAGGCATTGGAAAAAGATAAATGATAGGTACACGTGTGAAAGAGCGAAAATATTTATAACGATAATAATCTGAATGAATGACGTTGTTTGAAGTGAAAATTATAAATAAAATCATAAATCAGACAGCTTGAAAAATAAAACCATTTGCGTTTTTATCTTGTCATTCATAATGATAAACCAATTTTTTTTTATTAATCTCTCGGTCGTATTATTTTAACGCGCCGAAAAAGTTGTATGTTCATTTGTTGTCTGCGCATAAAAGGAGTTTAAAATTTTCGTTCCCATAACAACGAAGGTCAAATACGAAGGTTAAAAAGGAAATGTGTAACGATAACGGAATATCTTTTCTAATACATCAAACTCTTTATTAAGAATCAAAGATTTTTTTATTACAATCATCTAGTACAAGTTTTATCGCATCGTATAACTGTTGTGCAATCTAAAATATTCTAAACTACGAGGGAAAAACTTTTCGCACTGAGAGTGTAACCTCAATTCTTAAAACCGTTAACCCCAGACGGTCACACTGTGGTCACAAGTGACCCCAACGTATTTTACATTGTAAATCTCTGTGGTTATATGTTAAAATTTTACTACCATTATGATAATTAACTTTGGACTCGAATGGACCGATTTTAATAATTGAACTGTTATTTCAACAGACTATTGAAGTAGCATTATTTTAAAATGATCTAATGCCTTCTCAGGAAAATATAAAACTATTCGTATTTTAATGGAGATCAGGATTATGAATTAAAAAAATTTGGGTATGTAAATAAATTTGTTTTCCACGTTTTTGATCAATTTTCTGTATCGACAGTAAAAGTTGTTTTTTTTTTCGAAACTACATAACGAATAATTTAGGTGTGCTACTTGTTCTGTAACTTAAGGGTTAATCATTTCCGTTCCTAAAATATGTGTCAGCCTCTGATGCATGCAATTTGATTTCACTTTTTGATGTCGCTAGGAAACGGGAACGTTGCATGAGAACCGTCATCTCAATTATGAACCGTTGTTCGGGTGCAAAAACAAAGCCAAGTTTAGCAAAATTATCATTTTGCAAAACTCGTATTTCGTTGGCATCAAAAAGATCTGCACTCCCTGACGAAATATATTTCAGTCACTCGATTTAATTAGTGAAAGCGATTCGTTTGTTTGTGGTTCGTTTATTCGTATTACGGTTCTTTTCACCGTCCGAAATTGTTCGCCGCCGCGGCGGTTGGAAAGGAATTTTGCGCGATGGACAAATTCACAAGGTTGTTGCCGGTTCACGATTCTTCCTTTCTCCGGAAAAAGCGATTCGGAAACCTATGGTAAACAAGGCGTGGTAAGACGGCGATTGCTCCGTCCAAATGTGTCCTACCTCTCACCGGTGGGCGATTGCTCCGTTGCCTAGCTCAACCGTCACGATTTTCCCGCTCATAAACTTATTAGATTATACGCTTACCGGTGCATTTACGATCCCTGCCACTGCGCACATTACAACCCGAACCTAATAAGCTCCAAGTTATATTTTTGTTTGTAAAAATGCAAAAAAAATTTCACTAGTGCACATCAATTTTTCATCATCGTTGATCGCACGTTTCGATCAGGTTTAACGCTTGATTAAGTTTTTAACGAGCGCGTAATCGGTGCACCTGAAAACCTTGACTTCATAAATATGCCGATGAATGGGTGGAAAAAAAAATAAAATATGACAGTATCTCTCATATCATATTATACAATGGCCCATTTGCCAATAGGGTTGACTGACAAAAAAATGTTCCTCATTGTCTTGTTATTATTTATCGAACGGCCATTTGTTCGTTGTCAACTATTTTTGGACGTGAATTTTTGAGTCCGGTCGTTGTTTCGCAACTGATTGATTTATAAGATAGGCCGAAAAAGGACACGGGAAAAAGAGTCTGGCAAATTGAATCCAACGTCCTTAACCTATCTATTAGACGTTTTTACGAGCCATTCTCAAGCCACTCTAGATAAATACCGGAACTCGTGGAACACAAGCGGCACGGCGGATTCAAACTAGACCGATTGCGCAAAGAAAAAAGAATTGGCGGAGCACAAAATTGAATATTGCATGCTTTGCAAATTATATTTGCTAGCCTGATCTCAGTTGCGAGCTATTAGACTAGAATAACGGTTAATGACATTTCGCTACTTGTGTCGTCTATCGTATATTCACGATAAAGAGTGTGTTGGACTTTAGCTGCGGCTCAAGGAGATCCAGTAGTGCTGGAGTCTGAATCTGAATCTCACGGTTGGTTCGAACGAATTTAGGTCAAGCGAGCAGTGGGTTACATAAGTGTCGTACACAGGGTGTTCCCACCGTGAATTATTCCGGAAGTCTAGGCTACAGCCAGCGATAAGCCCAGACTCTTGGCTTCGTCCTCGGATCTCAAATTTTGCGCCGTCCCATTAAATAATCGCGAAACCGTATCGCTTCACAATCATCCAACATCATTGGCTTCAATCTGTCTGATGTAACAAGTCAGAGGTCACTTTTGAACAGTACTTTTACTACCTCGATGAAAACTTTCGATTTCCGAAGGCCATGACAGAAAACAGAAGGTTAACTTAACGCTGGCAATTAATTCAACTGAATCTGCACATTTTGGAAACTGGGATTAATCAATCCCGACAACAATCAGCCATAAATAACAAAAGAAAAAAATTTTAATTGAAGACGAATCGAAGATTAGTCTCAATTCAACAATGTTGTTTGAAATGCACTGAACTTTAGATTTAAATGAAATTGAATTGAACAAGATGTATTAATGAGTGATGTCTAATTCGCAGTTGCTGCCGTTCTGCCTACTGGCGATCACCGAGGCAAGGAAAGTACAGATCCGCGCTCGCGTCTCAGAACCGCAGCTTTACTACGAGGAAGAAGAGGACGGACAAGGCGCTGAGGAGGAATATGCAGCACCAATCTACCAACCTCGAACGCGAGCACTGCCGTCGCCAAGGTCAAAAGACACTCTGAACGGTGCGAAGCCTCCGCCAGTGCAGACCATTCGCAATTACAACAAAGTCAACGACGACGGCTCGTTCACTTTCGGTTATGAAGCCGCCGATGGTTCCTTCAAAGAAGAAACACGAGGAACGGACTGCGTGGTCCGCGGCAAGTACGGTTACATCGACCCCGATGGTAACAAAAGGGAATTCACGTACGTTTCTGGAAACCCGTGCGACCCCAACGCGCCCAAGGACGAGGACGATGACGACGTCGCGCAGAAGGAGGATGACGATGTCTCTGGACCAGCCAACTACCCAGCTGTCAGACCAGTTGCCAGACCCAGACCGAGACCGACGTACGCGACGACCACCCCCAGAGCCCCAACGACCATCTTCCAAACCGAGTACCAACTGGACGACGACGCGAGCCAAGAGCTGGAAGAGCAGCCGAAGAACCACCAGCCACAGTCTTTCAGAAGACCCCAACCGACCTACATCCAGGTCTCCGCCGCTGACCAGTCGAATCTTTACGAACCCACGCCCAGCACCAACCCACCACTTTATCGGATAGCTACCACCCAGTACCCGGTGCACACCACCCCTGCCCCACACCATACCCAGCCGAGCATCGCGTCGACGGTGTACAAACCAGTTGAAAGCAGTACCAGAGCCGCTCTGATTCGTCAGAGACCCCAGTCGGTCGCCATCACACCCAGACCACACGTGTCCCGGGTCGCTGCCCAGTACGTGTCACCCAGCAGCACCGAGAGACCCGGCATTGTTTTCGCCCCACGCACCACTCCGATCCCCAGTACAACCGCCGCACCGCCGTCCCAAAATCTCGATTACGCAGCCGAACTTGAGCGTTACGTTAACAGCGTTGCTAGTCCCAGGCCGGTGGCGAAAGCCAAACCGGCCGGCCCAGCCGAGCCCATCTATCAGTCCGAATTGGTTTATGATCCGTCCACTGGTCAGTACAATACACAATTATACCAATCCCTACCTCAGACAGTAGGCGATTTCAGTTTGAGTCACAAGTTGCAACCATATGTAGCTCAGCCCCAACAATCACATCTCGCAGGCCTCCAACATCTGCAGTCCCAAAGCCCCCTTTACCGACAGGCACCAGCGGCTCCCTCGCCCTCGCCCTCGTCGCAAGTAGCCAGGCAACCTCAGGAAGCGATATTCAGAAAACAGCAGGCCCAGCTTCTGCAACAGTCGCAACAGCTTTACGCTCAGCAGAAACGACGACAGCAGCTCCAGCAACAGCAGCACCAGCAGCTCCAGCCCCAGCAGCACCAGCAGTATCAGCCCCAACAGCCGCAGAGATATCAGCTCGTCGGGCCCGAGAAGAACCAGCATCCCTTTTACTATGTCTCGTCGCATTCTCAGGCGGGTGCCCCCATTTCCGCCGGACAAATCGATCAGTTCCTTCGAGGTAATACCAATTCGTTCTAAGGCAAAGCAAGGTGATTTGCTCTGACACAAGGCAGAATCTGAGATCCCCCGGCAAAATCATTAGTTTGTGAATCTCATGGTTTTTCAACTCTTTGAAATACACAATCTTGTTTGTTTATTTTTTTATATTTTTTTTTTGCTTGTCACGTGAGATTTTCAGATTAGTTTTTTTGTTCGTTCCTTCCAGTAATTTACAATTTCAGTGACCAACAGGAGCAACGATTTATTATTGCTTTTGCTCTGCAATCATCATTGTTAATTGTGTGGAAGAATATTATCGTCGCACGTTTGGCGATACCACAGAAACTTGTCTTCATACATAAGTTAATTATTAATCATTTGCAATTCGGCCTATTTTTTTGTTTTGCTGTTTGCTTATTAATGTACCAATTTTCTTGGCACGCCATACTTGTCAAAGTCTGTTCATACAGCGAATTATCATTTATTGTGTTCATCTAATGTCTAGTAATTCATCGACGGTAAAGAACAAAAAAATTGTTTCGCCAATTATTGTTAAATAAATTATCTGACAACAGGTTCGTATTATTTCATAGGGTTAGTGTGTTAAATATTTGATTTTGCGCTTTGTTTTTTTAATATTTTTTTTTCATCAACTGCGCCATTTGATGGACCGGTGAAAGCATGTCTGACGCAATACTCATACGCACGCGAGATCTACTATCGCACGATGACTACTACTACTCGATTCTGTAACCTCTGACAAGCGGTTAATTAACAAGAATCTCGGCGCGCAATTTTGCTCTTTGATATCTGGGCGTAGATTTAAGCTTGCGCTTGAAATTATTATTCAAGGTGTGAAATTTGAACAAAAGTGAGAGACACGTTATACCGCGTCTTTGATTTCAGCAAATGTGCAAAGGTCACTGCTATTGCTCCAGAAAACGTATCCAACCCTCACAGAGCCGATAAATGTATTTGCCGATCGAATCTCGATTGATGTTATGCAATGTACAAAGTGAATTTATACTCATACATCAAATCACACACTCGCAACACAATTACTGTACGGCCACACTGATGCGGACGCACATACAGCCGAGCCACACATAAACTCACGGATATTTGCGCGCGCAATAGCAAGAGCGTGTAACAATCTTCAAGAATTGCTTCGCGTGTACTTTCATTGGCGTGATTCTGGTTCGTAAGAGCCGCATTCTACCGGCTGAACTGCAGCACACTTTCCATCAACACACGTTTTAAGTAACGGGTCAACTTACAATCATATGCAGTGCACAGCGCCGTATCAGTGCGTCTGATTCACATGTACGTTTTACAAGCCCCTTTTTTTGTCAACAAGTAATCAAACAAGACACCGTCATCGATAATCAGGAAGTCACTGGCTTGCGCAATCCATCGGACGATTCGACACCAGACACACCACGCCATTGGCTTCCACGAATCTACTGATTGATTCGCATTGTACATATTTTACAAATAGTTTCAATAATGGTAGTGTACCTACTAAAATAATATTAATTATTTTGTACTTTTTTGCAATAAATAAGAGTTTTATGTTATTCGAATATTTTTATATTCATCGTATAAGATCTGAGCCGTAAATAAAATGTTTTTCCGATCTTAGGACTAATTTATTCATGCTGCCTGAAAAAATTCCCTGTATTATTATTTATAAAATATCCTAGTAATTATGTTGCAACGTAATCTGCGAGTTACGATTTTTCGTTGGCAAAATTGTTTGATAACAAAAAATTTTATATAATTTCACTCGAGATGTTTTATTTCAATGAGGACATTTCTTGTATCCCACAGGTTTATTTATCTTTCGTAACTTGCTAAATAATGTAATATTCATATCGGTTTTTCTATTCAATCATTAGTGTATTAATTAGTGAATTAATAGTAATTGCAAAAAATTAAGTGCATTTCAAATTAATTATACTTAAACAAACTTAATAAACAGGAAACTATGAAGATCCCTTGCAGTATGTAACGCGGCGTACACCAAAGTGTGCCAGGAATAAATATAGTTTCAGACCCCTGACGTTCAGGCAACGTGAAATACAAGAAAATCTGCGTGATAGAGGTATATAAGGAAATTTCATTGGGGTAAAATGCAACTCATATCATAATGTTGTACGCGACCTTGTAAATAGAAAAATCATTTAATATTAATCGGTTCAAGAAAAATTGAAATAATCTTATATATTCCTTAACGACTTGTGATGGATGGAATATAATTGAACAAGATATTTTTATATATGAAATTAAATAATTTTTATTTGAATTTAGATTATAATTCTTACAAGATAAAAAGTTTGTATTAAAAAATTTGCTTCGCACACCGACAGATGAAAGTTGCAAAAACGTTTCCGGCCCTAGCTCATGTATTAAATTACAGGGAAATCATTTTCATCGGTGCCATAATTTATTAGCATTATCAAAATTGGACAAAAATCTATGTTTATGATATCAATCAAAAGTTTCAAGTTCCATATTTCAAATAAAGAATTTTTTTTTCAGAAATACATTTTCTGTTCAATCCATTTAATGATCCAGTGTTCTACATGGACGAATAAAAACCGTGAGGTAAAAAATGTGTTTCTTTGGAGAAAGCGTTCGAGAATGATAGTGTTAGAATGATAACTAATCGTCGAATATCACGACGAAAATGAATAATCTCTGCCAAGATACATGAAATGAATGCAAAATTTCGAGGAAATTGCGTGATGTAATAATTGTCTTGTGAGAATGACTCGATTGGGACTTGTATATCACAATACTTACGTTGCACACTATGGGAACTATTGTTACACATTTTACATACGGACAGCTACTGTTCTTAGCTAGCCGTCAGCTCCCACGTGGCTTTCACTTGTCATCGCAAGTTTTTGATGCATCTATTCATCTCTGAATTTATTCTCCAAAACACCTTTTCTTGTTCAAAATAATGCATTTTCTTTGTACTGCATTTATAAAAAATAATATAACTCTGAATGTTTTATTCGTGTACTTTATAATTTTTCACTAAAAAAAACAAGTATTCGAATCGGAACTGATTTTAGTAGATCGATTCAAATTTTGATTAGTTACATCTTGTTGTAAAATCATTATTTTCTAAAATTTCAAAATTATCTTTTTACGTTTTTATATTATTTCCAATTTAAATTATTTAACATTTCTCATGGCTTCATTATCAATAAAAAAAACAATATGAAAACCATTGAATGCAAATTTATTGAAAAACTGAAAACTTCATTGAATTTTGGATTGTTTATAATAAAGATTTTATCAAAAATGTAACTAATCAGTTAATTTCTGATGTTTTGACTTGAAAATTGAAAAATGCAGGGAAAGTATTTTTGAATGTTCCTATTTTAGTGGCTTGACAAATTTTTTTTGAAAAAAAGGCAAAAACGAGCTTCAGTTAGGGTTGAAATTTCACTTATACTTCCCCTTAAGAAACTGAATTTCCATCATTATACACTCCGCGAAACAATTATCGATCCACCTAAAAATGCCTATTTTTACTTCTGCGTAATTTTTTCATTTGTATGACAAAAAAAATTACCAGCATAAAATTCGAAAAGCT